>CM042013.1:31036629-31501629 GCA_023525715.1 Cichorium intybus | reverse complement strand
TATATATATATATATATATATATATATATACCCTATCCTAATAAATAAGTAACTCAAAGCCACATGTCATCTCCTCATTGATTTTGACACATGTAATTTTCTCATAATTTTGAATTTCTTAAAAAAATTGTTTGAATTGAATGTATTTAATTCTAATAATTCATAACTTAAGCAATAAATTAGGAACCTAGCAATTTAATTAATGGATTCTAACAATTTAATTATCACTTAAATGAAATGACAAGAGAATGCATCATATTGTCATTTTCTTTTCATCGATGATACATATGTCAATAATTTCGAAAAAGTAGCATGATGATTAATTGATTTTTTTTCGAATGTCATAGATATTTAATGCAGGTCCAAAAACAAACATAAAACTACATTTATGTTTAAAAATTTTATTATACTAATTTTATAATTAATATATCTTATATAGTTTACTAAGTTTGGATAACCTTTGATTTATTATGTCTATTAAAAATATAATAACTAATTTCCATAATAGAATTAAAATATTTAACATAATAATAAAAAAACACGGCACACACGTGCATGCACGCACGCACCAGGGTCGGCCTTAAGGGTATTCAAAATGCATGAACGTAAAAATTTTACGTTTGATATATTAGTGATGGAAAATCCATCGGTAAACCTTTACAAATTCCGTCGTTAAAAAGTTTTATTGATGGCTATTTTTTACTATTCACTATTATTGATCAGTTTCGTATAAATATATATTCTAAAATGAAACATGTTATATTCATAAATGTATACAAAAATTCTAAAATATTTTATGAAACGATATATTATAATAAGTACACAATATATTCTAACTGAAAACTACATACTTTAATTTTAATTGAAAACATCAACATACTAATGTCGTCGTCGCATTGCGCGGGTACACACCTAGCAGTGAAGCAATATTATTGGGTAATCGTGTTATAGAAATAGATATTATATCTTGAAATAATATTGGAAATCGTACGTTTATTCCAAAAATGTCTTTGAAGCCTTCAGATAGAAGAATTTCTTTCAAATTTCAAAGAAAACAATTTTCATTGACTGTATGTTTTGCAATGACAATAAATAATAGTCAACGGGAATCGCTATCAAAGGTGTGTTTGTTTCTGAGACAACCAGTCTTCACACACGGCAAGTTGTATGTTATATTTTCGAGAGTTAAAAGTAAAGATAGATTAAAAATGTTAATTTTAGACGACGGTAAAATTAGCAATAGAACAACAAATGTTGTATTCAAAGAAGTCTTTCAAAATTTGTAATTTGTTATAATTGTTCAAAGTTTATCAACATTATGTTGTAGTGTTTAATTTAATAATGTATATATCCAAAAATTTCATTATATATTGTCGAGAATTTGTTATACATAATTATTAGTGTTTAGGTTTTTTTATATAATAATTATTTTGTATCATCCCGTGTAATACACGGGTCTTACAACTAGTGTGTATATATATATATATATATATATATATATATATATATATATATATATATATATATATATATATATATCATTATTATATATAATCATGTGTTTGCTTAGATTTTGAGCAAATATGGTTAGATTTTGAGCAAATGGACACTATAAAATGGAAGGAATGGAGCTCTTTGGTTTGACAAGTCAGCAAATTTCATTAAAGACACCTAAACCTGGATACATCAGCATATGCTTTTAAACACAGGAGGAGTCATCGTTTCTTTCATAGCACGTTTAAAAGGATGAGTCATCGTTTCTTTCACGACACGTTGAAAGACACGTTTGAGGAAGAGGGACAACTCTATCCACCACCGCTTCCATATTCATTAGCATGTCTCACTTCTCATTTCACCGGTTCCCGCCCCCTCATTCTCTCTACAAACACACAAGTATGATCGGCGCTTTTTACCCTAAACCCTATCACCACTGCTTTCATCATCTCCCTCCACCGTCCCCGCGAAAGTTGAAAGCTTCCAACTCTCTTGAACTGCTCCTCCTTCTCTGATTCCTTTTCTATTAATTAGAGATAAAAAGGAAGGGTGTCAAAGTAGAAATGTTTATCCAGATGTCAATAGCGGCATATGCTCGAGCTAAATCCAGATCGTTCCTTCTAATTGTTATCACCCTGTTTCTCTTAGGCATGCAATCAAAGAAATTTTGAGCAAGGAGAATAATAGATAGTGAAGTAATTAGGTTCAATATCATTAAAAATAGTAAAAGAATTCCTGGGTCTTAGACATCCGTTTGAATGTTGGATGTTCCATGGTTACTGATGATGAGTCATAACTCTCTGAACGATAGAGAATGAAATATGTCCTCTACTACCGCTTCATTTCTCACCCTTTACAATGTACCTTTCTGGTAGTTTTTATCACCACTCGAGGTCTCAAGAACCCCTCATATGATTCAAGCAAAAAAATCAGTTTCTTACCCTATTTACTTCATCTTCTCTATCGTCTAAATCGATTTTCTAAATCAATCAAGAGATTTTCCACCGACATCCGTCGTCTCTCACTCCTCTCCTTCATCCAAGACCATCAGTCCTCTCTGCATCCCCTCTTTTCTCCATTCAAAATACCTTTGCTTTTTATTCCTAAAACTTCCTCCATTTCACCCTATCGATTGGAGTTTTGCACCTCCACTCAGCTGTTTGTAGCTCCATCGGCCAAACGTCGCCAGGGGTTATGTAAACCTTTTCGATTTTGTATGTCGACATATGTCAAAGGTTGTTTATTAGAATATTGAACTGATGTTGATCCGCTAAAATTTCATTTTTTTTGCGTTTTCACTGTAGGTGGTTAGTGAAATTTATCGAGGCAAGCTTCGGAACACCAAGTGCTTAATGAAAATATTCAATAGAAGTTGATGGTTGTGCAATAATTTGTTATTTGGGAAGGTTTTTACTTATTTTTATTTCTATGCTTTAACTATGAAATCATTTTTACATTACACATTCACTCTTTTTGCAGCATAAGTTCAAAGCTGGAATTGCAAATGGAAACCTCCTCATCTGATCCGGAACTGTTGGATTGGTGCTGCAAATGGTAGCTCTTTCAAGTACTGGTGTATCTATTGTATTTCATTTTTGTATACTCTTGCGAGGTTGGCATATGTGTATCTCTCAAGCCTCATCACGAGCCCTCTCAACTTATGTTGTATATAACGTTTCTACCTTTACTTTAACGATACTGGTGTAGACAGGTTCTATGCTATTCTTTTACTTTGTTATACTACAATTAAGGGATGATAATTTTCCCAAAAAATTGTGAACGAGTGTTTTGTTCTGTTGATATTTATCCTATTGTTAGAATCAAATAATAAACATATATCGTGGTAGGGAAGAAGTGCAAGAAGGAAAAGGCAAGCAATCTTCCTGTTTTGTAATTGGGTTGTTGTGGATTACACGTTTGTTATTTGAGATTTTTTTCTTCTCAAGGTAAAATTTTAAGAAATTATCTATGCAACAACCAATCTATCTCTCATTTTCTAAGTACCATAGTGAACCAAATAAATTTTTGATTAGTCTGGCCACTCTTGCCAAATCAACCATCATAAGTTTTGAATAGATGCATCTATATACCTATTTCTTACTTGCCTACTATGTCTTACTTGGAATGTAGTACACTGGATAAAACTCCCAGTTTGTTAAAATGAGGATGAGGTACTCTGTATGTTCTTCTAAGATGTAAGTATTTTTTTTAGTTCTAATAATGTCATTAAGGGACTTAAAATATGTATTATTGTTTGCTTGACATAATATTGGCTATATTTTATTGTTCAAGATGCGACTTGACAAAGGTACCTGGCCTTTTATAATATATAATACTAAAATTCAAATAAATTCTCATTTTCTTGTTATTGCAGGACAAAGTTTCGACAATTTGTAACTAATAGTTAGTGTTCAAAATATTCCTATAAGCATACATTATCTTTTTGTGAGCTTGACTTGAGAATTGCTTGTACGTGTTATTTTCTTGATTGATTATAAGTTGGTGTATATGTATTTTACTTTGAAATTCTACGAAAAATATCAACAATGTACAACTTTTGTATTATTTCTTCAACTATATCCATGGGTCGTGCTTAGCACGGCCCAAAAAAGCTTCCTAGTATATATATATATATATATATATATATATATATATATATATATATATATATATATATATATATATATATATATATATATATATATATATATATATATATATATATATATATATACTCACTTGTTAGTTTTATATATATTTAGTTAAGACTTTAAGTTGGAATCTTTCAAGAAATCACCATGACTTTTGATTGGGGAAAGCAAGGTCAAATGGGGTGTCTATATGCAATTAAATATTAATTACAAGTCAGTAAACAATTATTGATGATATTTTGTTTATTTCTTATCAAATAAATATTTTGTTCTTATTGTTTAGGTCTAATGGTCCAATCTTAATGCGGAAAATAATTATTATATGTAAAACTTTTGTCATATGCTGTATAAGGATTTATTTAACATGCTATGTCTTTATTCAAAGCTCTTACATCATAATTTTGTTAATCTTGATAAACTTAGTTTAATTATGCCACTTTTATATGATAAATTTAGCGGTAAAATATTTGAAAATCGATAACTAAAGTTGCTAGTTCAAATTTTAATTATCTTTCTCGTTTTTAGATTGTTATTGTTTACTTTTTTATATTGATTATCAATTAATGAATATGTATACGGGTCGCAATTTAAAGAATTAGTTTGTCTCAAATCATTTATGTACACATAAATGATGGCTATAGCATGATATATATTTGACTGACAATTTGTAGAATTGAGAAAAGGAATTTGGTATATATTATCAAAAAATATCTTTTGATTCAGTTATGTACAAATAATAAAAGCTAGCCAAAAGTTGCTTTTAGATATTCTAGAATTTAGTTAAATACCACAACTAAAATAGGCACTATCAGCCGGGATAATCATTTAACGAATAAATATTATTGAAGATAATTTTATTTTATCTTTTTTTTTCAGAAAAAAAAAAACAATTAATCAAGTATGATTTTTGCCTATAGATTGTATTAAAACGTATTTATTTAGTCAATGAACTTTTAGGGTCCTTCGTTTACAGAAATCATATTGAAAAAGAAGTTTAATTACTTTGTAGTTCACACGAAATTGTATACGAAACTAGCGAAGTAATAACTTAGTGATTGTTATATTTGCAGAATAAATGAAATATAACCTTTTTTCATATAATCATTAAACAATAATAACTTTTAAAGAATTACACATAAGAAAAGGATATAGTCAGTTGAATTTTATGTTAAAATGTATTTTCGATAAAGTTTAAAACTCTATATTATAAATTTGTATTATGTGTTATACAGATAACAATTGATGTCGTCATGATAGGTACCTACTTGATTAAGGCGTCAAATATCGTCAAATAAATGGTCACGAATTCAGACATTAACACATCTAAAATATTGTTAGTGTGGCCTCTTGGCCAAGTGGTAAGGCGTCGTCCTCTAACCTTGAGATTGAGGGTTCAATCCCCACTAGGAGGATTAGATGGATTATAGGTGAATTAGAGTAGAAGTAGAAGTATGATAGATTTGTCGGTCAAAAAAAAATCTAATTGACATCATAAGAGTCGCTCAATAATTTACTTGTAATTATTAAATTTCTTGTTTGGTAATACGTCTCTTGTTGAATCAAAAAGTATATATTATTTTACGTTTAATGTGTATGTTTAATAACTTTGTCGTTATTAAGTTTTATAATTTTCATTGACTGGTCCATTTAATTGAGAGGTCAAGGGTCAACACAGCACTTTGCTTTGACCAATTGATGTTAAATTGTTAATGCCCTTTCAAAGTAATTTCAAGGCAGCCACACATGTTTTTCCTCCCACTTCTTATGTTTCCATTTTGAATATTATCTTTCTATTTTGGTCAGACTTACTGTTTTACAAATCAGAGATAGATTAACTGCGATTCTACTGTATAGCGTAAGCTTTGAATTTGTATTTTGGATCATGTTAAATTTTCATATGACACATAATTGTGTTCGAATTAAAAATATGTGGCGATGAAGCATGTAATTAAGATATTTGAGTTAAAGAAAACTTAAAAGATGGTCTCAAAATTTTATCATGAAACACGAAACATGATGATGCTATCGCAAAAAAAAATTGTACAAAACCTAAAAATTGGTGTTAAAGTTCACACATTAACAACCATCTTGTTAAAGAAACGCTTAGGTTCACCTAATATTTATTTTAATAATTTCCATATAAAAATGATTTTTTAGGTTCACACGTTAACAACCAACTATATCATGTGGTCTAACATCTCAAGTCTCATGTATACTTTATAGTATACAAAAATGTTGATATCGCATGCAAGTTGTATAGATATTGGGTGATATATCTAATATCTTTATAGTATTTTTATTTTTAATTACAAATTATTTTATTTAAACACAATTTATCATTTCTTCATTAATGTTTATTTATTTTTATTTTGTTATTTGGTTCTTCATCCGATCATATCACAAGCGTACTCATTTATGGTGATACAACACGAGTGGACTTATATACGGCATCTCATGTTCAACAATTTGCTGTTTGGTTTTTTGGTTTTGTTGGAAGGATTGGGTTTCTGGTATTGGTGGTTGTTGTCAGGTACATACATCGACAACGACAAATGGTTAGGTGTTTTTCACTGTCCGCAACTCCGCATCCATGTCGAAGTCTTTTACCGGCAGTGAACACCGTTCTTCGTTGACAGTAACAAACTAAAGATAAGCGGTAAGCAGCAACGGGAGCATGTTTCCTTTCTTTCTCCTCTTCTTTACCGTAGGAATTCAAAAATATATTTTTTTTTCCTTTTTATACTATAAATATTACCAAACACCCGATATTTTTACATCTTCTACTATTATTCAAACAACATGCTCTCAAAATGTATTCCAACAATCCCCCAAATAACCAAAATCTTTTCGGATACGATCCTTAATCACCACCACCTTACCGCCCCCAATTCGAAGCTCCAATTTTCTCATCAAAGTCGATGTTAGGTGGTCCGTTCCAACTTCTGTTGGACTAGGTGTCTAAGTTATGACTATAATTGGTATATATACTTAATTGATAGTAGCACGGTCCTTTTGGGTTGCCATCAACACTAGCAATTGGACATGATGACTTTTAGAGAGAGAGTTTGATTTATTATATGATTAATAAATCAAGATAAATAGTTTATTAATATATTATGAGGATAATATATTAATTAGAAATGGTAATATTTAATTAATAATTAATCAGAAATTAATTGAAATTAATTTTGGGATTAATTGGGTTAATTAAAAATGTAGGTGCTGAATTGTAATTGTTCAATAATTGAGCAATGGATAATTAAAGAAGGATAATGGTGAACGAAAATATAAGGATTTATCCTTATTATTTTCGCCAAATATATAGTAAATAATAAGGGTTCTGGTTTAAATTCAAATAAGGTTTATCTGTAAGCTTATCTGCAATCACCATGGAGACTATAAATAGACCCTCCTGGCTCCCATATTTCTGCGCCACCTTCATTATTCTCCTCCCCTCTCACTGTTGTTTTCTTGCTTGCTAGTTTTGGGTGTGAACCATTTGAGGCACGACGCTTGTGGTGCTTGCTTCTAACGAAAGAAACTACATGTTAGTAATTCTTAATCATCTTTTAGAAATCGATTTTGCCATAGGGTTCTTAGTTATAGATTCAATTAGAGAAAACATAGATCCTTAGGTTGCATGTGAACTTAAGAGTATAAGTTTATTTGGTGTGCCTATTTCCTATAACTTTCTATCCACGATTTAATCAAATGTCACCACAAAACCTATTTCAACCTCAATTCCTATCTCAACCACAAGCCCAGCCCCAACCACAACCCCAATCTCAACTACAATCTGATTCCGAACCCGAGTCCGATTCCGAGTCGGAACCCGATAGCCAAACACATACGGGGAAGGTGGCTTCCATGAAATGGCCTATCAAAGAGGAGACAGAATTAGCTCGAACATTGGTCAATGTATCGGAAAACTCACGCAAAAGGAAAAAACCTAAAAATAAATAAATTTTGGTTACGCGTTACAAAGCGTTTCAAAGCCGAGATGAAAAAAGAAAACGACTACCAGAAACATCATCACTACAACACCAAATGGAATAATATTAAAATGACTATCGGAACCATCATCAATGCAACACCAAATGGAATAATATTTAACAAAATCGTGATGCGGTTCAACGTTATACATCAATTTGTATAACAAATGACAGAGCGGAGAGAGCGATGCGAGCATATTAAAGAAAACGCATTATATGTACCAAAATGACTATGTGGCTCCCTTCAAACATATGCATGTGTCGAATGTTGTACGAAATGTTAAAAAATGGTTGAAAGCAGGCACGAGTGAGAACGTTTCAGGTTCCAAAAGAAATAAAACGTCGGAATCGGGTTCATATCACGTGTCATCGGACGGGGTTGGAATTAACATTAACAATGACGATGACAACGACGTAGAAGAAATTCAACGACCTTCCCAACCGATGGGTCGAGATTGGGCCAAATGAAAAGGAAAAGTTACATCTATAGATTCGTCGGTTAGCACAAATTCCGAAAAATCTTCAACAAATAATGTCAGAGTTTGCCAACTTGTGTACGAATTAAGAGCGGAATATGAAGGAAAACATTCGGCTATCGAAAATGCAACTATTTGTCGGAAATATCAATCATCTTAAAAGGGAAGACTATGAAGCGACATTGCATACGAAGGCTCGTATACAAGCAAAATATAATTTGTAGTTTCATTTTAGTTTTATTTATCTAATTTTAAGTATTTTATCTAGTTTTAATTATTTTTATCTAGTTTTAAGTATTTTTTATTTCTAGTTTTATGTAATTTTTAATTTTAATCTAATGAAATGTTAGTTTTTAAATTTAATTTATGTTGATATTGTACATATACAAAAAAAAATATGCTAAAAATAAATAAAAAATAAAAAATAAATTAAAATCATAAACGTTTCTAGCACCACCTCCTGAAATAAACAAAAGTGAGAATCGTTTCTAACAGCCTAAATGGCCCTACGTGACACTGTTGCCTACAACTTTTCAAATGCATGACACCGTCTAGCCTAAAAATGAAACTAGTTTAAAACTTGTATAAGGGTGAACATAGACTCGCTTTTTAGGTCGAACTTAAACCTTAAAAATGCATTTCAATTGATATATATATATATATATATATATATATATATATATATATATATATATATATATATATATATATATATATATATATTATTGACAAACATGCAAAAATATTATAAATAAATATAGATAACTAGGTTTTATTTTAAATATAAAACTTATAAAAGAAAAAAAATTAAGATTGGAATGAAATAAAAAATAATTATTATTAAAATACTATAATATGTAAATAAATATAGATAAATACATAAGACCATTGATGTGATACTTTCCATGCTTAGGTTATCTTATGTGATATGCAGGGAAGGTGCAGGTTTCCTTTGTGAGGTTAACAACACCACCCTTCCCCACGTATGAGAGGCCCCTCACTTTTCCACTGTACACATACATTTGTATTGTATAGGGAGAACAATCTCTCTCTTTCTCTTTGCATATGTGTGTATATATATCATCTAAAGATAATATACTTTCAGATTTTTTTATAAGAGTATATACAGTGACGAATTCAGGAATGAAACTCACGTGTGTCCAACATAAATAGGATGACAAAATAAAAGATATAAAAAGTGTTGGGTATCGGGTCGGGTTGTCAATATTACTATCTAAAGAAAGTGTAATATTAAACTTTAACACCAGTAATAAAATATCAAACACAATTACAGAAGATAAAAACCTTAGAATTGTTCACGGCGAGTTTTCATATTTTTAAAATAATTTATAAGTGCATCGTTGCTAATATCATCCAGAACATCTTTCTCAATATATGAAACTAGACAATCATTCATAAATTGATCACTCATCTTATTGCGCAAATCGTTCTTTATCAACTTCATCGCTGAAAATGCGCGTTCCACTGTGGATGTTGCAACGGGCAAAATTAATGCTAACTTTAATAGAAGATATACCATTGGATATATTGTATGTTTTTTTTGTTTCGACCATCATCTTTGCCAAGTTTCCAATTCCTTTCAAGTTATTAAACCTTGCATCTCCACGTATATCTACAATATAATTTTGAAGATTTGTTCTAAGTGCTCCAATGTCATGTTTTGTAAACTCTTTAGGATAAAATGTAGCCATTTTGAGTAGTTCCTCCACGTCAAATGCTTGAAAAGATTTACTTGGACACAACGAAGCCATAGAAACAAGTAATGTCGTGTTTACTTCATTAAAGCGATTGTTGAGCTCTTGAGATTGCATATCTATGACCGCAACAAATACATCAATCCTATAGTGGTGCAAGCAGTTAATCTGCAAGTAAAATAAAATAACTTGTTAATTGTTAGTCATGAAACTTGCAAAAAAGTACATAAATTTGCAGTTGCTAACCTGTGAACCCCTGCGACGACTTATTCCATTGTAATATGGATCTTCCATATTAATAATTTCAATATCATTTTTTTCACAAAACAAAGTAACATCATTTAAAAGTGTCCCCCATCCTTCATTCCGCATTTCTTTAAGTCTGTCTTTTGAAGATCTTACTTGATGCATTGCATTTACAATATCTTGGTCTTTTCTTTGTAAGGTGGTGTTCAAATCATTTGTAACCCCTAGAATATCAATCATCAAATGTAGGCAAAAAATAAAATTGAACGTGCGTAATGACTTCAAGAGACGACGTGCTTCTGCTCTATGATCTTGACAATTACTATCATCTTTAATGTCTTCAAGTACTTCACAAATTGAAGAATATATTCTCTTGATAGTTAAAAGTGAACCGTAGTGCGAACCCCATCGAGTATCACATGGTCGTTTAATACCAATTTCTTGATTCAAACCCGTACCACTTTGGATGTCCCCTAAAATTAACATCAAAAAATACATTAGAAAAAGGAAAACGTAAATTAGCATAAAAATAAGACAAAATAAAGGAGACCTGCAGCCAAGGCTTCCACTACTTTTGTTGATTGTTTCTCTCTTAATTTGTCTCGACGTTTATAAGAAGATCCAATCATATTTAATAAGCGAGAAATCAACTCAAAAAAGTCATTAATATCAGGGTGATTCTTTGCAACAAACACAGGCGCTAGTTGTAACTGGTGAGCAAAACAATGAATAAAATGTGCAGATTCCACTTCTTTCATAATTAATGTCTTCAAGCCATTAAATGCACCACTCATGTTACTAGCTCCATCATAACCTTATCCTCGGATCTTATGTGGGCTCAATCCACAATCAGACAAAAATGAATAAACATGTGTCTTTAGTGACAAAGCTGATGTGTCATTCACATGTTTTATGCCAATAAACCTTTCCACAACAACTTCTTGGCTATTCACGAATCGCAAAACCAATGCCATTTGCTCTTTACAAGACACATCACGAGATTCGTCTACTAAAATTGAAAAGAACTCGTCTCCAATTTCTTTCACAATAACATTAATAGTTTCCTTTGTCGCTGCATGTACAATGTCCTTTTGAATTGAACTACATGTCATTTGTGAATTCTTTGGAGCATTATTCAAGACAACACGACCTATTTGTTCATTTCGATCAGCAAGGAATTGAAGAAGTTCAAGAAAGTTACCTCTATTAATCGAGTCTTCACTTTCATCATTACCCCTAAAAGGTAATCCTTGTCGTAATAAGAATCTAACACAATCAATAGAAGCATTTAGTCTGATGCGTTGGTCGCTCCTCAGCAACTCGGTTTGCTTATCAAAAGCAGTAGATATTGATTGTCTTTGATTCATTAAATTTTGACACTTTTGGATTGCCATATTGTGTGGACTTCCAGCATTGTGAAGATCTAGACTCGATCTCTTGTTCCAAGTATTAAATCCATTTTTTACAAAATAATCTGAACCACCTTGGTTTTTTTATCTCGAATTTAAATAGATAACAACATAAACAAAATGCAGCTTCCTTTTTTATAATATACTCTAGCCAATATTTATAATTATCAAACCAAGACGAATTAAATCTACGAAGTCTACCTCCGATATCTCTTTGTTGAAAAGAATGAGTTCGAGGTTGACAATGTCCTTTTTGCAAATATGCTCTTCTAATTTCATCTCGCTGATTTACATGATATACTTCCATGCTTGGTCTTTCTCCTGGATCTGCAGGAAGTGTATTTAAATCAACTCTTATATATTTCGAAGAAGGGGTTTGTTTTTCATTGTTTCCATGTTCTTTTTCATGATCCTGGGATAAAGAACTTGTTTCACACTTTCTTTTAAAAAACCGTAACATTATGCCTGAAATAAAAAAATAACAAAATATCATTAATAGAATAATATAACTTACTTACTCCATAATGACAAAATGACAAATGAATAATTGAAAAAAGTGTATGCATCCACACAATTACGATACAATAATTTTATAGTTACTACAAAACAAAAAAGTGAAAAATACTTTAAAATCAATTTGCATTGTCAAAAGTCAAAACCTATATCAAACCAAAAGTTATGGTCATCTCCTATAGGGATTAGGGACCTGTACATTTGCACACATCTTTTCTACTTTTTACTTTTATAGACTTTGAGTCTTTGACTATATTATCGATCTATGCATATCTAATTCTACAAATCGGTCATTCATGTTCTTTTCTTTACACATAAACGTATTCCTTCATCATAGAGACGCACTGATAAAGTGAATTAGAAATAAAATACCTCAAAGATAAATGACAGAAGGATCGACGGAGATGGCGAAGTAGGCGAGACTGACTACCGGCGGCAACAATTATCCGGCGGTGGACAATTTTGAGAATGACGATAATGCCGATGACCCAATTTTTTCTGTAATTTTTGTTTTTAGGGTTTTTGGCACTTTCAATCTACTTTTTATTTATTTCCTGATTTGTTATATTTGTTGGATTAGGTGTCTAAGCCATGACTAATAATTTGTATTTACATAATTAATAGAAGCAAAGTCCATTTGGGTTGCCCTCATAGCTGGAGGTTTGGTAGAAAGTTCGGTAGATAGAAAGGTTGGTTTATTATGGGATTAATAAATCAATAGAAATAAAAGATATGGTTTGTTAATATATTAAAGTGATAATATATTAATTAGAAACTATATTGATTGATTAATAATTAATCAGAAATTAATTGGATTAATTTCTGTGGCATTAATTAGATTAATCAAGAGGACAGGGATTAAAGTCGTACAAATTCAATATTTGAATTGCGGCGCGCGGCGCGCAAATGTAAAAGTCGCGACGCGCGTACAAATAATCCGAAAAATGGCTTAGAGATAGGATTTATCTCTGTTTGAAAGTCAAACGAGGTTTATCTCTAAGGGTCATTTGGTTGCCTATAAATAGGGACCCCTAGACTTCATTATTTGGTGCTCATTCTATTATTCTCTCTGGAATTTTCGTGACCTTCCTCTGGCTCCCTGGGTGTGATCTCATTTAAGGCAGGACACTTGTGCTGCTTAGCTTCAAGATTAAAACTAAATGTTAGTTTTTCTGATTTATTCTTTTAGTTATTTTTGTTTGGCTTTTAGGAATTAGTTACATGTTCAAAGTAAGAAAACATAGATCTTTTTCTAGGTTGCATGTGAACTTAGGTTATTTAGTTCATGGTTGCGGAAAACCTTTCAGTGGTATTAGAGCATTTGGTTGTTTCTTATTGAATGGCTGTAATAGTTTTCCTAATTAGGGTTTATTGTTTATAAATCTTTTGGGCCTGATTTCGATTTTGGGGTTTAGGGTTTTTTTGAAACCCTAGCCCCTCCCCCCCCCCCCCCCCCCCTCTTTTTCGATTTTCCTGGTTAGGGTTTTAGGAGGTTTTCTATTTTTGGTAACTTTAATTGGTTAATTAAATGGATAACCTTAAACCCAGTTTGTTTGATTTCGATAATTAGGGGTTTAAGATAGGTTTAAATTGATTTGATTAATTTGGAAAAACCTATCCACATTTGAATTAATTTAATTAATTGTTTAATTAAAAGATAATTCAAGGGATTTAATTTAATTTTAATTTAATGGTTAAATTTCAAAAATTGAAGGATAAATCCTAAAATATTTTAAAAGGTTTAAAATATCTAGATTTAATTAATTTAATTAAGATTTTAATTAAAAGATAAATTAAATCAAATTAAAGGTTTAATTTAATTTGAAATTTAATAGTTAAATTTCAGGAAATTAAAAGATAAACCAGGAATATTTTAAAAGATTTAAAATACATCTTATATATATTATTAAAGGTTAATACTATATGTATAAGATAAATTGGTTAGTCAAATCATTAGTATGCCTCATTCACGAAGCTGGTCTATAAAGTGGGTATAAGGAGACTGCCTATAAAATGGCGGTCTAATGGGTGTTCACTCTCACCCACCGCTCGCCTGATCAGTGGAGGGTCGTTAGCCGAACAGTTTTGATAGGACCACTTAATCATTAAAAGTATAATGATCAAAATACTAGAACCCGTACAAGAATTCCCAATCTAGTTACTTTAGAAAAAATGTGAATTTGATGCTAACCCATGAAATTGCACATTGCACTTTATGAAATGTTGGTGGAGCGTGTGTGGGTTACCGGCATGCCAATGGGGGTTCATAAAGAGTGGCAATGGGTTTCTCGGGTGTTATCATTGTTGATGGAGCGTGTGTGGTTAACCGGCACATCAATTTGAGATATTAATAGACCCCGAGAGTACCAAGCTAATTTGCATGGTTATTCACACTCGGTTTGTGATCCTCGGCATCCCAGTCACAAACGGTGGGGCATATCCGAGATTAAACATGCCATTGAACAGTTCAATGAATCTCACAGATCTTGGAATTTCATAAGACTGAAATTGATAAAAGTTATCTACCTTAATGACCACTGTGTTGTGACTATGGCATCCCTCTTCACAGCATAGTTGGGGTATTTTGGATCCTAGCCTTGTTAAATAATATATATTGGGTAATTATTTAAAAGGATGAATTAAACGAATAAATTCAAATTTTTATATATGTCTGAAGAAAGTGTCATTCTCCTCCTTCTCCTCCTTCACCCATTTCTGAGAGCTTCAGAAAGCACCTGTTAAATATGGTAAGGCTGACTGGCCTTGACTATATGATATGGTTTTGCAATTACAGAATAGTTCTTAGTTTTGCTGGCGAACCATATCCGACTGAGTGTCCTCTCCCAAACATGGCATCACACACCAGCTTGTGATGAGCATGACTCCTTGACTATTGAGTCCAAGGAAGCTCGTTGCCTTATGCTATTGATCATTAACCCCGAGTTCCGCAGGGATTTAGAATTCCTGGGGTCTGATAAGTTAGCACAGCTAGTTCAGGAAAGGTTCCGTGAACTGGTTGAATAAAGGGAACGAACTAGGATCTTCAAAGAGCTTGAAGTTGCAAGCTACAAGGAAGTAGCACCAGTTTGCGTGTTCCCGAGATTGAGGGATACATAGGCGAACAGTATAAAATTGGTTTCCCTTTGGGATCGGGAGTTAAGCATTAGCTCAACTCGCTGATATGTTCATCCAGATGAACAGAAAGGGTAACCGGATAAGACAATCGTGGAAGTGCATTCAATGTCGACTCTGTATGAATCGTTCATGGAGAAGCATAGTTCCATTAATTCAGATGCTTCAGGATTGAGTCCAGTATTAAGGTGCATCAAGAAATGATCCAGATCGTCTGGACCGATTGTTCGATGTTTCAAACTGGGAATCCACAAGGTGGGACACAGTCACGAAAAGATTGGAAAATGCTCCAAAGCCAAACCGTTTGGTAAACTCATAAATATCTTAGAATTCAGAACACCTGATCCTCATTTTCTTGATACAGGATGTGTTTCACACATTTGCTCTGTATGCACGAACTCTGGAGGATGCGGGATGGTGTCGCACAGGAGCATACTCGGATTGGATCTGGAGCTCGTGCGGTTTTTGAGTTAAGCTAGATATTTGTTCTTGTTATTAGTTTATAGAAACATACAACATGGATTCGCATAGTACATTGTTCTGAGGATAATTCTGGTTTAATGAAATATTTTTTTGAAACATGATTGTTTTAATTGTCCTCGAAATGTTGTATGAATGTGTTGATGACGTAAATGGTAATAACTTGAATGTTGATACATCCAATGGGATTGGATTTGTAAATTGTGTTCTTTATGATTGTTAAAGTGAATTTTATGAGAATCACTTCAACCAAAGGTCCAGTTAGACAGGACTTTGGAATCATTTGACTTAGAGTCACATGATGAATTGAGTGCTTAATAAAATTAATTGTGGCAAGAAAGGAATCGCCCAAAGATCCAATGGATAGGATTTTGGAATCAGTTGACTTGGAGTCAGGTGATGATTGCATGTCTTGAACAATATTAACAAAGTCATAAATTTACATGGAACTGTAAAGGTATTAAGATTTTGAGCAACAGACACATAAGTTATTGTGTATTGCTCGAATCTTCGAACAGAACACGATTAGTTATGCTTCATGATATTTGCCAAATGGTTTGACAAATATGGCTTCGTTTATCGGAATAAGCGATTGATTGGAACCTTGAAGTGTTCAAAGATTTCAAAGGAAGCATAAGATCAACAGAACCTGAGTAACAACATAGACTGAGAAAATGTTTCACAGTTTATCCTCTTCCAAGAACACTAATGGTTATAATGTGTCTTAGGAAAGATGATGGAGCATTGATCGAAATAGTTTGATCCTCGGTGTATAAGATACACTAGATACATTTCCGACTAATATTTCAATGAATTGAATATTCAACCAGTCAGACCGCAAATACCATATTCCGACCATATCTTAAGACTAAGTAGGTTATAGCGACACTGTCTGAAATGTAAAGCTGGGATCGTCCCACTAGTACATAGAAAGTCCAGGGTCATGTAGCATTCGTTTGAATCTCATGACAAGCCTGAAACTGATCAGCAATGTCGTTTCATTGGCCATTCCGGTTATCCTTTGAAAGAAGAGTCCTTTTGGAAAGAGCTCAAATTCTAAGGAAACAGTGGGAGTAAGAATAATTCTGAATGAGTTCAGGGCTTAGCCAAGTGAAAGAACCTTTAGTCACCACTTGGACTTGACCAGGAATTAGATTCATGTTAAACCTGACATACCCTCTCTTCGCTTGACCAGTAGTTATTGTCACTGTCATAAGGAGTTATGATTTGGGTGATATACCGGGTAGTGGTAAAACACTAAAGATGGTACGGATAAGTAATCCGACTGCTGGAAGCATTGGTGAGCCCAGTTGCTGCCAAATAAGAGAACCTTACCGCGAGACACAGTCTATGTGACAGTTTGATTGATCTTTACAACTGGTCTAGGAACCAGTGGGAGTAATTGAATCATCAAAAGAAGCGAACATAGAAATGTACTTACAGAACATCTGGTTGAATGAGTCATCACTTGGAGTCAAGCAATTGATTCTGAGAGAAGCACTCTCAATAGAAGATGTAATCCGAGAGGATTCTGCGTGGCATAGTGTGAGTCGTTAGTGGAGCGTGTGTGGTTTACCGGCACACTAATATGGACTCACATAGAGCATGCCATTACAAAAGGTACATGGCCCCGGGATTCGTCCCATGGGCATCTCGCAAGAAAGGATATTCAGATTCTCAAAATAGGCCAAAAGGTTTGGATTTTGTGAATAGTCTGAAAGATTTCCTTTAATATGTCGGAAAGGTTTGGATTTCGGTTTCGCAAAATGTGCCATAAGTTGTGGATTTTGTGAATAGTCCGAAAGAGTCATATAACGGTGTCAAAGCCAGTGGGAGTATCGTTGTTATCTGCTATCATTGTATGTGGGTTACATACTGGTTCTAGGAAACGTCTCTTATCATTACAAAGTGTAATGACTTGGTGTTAAGAAACGGTTCGCTATGAAAGACTTTAAGAGATACAACATACTCAAGTGGTTGTGAACATCTATTAGATAGATCAGAATTCTGCCAATATGATCTTGATGAGATTCAAGATGCATAACCCTAGGAATGGAGTTTCCTGTCATTACAAAGTGTAATGAATTGGCATGAAATAAACAAAGAAGGTGCAACATACTCACGTAGTTCACAGACATCTATCGGATAGATGAGACTGACAGTATAGACTTAGCCATTGAGAATATGATCTTGATGGGATTCAAGATGCATAAGAAAGAGTCTCCGAAAGGAAATGTTTCCGGAAATCATGACACAAGGATTATTGGTAATCTTAGGATTCCGAAAGGGTTTGGAATGAGATTACATCAGGTTCCACGAGCCTCTTGGACCAATCAGAAGTGTTATGAACATACCCTGATGACTTGATGCTTAGAGCATGGTAAGTTAGTTTCAGGATATGACCTGGCTGAGAGTACTGTTTGGATTTTGAACACACATGAGAAATCATTGGGAAATGATTAGGGTGAACGATTTGAAAGGAGTTTCAAATCAGTAATTGGTTACACCAGGACGTGGTGCTATAGGACTTCATGGTTAAAGAATTTCGTTGGTATCTGATGGAGCACGTGTGGTTCACCGGCACATCATGAGACCTCGAAATTGTCTTAGGGTATAGTCGTGTAGACTAAAAACCCGAGAACCATGGGTAGTCACGGTACACATCATCAGAATTGAGTTGTGAGAGAGAATGACAAAATGACAAATTGAGATATCATCGGAAGAGTATCCGATAGGATCATCTGCAATAAAGTGTATAAGTGTTAGACACTTGGATACATAGAAAGAGTGAAAAGGTCATAGACATAGATATAAAAGGCTTGAATTGAAAGTTTAAAAGAGAATAAGAAACCGATAATAGTTATGATAAATCCGACTGGTGATTACCTCGTGGAGACTTGGTAATTAGCAGGAGTAGCTGCCAATCAGATTTTATGTTTCACTTTTGCATGTTCACTTCCTGAGTAATTGGATTACTCAAATATCCACAGTCGTTCATACTCTTAGGGAGTAAGTATGAAGGAAGACTGTCATGAATTGGTTTGTAGATTGTCTAAGGAGTTAGACATAGCAATAAGATTGCTGCAACATTCATGAGTACTTGGAAATGGAGATTTGAGTATTGGATAAACCCGCGCTCAATGGATTGCTTCATGGATTATATCACGAGCAATGTTGAGACGATAATATCTTATGGTCTTAAAGTTGAGAGATATGAGTTATAATTTGCAAGGCGGTTGTTCATTGATAGTACGAAAACGCATCGGTAACTCGGTGTTATAAAACATGCTGTTGTGAGTGATTTGTCGGGTAAAAGATATAACATATTAGTCGAGGCTTATTCGTCCCTTGACCCAAACGGGAAACAGATATATGTTGGCCACTCGATGATTTTGAAGTTGACTGAAGCGCTGGCCAGCCAGGACTGAATTGATTCGTTCAATTAGAAGTCTAAAAGTCATAAGCAAAATCGGAAATCGGGAAATAGTGTATCAGACAGAGATTGATCTCAATCCATGTCTCATGTCTGAAAATATCTTGTTGGACGGAGGATCATCTGATCACTTATCTATGGACAGAACTGACTAGGTCAGAGTTCAGCAGCAGTTTCTAGGAAGCTACAGTTTGCTGATTAATTAGAGGTTAAATTGGTAATTATAGTCATAGACTTATCCAAGTGGGAGACTGTTGGATTAGGTGTCTAAGCCATGACTAATAATTTGTATTTACATAATTAATAGAAGCAAAGTTCATTTGGGTTGCCCTCATAGCTGGAGGTTTGGTAGAAAGTTCGGTAGAGAGAAAGGTTGGTTTATTATGGGATTAATAAATCAATAGAAATAAAAGATATGGTTTGTTAATATATTAAAGTGATAATATATTAATTATAAACTATATTGATTGATTAATAATTAATCAGAAATTAATTGGATTAATTTCTGTGGCATTAATTAGATTAATCAAGAGGACAGGGGTTAAAGTCGTACAAATTCAATAGTTGAATTGCGGCGTGCAGCGCGCAAATGTAAAAGCCGCGACGCGCGTACAAATAATCCGGAAAATGGCTTAGAGATAGGATTTATCTCTGTTTGAAAGTCAAACGAGGTTTATCTCTAAGGGTCATTTGGTTGCCTATAAATAGGGACCCCTAGACCTCATTATTTGGTGCTCATTCTATTATTCTCTCTGGAATTTTCGTGACCTTCCTCTGGCTCCCTGGGTGTGATCTCATTTGAGGCAGGACACTTGTGCTGTTTAGCTTCAAGATTAAAACTAAAGGTTAGTTTTTCTGATTTATTCTTTTAGTTATTTTTGTTTGGCTTTTAGGAATTAGTTACATGTTCAAAGTAAGAAAACATAGATCTTTTTCTAGGTTGCATGTGAACTTAGGTTATTTAGTTCATGGTTGCGGAAAACCTTTCAATATTACCTTTACTTGTTATAATTTTTCACAATTACAATATTACATGATATATGTATATAAAAGATTTGTTTTTCTTATCTATATTTATCTCTTAATATATTAACACTCCATAAAAGTTTTGTTAATAAAATTTTGTTATAGATTTAATTGACCATAGGTGTCCATTTTTACCTTATCACAGGTGTCCATATGAAAATTTATATATAATCTATAAAAAAATTCTAAAATTAGGGGTGTCCATGGACACCCTTCACAACAATGTAGACTCGTCTATAAGTATATGTCTTTAAAAAAATAAGTCGAGAAAAGATTGGGATATAAAAGTATAAATGTAATGCCCGTTATTGTATTTTAATAATTATCATAATTTTCGCTCTTTCAATTTAGGAGTACGTTTATAACGACCATAATGGAAATAAATTAATTAAATAAAATTAAAATGCATATAGTTAACAAGTATATCGGATGTGTAAGTAAGTTAAAGGACTAGAGAGTTTTTTTGGAAATTTTATACGTGGAAATTTAGTGTTTAAGGGATGTGCATGGTCATTATGGGAAGTTGGAGGGCTAGTTTTGCCTTTTCTCTTTCTCTTGCATGGTAAACCAATGGGAAGGAGATGAGGAGCCATTGGTTCTTCACTCTTGGCATAACTCCTTCCTTAAATCATTTGTATCTTCTCTCTCGAGTAGATTTCCTCAGTATACCAGAAGTTGCAGCTTCGGTCTCTCCAATTTCGGCTTTGTCCGAAGAGTTATTTTGGACTCACTCAAACTCACTCTCATATCTCAAAAATGTTATTCGTTACTCTGTTTGCTTCTTTGCTTCTGGAATCTCTGCCTGACTCTGATGTTCCAGAAGGCTTTACGATGTCGTTATTCGTTACTCTGTTTTGTTTTCGGAGTCTCTGCCCGACTCTGATGTTCCAGAAGGCTTTACAATGTCGTCATTTTATATCTCTTCTAACTCAACTTGCTTCTGAGCTTCAACTAGCTTTCATTGGTCAGAAATGCCAGAAGATGCGTCTTTATATAAAGCATTCTCATTGAATGTCATGTCCCGACTTCTGATAACCATTATACTATTATAATCCCAACATCGGTACCCCATATCATCCAAATCATACCCATAAACTAACATTTCTTTGACGTCGCCTCTAGCCTATCTCTCTCGTTGTCCTTCACCTTGACATAAGAGACACACCCAAAGACTCGTAAGTAGTTAAGAGAAATCTCTCGACCTCACCATTATTCTTCAGGAATCTTGAACTCTCAGGGGACAGAGGGTCCTTGGTTGATTAAGTAGGTTGCAGTACTTACGACATCTGCCCAAAACATCTTCGATACCCCAACATGCAGCCTTATTCTCTTCGCCCTTTCATTCAGAGTTCTGGTCATCGGTTCAGCCACATCATTCTATTGAGGACTTTCAGTAACCATTTTCAACATCTGGATCCCAAGCTTAATGCAGTATTCAACGAACTCATGAATGATATATTCTCCCCTATTATCAAATTTAAGGCATTTGACCTTGAGACCCATCTCGATCTCTACATCAACCTTCCACTTCTTGAATGTGGCAAACTTTTGACTTGTTCTTCAAGGAATAAACTCAAACTTTCCTTGTTGAGTCATCAATGAAAGTAACATAGTATATGGAACCTCCGATCTAAGATATTGAGGTTGGATCGAAGACATCTGAATGCACAAGCTCGAGTTTCATAGGCTTTTAAGCTTGACCCACCTTAGAGAATGTGACCATCCTCTATTTACCGTACACACAGGGCTCACAAAATTTTGTAGTGATAGACTTTAAATTTAGAATCTTACCCTTTGCTACCAACGTCTTCATCCCTTTTTCTCATATGTAGTCAAGTAATTGGTGCCACAGAGTATAGGCCTTTTGACTTCCTTTGCGGTGTTGATATCATTTAAAGTATCTTCGACCATATACAAGGATCCTTTCTTCTGTCCTCTAGCAACAACTAGGTTCCCCTTTGTCACTTACCATTGGTGATTTCCAATCTCAACTTTGTGCCCTTTATCATCAAGCTAGCCAACCGATATCAACATCCTCTTCAAGAACGGAATGAACTTGACATTCTTCAAAGTCCATTTCGCCCCAGAGGATGTACGAAGGACGATATCCCTCACTATTGTTATATCAAGGATCTTGTTATACGCAAGTCTCCTCTTCCATTATAATGTCTGAAATTTTGCATTACACCGCAACTATGATATGTGTGGAAGGATGCATCCAAGTCTATTATCCAAGACTTCATGGAACTCTTTACATAGAAAATGAGTGCATCTTCATAATCTTCTGCCTAGTCAACTTCCTTTTTTGCTCCTCTAGCATTGGAAGGCTTTAGACACAAATTATGAAAAGTCCACTCTCTTTGCAATTTCAATAGACACCATCTTTTCTGCTTTTTAACTGTTTTTGTGTGTGACTTTGATCTTCCTTGTCCACCACCACCTTAGTTCGTCCCCCGCCCCTTTGCTTCCGTAGCCAGTATACTATCGAAGCACTCTCATGCATTCTTCATTCGGATGTCTTCCCTAAGGATTAGATCTTGAATTCCTTCGAATGTGAGGTTCGTAGTTCCAGATGAACTACTAACAACAATCATTGTACCACACAAACTGTGTAGAAGTAAAGATAACAACAACAAGACCTGGACTTCATCATCAAAACCAATGTCCATCAATATCAACCTAGATATGATGGAATTGAACTCATTGACATGCTCCGCACAAAACCTTTTTCCTTCATTTTATTTTCACAAGTTGCTTGATCAAAAACACCTTGTTCGCAACTGAGGGCTTCTCGTACATGTTAGACAGCGCCCCGAGTAAACCAAACATGGTCCTTTCACGCAACGTCCACTAGGAACTAGAAAGAATTTTATTATCTGAATGCTATACAAATTTACAAGTATACACTACACACTATATCGCACACACAACACTCACGGTTACACTGATATATATATATATATATATATATATATATATATATATATATATATATATATATATATATATATATATATATATATATACACACACACACACACATATATATATATATATATATATATATATATATATATATATATATATATATATGGCTGGGAACGGACTTCGAGGTAGATGGTGGTAAATCTCCTAGACCTTGCTTTCTGCACTAGGCCAGCTGATGGCACAAGTCTTTAAAACATGTTGTGGCAGACCAATCTTCTGACAGCAACTGTCTAGGAACTTGTCCCAAGGGACGCTCTGCTTCTAATCAGCTCTCCCTTTTATCAACATCTCGATCCTCACTTATCTAACCCATGATGAGACCTTACTGCAAAGTCTCGACCGGAGCGAATACTGCTCCTCAGTCGAGGGTGACGCCTTCGGTCGCTTGTAAAGAAGATAATCAAAATGGGAACACCCCGGACTCATGCAACTGATCGATCATCGTAACATATCGCATGATCATCTGAAAAGACGCTCACATCCTCAGTCGAAGATAACTGATACGGACGAAGCATGACCAACACCCGCACTGGCTTTCCTTGCCTCAGTTTTGGCTGCTTCAGACAAGTGATCTTTTTCTGTTGAAGTGACTCCCTCGGTTCGGATCAGACTCCACCATACTTAACACGTTCCTACCAATTCGAATGGATAGTTAACTTTTATTTGTTTTCGCATATCAACATTTAGATATACCACAATCACAATTAAATACTATTTTAGAGATGGAGCCAATAGTTATTGCCTTGATCGCTAAACTTCATGTTAAAAAGATCGATAAATACATCAATTAATACACATATGTAAATAATAAAAGTTGGTTAGACAGAGAAACAACCATTTCAACTCTGCAGCCTACTTTTATTCTTATTTATATCCGGTAATTAATATGCAGTCATAAAATCTAATTATTTATATCATTTGAAAATTTTCCTTTTCATATATCATTTTCAATATGTTATATTTCAGTCTTCTAGCTTATAATTGTAAATAATAAGTAGATTTGTAGATTTTTTTTATAAGTCATTATAAACCATGTGAAATATCAAACATTAATAGCAACTAAAACGGAGAATCTAACAACACGTCTATGTAACAAAACGAGTATTTTATTATCTAACAATAAAATATGTAATTTTATTTATATAATTATTATATTATGATTAAGTATAAAGTTATTCACTAAAATGACCACATATTGACGTGATACACATCTCTATGGCCATTTTTTCTATCCTTTATCACAAAATAATCATATAATTGTTAAAAAAAACTAATGAATTCATGAGATACTTCTTTCGACACAAAAAGACATTTTGTTACGAAAACACTCATAAATTTTAGCCTCATACCTCACTAGTAACTCAAATCGCAAAAAATTCACGATGATTATACATTTTTTGCAAGTAATCAACAAGATGTATTTACAAAAATCATGAATAAAACCAAAAACTTGAATTTTTGAAACTTGATTAAAATAGAACTTTTTAGTGATAAACTCTTATTTATTGGGATGTTAATATTTAACAAAAAAAGATTTATTTATAAATACACAAGTCGGTTAACTTGATTCATTAATATTAGTACAGATTTATAATATGATAAAATATAATTTAATGCTTATAATTATGAGCTAAGTTTAAACTTTTATAAAAAATTAGGGGTATTCAAAGAAAATATTGTAATTTACTCTAATTTATATGAAAAGGAGATACAGGAAAGCAAAATATAAAAAAGGGAAAATGACTTATAAGGGTAATTATGTTTCAAAAATGTTCAAAAAACACCATCCAAGTTTGGTTTGTTCAAAAAACACCATCCAAGTAAAGCCTTTGTACAAAAAACACCATCCAAGTAAGGCCTTTGTACAAAAAACACCATCGAACTACATATTTTGTTTAAAATTTACTCGATGGTAACCGGCTCTTGCAGGTTAAACTGTTCATCTGTTATTATGTCATGTCACTAAATATTAGGCCAAGTCATCCTTTAACCTGCAAGAGCCGGTTACCATCAGGTAAAATTTGAACAAAACATGTAGTTCGTTGGTGTTTTTTGTACAAAGGTCTTACTTGGATGGTGTTTTTTGTACAAAGGTCTTACTTGGATGGTGTTTTTTGAACAGACCAAACTTGGATGGTGTTTTTTGAACAGTTTTGAAACATAATTACCCTTATAAGTCATTTTCCCTATAAAAAAAGAAATGACTGCATAAAAAAATTAGAGCACATTAAATTCTTTATCGTCTTGCACAACATCCAAGAATTGTGCACAATTATGTAGTGCAGTGCAGATAAAAGTTCCCTTCTTATAAATTAGGAGCCCTCTTTAATATACATTGAATGATTGATTGAAGATATATTTGATTTTTTACTTTTTTTTTTGGCTTCATTTTGTAGCTTTTTGCATTTTGTATAAAAGGAATATATATGACTAAAATAAACACTTACATATCATATTTGTTTTACCTATAGCATGTAAAGCAAGATCATACAAGCATTATGAGGGCAAAGTGGTCTTGTGCAGCCAAATTCAACAGCAATATCATATGTATTGGCTTTAGGTGGAAGGTCATGTGTTTGTATTTTGTTGTTTATCTTTGTTAATTTTATTTCTCAATTTGCATATTATACAGGTTAATAACCTAATGTGTGTATATATATATTAGATAAACTTTCAAACTATCATATTTATCTAAATCTTTTTCTTAACATTTTAATACATTTTTATAATCAATATTTATAATTTAAAATCATTTTAATTAAAAGAAAAAATTAGATTGACCAAAATACCCTAGTCATTGGCTCCGACGAACTTCACGTGGCCTAACTTATCCACAAACAAGCTCGAGGGAAACTTGTGGATGTTTTTCGGGGACGAATAAGACTATTAAAGCTACTAATTTTCTAGGAACGTGTTTGAGTTTAACTTCTCAAATATGGATAAGTTTCCGGCAAGCTTGCTGGCATTGAATTTGAATCATAATACGATATATGGGAGTCTGTAGGAAACGTTGACGTGACTAAAATTACAGATGTAGAGCATGAAGTATAATAGGTTGTGTGGTGAAATTTCGGCCGATGTTTTAATTTGCAAAAGCATGATAAAACAACTAATTTTCATAACAAATGCTTGTGTTGGTCTCTATTACATGTATGCTAATATAATGTAAGAAAATCTTCAAGACTTCTAGATATTTTATTTTATTTCTTTTTCATAGTTGTAAAGTTTCTTTAAGAAGTTAATAATATTTAAATAATCTAAGATTTAGAGTCTTTGGCTTACCTCTGTATATTATATATTATGTTATGAACTATGAATTTGGTTATTTATTTGTCAAATATGATATTTTGGAAGTTTATTTAGGATATATATGATATTTACATATTAGTTAGGACAAATAAGATATTTAGGTGTTTAGTTAGGGCATATATAAAATTCCCTCTTGTACAAATTAACCTAGCCAATTATTTTTGTGTTGGATAGCATATTGTTAACAAAATTGTGCATTCCAAAGTATATCATGCATGTTGTTTCTTTTCTTTTGCTCATTAAGTGTTATATGGTAAATTAAAGTGAATATGTAATGATATATGTATGGATAAAGTGTTGTATTCTTTTTTAGACAGAATAAACCGTCTAATAAAAATGAACAATTACACTTGTATTCCAACAAACAATTTTCACAGTATTTATCAATTTCAAGAGTGCGAGGCGTTAGGAGGAAAAAGAAAAAGGACATATTGATAAATGCTTGGTGTCTTAATACATTAAACCATGTCTTTTAGGCTTTAGCTTAATCCATTTTTACATTTTGTTAAGATTAAGTCAAAAAGAAATAACCATATATAGTTGTCCAGATTAAGTGCTGAACTCATTAAGCCTTTTAAGTCAAAAAGAAACAGGCCCTTAATCCTTAATACCTCTAGTATATATGCACAGTCCAAGTATTTAAACTGCAAGTACAGTACTCCAAATGTATGCAACAACACCACGTACCAAAACAATTATATACAACAGCAACAGCACCAAATAGATATAATCAGCTAAAGCAACTACTAAGTTATTGTTTCATTATTTCGGGTAAATCATGAAAATTACCAATTTCAACAGTTTTGGATACGGGAATTTACAGAATCAAACAGGTTTCATAACTAGAAACATGCTAGAATTAATATACATTGAATCATTGATATACTTAAATGGAAGAGTTGATAGATAAAAGTAACCTGGGAAGATTTTCAAGAGCTAATGTGAAAATTGCCCCGAACACAAATAGCAAGACAAAAGCCAGCAATACTTTAGCAATGTACTGGGGACCTATAACCGATGGTAATAGTTCTTTTGTTGATTGCATGTCATCAAAATCCTGCAAGTGGAAATGATAGATTATAGTGAGATGTGACTTCTATGTCAAAATGTAAGCTACTGGTATTATAGAACTATTGAGTATTCATAAGATTTGCTATTTTGTAAATACAAACTGAAACACAGTAACGAATACACATACCAGTGGAGACGATTCTTGTTTTGCTGTTCTTCTGGTACTTGCCCTAGCTCTTGGACCTCCTTGAAGACATAGAATACAGAATTATTACGAAGAACACTTCTATATGTGAAGGGATTCAAACGAAGTTAGATTTATACTTTCGCTTATTTTAATCTAGATGAGAAACCTAAAACTTGAAATTAAAATACATTCAACCTATTGATATCGTAGAGCTATTTCACAATCGTTACCGTTTTCTGATTATTGAACTGAATTGTTTGTCGATGTGCTTCAACTGAACTTAAACGTGTCTTCGCCGATGAATATAAAAATATTTACGATTCAAACTAATTTATGAAATTAGAAGTTAAGCAAACTTGTACCTTCTGCTTCAGTAACTGTCTGCAGCTTCCATCCATGGCCGTAAGATACAAGAATCGAATTAGGACCAAAATTGATTGGCTCTTCCTCTTCTTTAACTGCTTCTATATACAACGCCTGCGGCAATCCGTCTTCAAGCTTTCTGTTGATCAAATTCAATGCAAATCCGGCCTCCGTTCCCACAGAAAACCTCCTGATCTTGCTTGAACTTCTGCAATTCACCTCCAGATACTGTAAGCAAGCTTCGTGATTAGTACACGAATATAACTCAATTCGAACAGTGATGGCCTGAATTTTTACTGATATAAAAGAATAATCATCGAGATAGAGAGGCTTACAGATGCTGGAACTGATGGTGAATCTTTGACTTCAGGTTTTTCACATTTTTCTGCCATGGGTGAGTTGAGATATCGTAGATTGAATCATAATAGGGGTTGAGTCGATGTTCATAGAGCAAAAGGTTTGACTTTTCCATGGTCAGAAAGCAGTTTAAACGAAAGGCTAATTTGGTCCCTTTTCTTTCTTTTTTTTTTTCTCAAAATGACCCTCATTTACAATAATACATAAGCCCGGCCCAGTCTGTTCTATATCCCAAAAAAAGCCCAGTCCGAGCATGGCCCGTTAAGTGCGGTCCGAAAAAAACCCAACAGACTGGTCTTGCATGAACCTCTATCTTGTGGACAAAATTCAGTTAGTTCTTGACTTCTTGTTACTTGTTAGAGCAAATCTACGATATTATTAAACTTACCATCTTCATCGGTAACAAAATCGATATGTTGATTTATGAAGAGCATTTTTTGATGAGTCAAAATGGGTCAATATTTCTGGACCAGCAGACATTTCTATGGAATTTATTAAATAACTCATATATTAAATATAATTACGAAACTATAATGGAAACAATAAGCTCTCTTTTAACATTTGTGATAAGTTAGATGGTGACATGGATGATGCTTACACACATACGTGTTTATAAATATTAAATGGACTGATATTTCATATGTAGGAAATCATCCAAACCTGTGTTTCTTTATGTCTGAAGTCATATATAGAAGTTGTCTCTCTCAGGATAAAGGATCAATTGTCTACATGTATCGCCTCCTTACTTCATTATTATGAAATTTCGATTTTGTTATTGCTGTTGATTAATGGCTTGACTACTGCCATTCTTTATTAGAGGAGACAAAGACACCATATGTTCGACAATGGTTAATAATGTGATTGGAGTAAGGCCTCGACTGGTTATATTACTTTTTGATACATCAAATTTAGGAAAGATGTTTCAATTGACATACGTTGTGCCAAATGATAATTTTTAGGAAAATTGTATTTGTTCCTACTTCATCTTCCTACCCACTAAATAATATCATGTGGAATCCACTAATCATCTCTCTTAATTTCATCCATTATTTTTAGCACTTGTATTGATCTAGTGAGTAGGAAGATTTAATAGGAAGATATACAACCTCTCTAATTTTTATTAGTATATGACAAACTCTATATATGTAAAGTGACCAGATGACATCATTACTTTTATCAACTTATATTTGTTTTTTACATATAACAATTTATTTTTTATCATTCATCTTAATATTTCCTCCATCAATTTCCCACCTTGTCTAGTAACTAGAACCAAGTAGTCACAAAGTACAAATTAGGAGTTAGGACTATCCTGCAAATCAATCGTAGTAAGAACTCGTGGACTATTTGTAAAAAAATAATAATAAATTCCCTTCTTCCTCTGTCAAACATCTCCCAGCCTTTTCTTTTCAAGTTAACCAAATGCACACTCGTACTAAAGAAAAAACAGAAAATTATCTTCACTGTAAGGCTCCACCTCCAAAACCATAAAACCAACTATAAAAAATCGATAGACTATTTAAATACAAATTTGAGCTAAAAACCCTTTCCATCATCATAAAAGAATCTTAACACCTGCATCATTATAAGAACTTGACAAAAAAACAAAGTTTGGTTACTAGAAAATTTCGATAGCATGATTATGCATAAAAGGCTAACCAAAAAACATTGCTACAGCTTTTGTTTTACAGTAAATTTAATAAAATTGATGATAAACTATGTATTAGCCTTGCGAAAACTTAAAACTAGTGTTTTAACACACTTTTCAAGCAATAAAATTTATGATAAACTATGTCCGCACCCACAAATGATTAAAAACATATATCCCCATCCATTTGCAGATTAATCGAGCAAGCTTTTCAAATATCAGCAGAATTGGATCAAATTTAATTCAAATATCATTAAGCCAACCTCACAGCTTCATCACAAATATTCAAGGTCCCACTAAAAAGTTACACTGATTCTATTCTAACTTTTAGGCAAGATACCAATACAGATAAAGATCAATGCTTACATATATCATTAAGCCAACCTCACAGCTTCAACGAGATTCCCAATCCTTAATCTTTTTTCCTTTAGGTTTAGCTATAGGCGCATTCATACCCGCCATTTTCGTGTTGTATTTAGCTCTAAGTGTATCATTATATGTCCACCTGCATATACACAACACATAACCATGAATAACAAATTCAGAAAGATGCAAAGCATAAAGAAAAATAATATAACTTACGGGTTATTCCAGTCGGTTGTATCTTCATTAACAAGATGAGTCCATTTTGTTCTTCCACTTCGACCAAAATGCTTGACCTGCATAACTTTGGGTAAAATAGTCTTGTCCATTTTATCCTCACCAGTTGGTGCAGAAAAATCACGGTGGAAAATCCCATCAGCACCAGCAGTTGCAGCTGTGTCATCCGGATCATTCTGGAAGAAAGCTCCTTTGTGGTAGTATTTTTGCATGAATCTCCATTTTTGTTTAGGTGCAGCTGCAGGTTTTGGGTTCTTTCTCTCCCATTCTCTTCGTTCTTCTTCAGTCATATTTCTAACTCTTTCAATCTCTTCTCTTTCCTTTGCCATTGCATCTCTATCTTCTCTGTCTCTTTTGATTCTTGCATACTCACGAGCCTTCCATGCTTCATATTCCTCAGCTTCGTTTAATTCATCGTCTGTTTCTACATCAGCAATGTTGGCTTCTGCTTCAAGGTTCTTCTGGATTTGCATGTCTTTGCGGATTTCTTCAACAACTATCTGTTTTGTTTCAACTTTTCTTTCTTCTGCTCTTCTTTTCATTAGCTCTTCGATTGCAAGTTCTTCTGCTTCGATCTTTTCGCGTTCAGCTATGGTGTCACGTTCTGATTTGGGGACAAATACAGGCTTCACCATAGCCATACCCATTTGCTCTTCTTCTGAATCTGTTTCGTATTCAGATGACTCCTCTTCTTCTTCCTCTTCTTCCTCTTCTTCTTCTTCAGGGATCATGGCAGCTTCCTCTTGTTCCCTCTGAAGCAACTTTTCCCTAATTCTTCTCCTTCTTTCATCCAGAGCATCTTCATCATCTTCCTCGAAATCTAACCTTTCTTGTCTCCTCTGTTCTTCTTCTTCAGTTGAAATAATTTCAGCTTGTCTAATTCTTCTATGATCAGCTCTGATCTCTTCCTTGTTGTCAAATCTATTCTCTGCCAATCGACGCAACCTAGGATCATCTCGTTTCATAATGTCGGAATCTTCCCTCCTGCTAGGGAAATCCTTCTCCAAGGCAACCGACCTCGCCATCCGTATATCCCCTTCTTCATCCCCATCGTCTGCCCAGTCAGGAGCTTTACCAGGCCAATATCGCTTCACTTTCGTTTGCCCGATTTTACCTCTAAGTTTATCCCTAATCGCTATGACGGTATCACTAACACCCGCCGTTACCGACATTGTTACGGGAGAAATTAACCAAAATCCCTAGTTTCTCGAGATCCTGCAACGAAAAATCAAAATCGAAACATAAAATTATTAGGATTTCAATCGTGTACTTTCCATGAAACGTTTCTAATCTAGAGTTGATGTACGAAATCAACTGATAGAAGTAGAGATTGAGAACAAGAACTTACAAATTCAACCGTCGAAATCGATTGCTTATGCAGAGCGAAACAGTTCGATTTCTAGCCCTAGATGATCCGATGCATATAGAATAATAGATGCACATACTTTCACTAATATACATTTGGGCCCTTTGTGTATGGTGAATTAACTTTTGAACCTCTCAAAACTTTGAAATTTTAGCAATGGGACGATCATTGAAGCTTATTTTGAAACTATGGAACAAACTGAAGGGATTTGGTAAACCTTATTACCATAGGAAATTGAGACTTTATTGCATTTTACGAAAATTCACTTAACTTTTTACCTTATTTGGAGAAAGGGAGGTTCTTTAGTATTTTTTTTTTTTTTTGTTTCTTTTTGCCAAAATAATATTATTGTGATAAAAAATCATGATATAATATTTTATGACAATTCAACATATGAATGTTGTTATGCCTTGAATATCTTATATCACCAACTAAATAGAAGAAAATTTGTTAGAACATGCCTCTAATTGCTTCCCAATAATTCACTATAATAGATAAGCTAGAATATAATAGTGTAAAATATAAGATATGATAAATATACGGAAAAAAAAAATAAGAGTTGTATAGTGTTTATTATCTTGATTGTGATGAGTTAGATGTATTTGTATAAGAAGTTAGTTGAATAATTTTGAGATCATTGTGATAATTCATGTTTGGAAACATCTCCCTAATATCACAGGTCTTGTGTTAATGATGTAATTAACCCCTTGGTAAAGATCTTTTGTATCCTTCAAATGGAAAATCTCATGTAATGGCAACGTGTTACTCAAGGTAGTCTTAATAACCTACTAGTATTGGACTGAGGATACGTCATTAAGTCTCCAATCCTATATCAAATGTTGCTCCAGTTTCACTATTAAGTAAAAAAACTTTGAAGAAACCATAATGGCCAAGTGTTTGCTTTTATCTTGATTGGACGGTTATGACCCTCACCTGGTAATTAACCACCTCATCATGTTAGCGACATTTCTATGACACGTGATAAGCATCATCATCGCATGACGGTTTCCTGATATCATCATGACGTCTATGTTTCTTGACATAAAAACATAAATGGAATATTGATCTTTGTCATTCTTTATTAGTTATTTCTTCCTTCACTATAAGACCTCATAACTAAAACAAGGCACGATAAAAAAAATTCATAACAACAAGTATGCATCCTGGTGTACTTTATATTAACAAAATGATAACAAATCTATCAGACAACCATGGTTATACAAAGTTATATATCAACCTAATTGGGTGTTACATAACACTGCATATAAAACTATACAAGTAAGCATCTTTTAGTATTGACAAACATCACTAAACTAAGTCATATTCTTGTCAATAGTACTCATACTTGCACCTAGAATCATTAGACATAAAAGTAATTGTAACACCATGAACTTCATTTTTTACTAGGATATCAACTTAGGCTAAATTAAAAAATAGAAATGTTTGGGTCATTATAGCCAAGTGATGAAATATTGGATCTCTTAAACCCTAAACCCTCCCATCTAGTTTCATTTGGGAGATTTTGCATTTAGAATTGAGAATAACGGCTTAAGTTGAAGGATTATTTTGAACTTGACAAAGAGATAGAGAGATTGATTGAAGTTTCACTCGAGTTCTAGCATTAAGCCATTAAACTAAAACTTTTGAGGTAGTTATTTCTTCCTTTTGAATGTTATTTGGGCTTTCACCAGTGGTGAAACATCCTCTAGTTCCATTCAATCCGAATTTTATGTTGAAAATATTAGATTCTATGAGTTTGGTATTGAATTTCATTGTTCTCTTTCCAACCTATGAGTATGAATTCAATCGTGTGGCAAAAATTATGATTATGAAACCTTAATGTGAAATTTTAGAACCCTGGATTAGGGAACCACCTATTGATTAACAGGAATCCAATATTCATCATGGATTAAGTGTTGTAAAGTGTCCATGTGTTGGGAGTCTGGTGGTTGGGATGCAAAATTTAATACAAATGTCCAAGATTCAAACATTGGCATGCTCAAAATATTACTAGTGATTAGCAATTTCCCCCTGCGTGATGGGTCTTGGGACATGTTTGATGTAGGTTATTCGGATGGTGTAATTTACTATTTATTTTAAAATTCATAAAGCGAGTTTGATATATAATTTAGTGTTCTATATTCAATTCATGTTATCAAATTCATCATTAGGGCTGAACGTAAGTTATTTTTAGAACATATAACATAAACACACTAATCTAATTTTAGATTTACATCATTTGTCCTGAGAGGGGCCTGAACTCTCAACCTTTGGCTGAAGGGCATCTATCCGTCAACTTTTAATATCGTTAGTCCATAGGCCATTTGGTACGGCTAAATGTAAGTTTATGGTGTTTTATTGGAGTTGTGAGCCTTGTTTTTGTTAAATCATCCATGCATTATTTAGATTCCGAATTAAATCATGGTATTAACGCTTTTATGCTCTAGATTTATGTTTTTGTCATTGTAAATGTAAATCGTGAGTGAGAACCAAAATCAGTGATCATGTTTAAGTTGAAGGCTTAAAATTGAGATTTATGAAATAAGATATTATAGTGAGTTAATGGTGTTATAAGGATGTTATTACATGGATATAATAAGTTTTATATCCATTACAAATACTTAAAGTCATTAACAATGGTGTTAAATGTGTTAGAAATAGATTTAACTAAGTAGGATGCTACTTTTGGCTTTACTGCACAAATTAGGGTAACATGTGCATTTACATGGGTCATGAGGAATTCCTTTGTCATAATACACATGTTGTGCAGTACTCTAACTCCCTCATAGTTAGCAGCATTCTCGCATTGATCTTTTTAGCATTTGGTTGTATTTATTACCCTCTAATGGACTTGAAGGCAAAGTCAACAATCAGCATCTGATTATGAATATGTACATACATACAAATGTTAGACTCCAACTGATCAAAGATGTTTCTCATTTTGCTTTAGATTAAATTATTTTACCTCAATTGTAGGGCAAGGGACTTTGATATTAAGTGTTAGGGATAGGTGATTATGGTTTCAATGTGTTATACTTATTTTCATAATTGTAATTCTTAAACACTTGCATTATTGGATGAGCTTTCCAAAAGTAGTTTCAAGTCGGCCAATTGAGTTAACTCAACTCGTCAATTTAATTTATTTAATTCTTTAGTTAGATATATTAAATAAACTTATTTATTAACTTTATTAAATAAATGTTTTAATATAATATTTGTTAATTTGATAGATGTTAAATAATGTATTTATTTCCATACCATCTTTTTTAATTATTAGTGCGTGTGACCCCATAGTCTCATATATCATTAGTAGTACATTGATTCGCTTGTATCTTATACAAAATATTCTACATACTCCTATTGGATAAAATAGCCAAATTTATAAACAATGTTAAGCGTCTAACACCATGTTATTGTCCCTAATCATATATGTGTGTTTGTCTCAACGAAACTCTCATTAACTTTTATAGTGAATGTGTTGTCGTTTTCATATCTGTTTGTTCTGATATCATTGAAAATGATATATTAATTTAATCATTCTCCTACGAGTTTAGTATTTTTTTTCTTGGTCTGCAAAGTTAGATAAGATAATAGACTTAATTGACCGTCAATATTATTTTGGGACAACCGTACTCTTAATCTTATTTGTTCTACCAAGGGATTTAATCGATATCACACTCCAAAAGTTAGAGGGACAAATCTCAATGGTGATTGTTTATGTCAATCGTATGTTTCATTACCTGATAGCAACCTTTATAAGTGTCTTTGTTATGAACAATGTTTAATCAAATCAAGGCATAACATTATGCCTACTTAGAAGCCAACATATTTTTAGGTCAAAATATATATAAACTCAAATCATTCTTCAGTATTCGCCTACTTACGTTGATTTACGAGGTGGCATCTTAAGGTGGGTTAGTCCAAAATCCATAAACCATGACTATATAAAACATTGGCTCACAACTACCTTCTTATTCATCTTCATGAATAACATGACCGACTATAGACATTTAGAATACCAAACAACTAATCATGGATTAAACATGCTAGTATACAACACAATCTCATTGACAAAAACAATCATACTCCAAGTCTATTATCTCATGGCTAAAGACAAAACTGCTTAACATTCCAAAATCCAAATACTAATAATTGTGAATCTTAAAACTGATGGCATGACAAAGTCAGATGCCTTCAATATTGAAAGGTTTTCTGCAAACCATGAACTAAAAAAACCTAAGTTCACATGCAACCTATGATGATCTATGTTTTCTTCTAATTGAACATATAACAAAACCTAAAGGCTATAAGAAAATTAACTAAAAGAATAAAATTAGAAAAACCAACCTTTTAGAATTTTCTGGAAGCCGAGCAGCAAAAATATCCTGCCTCAAATGAGATCACACCCAAGCTAGAGGAGAGAGTCACGAAAATCTTGAGAGAGAATTATGAAAGTGGCGTAATCATATGGTGACCAGGGAGCCCTATTTATAGTTTCCAGATGACTAACTGATAAGCCTTAGAGATAAACCTTTTTGAATTCAAATAAGATAAACCTTTTATCTTACAATTCAAAAACCTATTTATCTACTAATTATCAATTTCGAAATTATATATTTCCATATATAGATTTCGACTTTCAACTGGTCACTCCACACTGTCACTTACTCAACTATTGAATAATTACAGTTTTAGTCCATGCACATTTAATTAATTAATTTAATCCCCAAATTAAATCCAATTAATTCTGGATTAATTCCTAATTAATTAATATAGTTTCTAATTAATATATTATGACTTTAATATATTAATAAACCATATATTTAATTCCTGTTGATTTATTAATCCCATAATAAATCAACATTTCTCTCTACCGAATTTTCTACCAAACCTCCAGCCATGAGGGCAACCCAAATGGACTGTGCTTCTATTAATTAGGTAAATACTAATTATTAGTCATGGCTTAGACACATAATCCAACAGTCTCCCACTTGGATAAGTCTATGACTATAATTACCGATTTAACCTCTAATTAACCAGCACTTGTAGCTTCCTAGAAACCAATGCCAAACTCTGATCTAATCAGTCCTGTCCATAGATAAGTGATCAGATGATCCTCCGTCCAACTAGATATTTTTCAGACTCAATACATGGATAAAATCAATCTAGTCTGATTCATTGTTCCTCGATTTCCGATTTGCATATGACTCTTAGACTATCAATTCAGTCCCGGTTGGCCAACCATTTTAGTCAACTTCAAAATCATCGAGAGGCCTTCAGATATCTGTTCCCCGTTAGGGTCAAGGGACGAATAAACTTTGACTCATATACTTATGTCTTTTACCAGACAAATTACTCACAACAATACGTTTTATAACACCGAGTTACCGATGCGTTTTTGTATTATCAATGAACAACCGTCTAGTAAATCATAACTCATATGTCTTAGCTTAAAGATCAAAATATATTATCGTCTCAATATTGCTCGTGATGTAATCCATGAAGCAATCCATTGAGCGCGAGTTTATCCAATACTCAAATCTCCATTTCCAAGTACTCATGAATGTTGCAGCAGTCTTATTGCAATGTCTAACTCCTTAGACAATCTACAACTAATTCATGACAGTCTTGCTTCATACTTACTCCCTAAAAAGTATGAGCGACTGTAGATATTTGAATAATCCAATTATTCAGGGAGTAAAACATGCAAAATGAAACACAATGATATATTATTGACAAAATTAGTAAACCATTACTCATTAATAAATCTCCATTATTAAATCACAAAAGTCAAATACAATCACATTGTTACAAGTTTCAAGAATCTATCTAATTACAAAAACTTATATCATCTCTTAATCCAATGCTCCTAGCATGCTGATTATGCTTAATCCTACTCAGAGCCTTTGTCAAGGGATCTGCAGGATTATCTTCCGATGATACCCTCTTTATAAGGAGGTGACCTTCTTCTACCCTATGTCTGATGTAGTGGTACTCTCTGTCGATATGTCTGGACTTTCCATGATCTCGCGGTTCCTTTGTCAAGGCGACCGCACCTTCGTTATCGCAGAACAGTTCCAAGGGCTCCTGAATACTCGGGACTACTCCAAGGTCACCGATAAAGTTCTTCCGCCAAGCCGCTTCCTTTGACGCTTCACTTGTTGCCATGTACTCTGATTCGCACGTAGAATCAGCCACTGTTTCTTGCTTGGAACTTTTCCAAGTAACTGCTCCACCGTTCAAAAGGAATACCCAGCCCGACTGAGACCGACCACTGTCTCTATCCGTCTGAAAACTGGCATCTGTATATCCTTCAACTCTCAAGGTATCACTGCCACCGAGGACCAACACCATGTTCTTTGTCCTTCGCAGATACTTGAGTATATTTTTCACAGCTATCCAATGTGCCCTTCCAGGGTTACCCTGGTACCGACTGACCATGCTCAAAGCAAAAGCCACATCAGGGCGAGTACACGTCATAGCGTACATGATCGATCCTACAGCTGAAGCGTAAGGTACCCGACTCATTTCAGCTATTTCTTCGTCTGTACTCGGACTTTGAGTCTTACTCAATTTTGCATTACTTTGGATAGGTAGCTCTCCCTTCTTGGAATTTTCCATACTAAACCTTTTCAGTACCTTTTCCAAGTATGTACCCTGACTAAGTCCAATTAGTCTCTTCTTCCTATCTCTCAATATTCTTATCCCGATAATATAGGCAGCCTCTCCTAGGTCCTTCATGGCGAAACATTTCCCAAGCCAAGCCTTGACATCTTGCAAGGTTGGAATATCGTTTCCCATGAGCAGTATGTCATCAACATACAGCACCAGAAAGGTGACTATACTCCCACTAGCCTTGACATATACGCAGGACTCATCCTCGCTCCTAGAGAAGCCAAACTCTTTGACTTTCTCATGGAAACAACGGTTCCAGCTGCGAGAAGCTTGCTTCAATCCGTAGATTGATCTCTCAAGCTTACACACCTTATTAGGATACTTTGCATCGACAAAACCCTCTGGCTGATTTATGTAAACATCCTCAGTCAACTTCCCATTAAGGAAAGCGGTTTTGACGTCCATCTGCCAAATTTCATAGTCATGAAATGCAGCTATGGCCAGCATAATCCTAATAGACTTTATCTTGGCTACTGGTGAGAAGGTCTCGTCATAGTCAACCCCTGGGGTTTGAGTAAAGCCCTTCGCAACCAGTCTTGCCTTGAATTCCGTCCATGTCGGTCTTCTTCTTGAAGATCCATTTGCACCCGACTGTCTTTCGACCCGGTACGTTGTCAACCAAGTTCCAAACATGATTGTCATACATGGACTTGATCTCGCTATCCATGGCCTCTTTCCACTTGGCAAACTCAGGTCCCGCCACTGCTTCCTGGTAGTTAGCTGGTTCATCCAAATTTACCAGTGTCCTATCACTGACAAACGTGTCCCCATCCGAAGTTATATGGAACCCATAAAACTCGGGTGGCATGCTAACCCTACCGGAACGCCTAAGAGGTAAGGATACATCTGTCGGACCAACAGGAACTTCTTCCTCATGTTGGTTGCTAGTTTCTCCTAAGGTTGCGTCATCTGATGACTGTTGAATTTCTTCCAGGTCAATGGTACTCCCACTGTCCTCTTTGAATATGAGCTCTCTCTCTCGAAAGACCGCTCGTCTAGTTACAAAGACCACGTCCTCGCTCGGTCTGTAGAATAGATATCCAAAGGACTGTTTAGGATAACCAAGGAAGAAACACCTTTCGCTTCTTTCTGCGAGTTTGTCTTGAGTCTCTCGTCTAACGAAAGCCTCACAACCCCAGACCTTGATATGTCCCCGTCCACATCTCATGAGGTGTTTTAGCAACCTTCTTAGTTGGGACAAGATTGAGGATATGGGTGGCAGTCTCTAAGGCATACCCCCAGAAGTGAATGGGAAGTGAAGCTCGACTCATCATGGAACGAACCATGTCCAACAGGGTTCAGTTTTAGGGTCAATATCGACAAGCTCGGTCTCGAGGACATACTCTTTGTTCTCGTACCTCAGAGCCATCTTGATATTTCTAATCCAGTCATTGTAGTTTGTCCCGTTCAATTGAACCTTGGAACACAGTAAGAGGATAGAGGGAACACTGGAGTTTGAGTGGGGAGCGGATTGATCAGCAGAAGACATCTATAAAAGAAGGTAAGTTTAATTAGATACATGTCGGTCCTTATAATAACCCAATATAAAATAAGGCTAGGATCCAACTATAACAATTTGCAACATAGAAGAGGGATGCCGTAATCTATAAGCAAATTTTATAAAGGTAGGCGAATGACGATTCAGCCGATTCCACCGCGGAAAAATAATCTTATTATAAATGGAATTCCTAGTTTCTTTTGAGATTTATTGAACTGTTCAATAGCATGTTTAATCTCGGATATGCCCCACCGTTTGTGACTGGGATGCCGAGGATCACAAACCGGGTGTGAATAACCATGCAAATTAGCTTGGTACTCTCGGGGTCCATTATCATCTCAAATTGATGTGCCGGTAAACCACACACGCTCCATCAACAATGATAACACCCGAGACACCCATTTCCACTCTTTATGAACCCCTATTGGTGTGCTGGTAAACCACACACGCTCCACCAACGTTTCATAAAGTGCAATGTGCAATTTCATGGGTTAGCATCAAATTCACATTTTTTCCTAAAGTAACTAGATTGGGATTTTTGTAAATAGTTCTAGTACTTTGATCATTATACTTTTAATGATTAAGCGGTTCTGTCAAACCCGTTCGGCTAACGACCCTCCACTGATCAGGCGAGCGGTGGGTGAGAGTGTTCACCCATTAGACTACCATTTTATAGACAGTCTCCTTATACCCACTTTATAGATCAGCTTCGTGAATGAGGCCTACAATTGATTTGACTAACCAAATTTATCTCATATATATAGTATTAACTTTTAATAACATATATAAGATGTATTTTAAAACCCTTTAAAATATTCAAGGTTTATCTTTTAATTTTACCAAATTTAACAATTAAATTTTAAATTAAATTAAACCTTAAAATCGATTTAATCAATTTTAATTACCAATTAATTAAATTAATTAAATCTAAATATTTTAAACATTTTAAAATAATTTTCCGGATTTTTCCATTAATTTTCGATAATTTAAAATTAATTAAATCCCTTTTGAATTATCTTTTAATTAACAATTAATTAAATTAATTCAATGAAGATAGGTTTATCAAAATTAATCAAATTAATTAAAACCTATCATAAACCCCCTAGATTTCGAATTCAAATAATGGGGTTTAAGGTTATCCATTTAATTAACAAATAAAGTTACCAAAAATATAAAACTTCCAAAAACCCTAATAGCAATTTTCGAAATTAGCAATGTAACACCCCAAATTTTCACACAAAGTTTTTTTTTTTTTTTTTTTTATATTTTACAAACTTTGTTACAACATTTGAAAACAAACCATGTATTTACATTACAAACGGGGTATCACGCATTTGCATCACAACCACGGTTCAAACCTGTTTATTATACATTATTATACATCAGAAACTACGGTCCCGCCCGACTCATTCAACTCCCTTCTTGATTACCTGTGTACATAGCATTTTAAAACAAAATACGTGAGACAAAATGTCTCGTGAGCGATATGGGTTTAGACCCAAAAATATCTTTGCCAATAATTTCATTAATTATTAGAAGTTCAATATTCTTTTCCTGTGAGCGCACCCACAGGTATTCTTTTTTTTCTTATCAATGGTACATTCTTACGAGCGCACCCGTAGGTTTTATACGAGACGCACTCGTATAGCTACTTCCCAAATAGAATGAAACGAATTCATCTATCAAGGTAAGACAACTACTTCGCGACGGGAGGTACCATCCCAGTAGTGTCTTATTGCCACCCCTACCGCAGCAGGCCGTGGTCTTTATCCGGATACTAATCAACTTATCATCATGGGCCAATCACATTATTGCTTCCCTGTATTTCTGATTTTACTTCTTTACACATTATAATCATATTGTTCATAAAATCCCTTTAAGTCATAAAACCACTTTGACTCCAAAACATTTTAAATAAAATTCATTTTGCTATGTACCAGAAAATCCACATAACACTCACCTTAGTCACCTAGGAGTTAGTTATCTTCTTGGACTCCTTTCTTTTTATCCTGAACAATATTGTTTGAACCACCACCTATTATATACAAATTATACATTTGTACTCAATTCATATGTATAATAACCAACTTTACAACACAAGAGTGCCATACAATGCATCTACGGGTTATAATTAGACTAAAACTCTCATTATAATAACTTTCTTTAATTTATATATTTCCCCGAAATACGCGTATTTTACTACAGTACCCTCGGGAGGTCGTATTTTGGTTCCGACAATTTTCTACAGAGTTTTGGACCATAAGGGACTTATGTTTAAAATTTGAGGTCAAACGGACAAGTCTAGCCCCAACTTTCAAAATGAAAAACTCAAAATTCTCCTCAGTATATTACACGGTCGTGTAATATATACTGAGGAAATTACACGGCCGTGTAATTATTCTTCACTGTTTACCCCATTTAAACATTACACGGTCGTGTAATATTGTCCTTGCAGATTACACGGCCGTGTAACTCTGCTGGGCTATTTTTGAGTCCGATTTTTGTTCTGCAGCCCCCTGTTTTTGTGTATTAAGCTCTTAATACCTAGCCTAATCAATATATATCCTGATATGACTAAAACCTTCAGTTTACCTTAGATTTTAGCCCATAAAAACAACTCAATTTCACAAATTCTTAATTTAGGGTTCTTGAGGAAAATGATTCATTCCTCCTATTCTCAATCGATTCCAGAAGTGAAGTTGTGTTTCTAATGATGTTTAGAACATGTTTGCATGTTTAGAAACTTCATACAAACCTCACACCACTTCTGTAACCCGTTTTTGCCTATGCCCATAATCCCAAAATGCTTAGATTGAATCATAAGGGTGGAATTCTCACCTTGATTAGCTAGGAATTCGAAATCTTCAAGTTAGTTTCTGGTTTTCTGATCAAGTTCTCTAGAACCTTCAAGATCGTGACCCCCTCTTGCACTCTCCCGAGCCTTCTATAAGTTTCTGGGAAGTGGGAGAGTGTTCCCACTATTTATACTTCCACATTTTCAGTTTTTACCCTCTAGTTCCTTATCTCCCAAATTGAACACCATAATCTAGGTTTTATTATATGAAGTTTCATTTATTATATTATTACACATAATTACAAAAATATTTTCCATTAAAGTTCGAAATATGGCAAAAGACCGATTTGCCCTTATCGTCATAACTTACTATTATACATAATTATTTTACATTTTACTACAATTTCTCTCGGGTTCTTACAACCTCTCCCCCTTAAGAGGATTCCGTCCTCGGAATCTTCTCATAATTCGTGAAATTCGGGTATCTTTTCTTCATGTCTTCCAAAGTCTCCCAAGTCAAATCTGAACCCAACGAGTGTTTCCATTTGACCAGAACTAAATCAATTTCTTTGTTTCTCAACTTTTTAGTTCTTACTTCCAACATCGCTTCTGGTTCTTCTATCAGCTTATTCGGGGTTTCTACTTTTAAGTCTTTTAATGGGATAACAAGTTCATTCTTCCCAAAATACTTTTTCAAATAGCACACATGAAACGTATCATGTATACCACTCAGTTCACGTGGCAACTCTAGCTTGAAAGCTTGTTCACCAATTCTTCTTAAGATCTTGAAAGGTCCAATATATCTTGGACTCAGTTTACCTCTTTTTCCGAATCTTACCACACCCTTCCACGGTGATACTTTGAGCATCACCAAATCACCTTCTTTTAAATCGTAAGGTCTCTTCTTCAAATCTGCATAACTTTTCTGCCTATCTTGAGCAGCTTTCATATTAGCTTGAATTATTTTGATCTTTTCGTTTGTTATCCTTACAATTTCGGGCCCAGTTATTTTGGTCTCCCCTGCTTCCAGCCAACACAAAGGGGTTCTACACTTCCTGCCATACAGAGCTTCGAATGGTGGCATTCCAATACTGGAATGATAGCTATTGTTATAAGAAAACTCTACCAATGGCAAGTGTTCGTCCCAACTTCCGCCAAAATCCAAAGCACACGATCGTAGCATATCTTATACGGTCTGAATAGTTCGCTCACTTTGCCCGTCTGTCTGGGGATGATAGGCTGTACTCATTTTTATTTTTGTCCCCATTCGTTCTTGTAGTGCCTCCCACAATTTTGAGGTAAATCGTGGGTCTCTATCTGACACAATTGACAAAGGAGCTCCATGAAGTCTTATAACTTCATCCTTGTATATCTGCGCCAATGTCTCCAATTGTGTATTTTCTTTAATTGCCAAAAACATTGCACTCTTAGTTAAACGATCAACAATGACCCATATACCATTATGACCTCTTCTAGTTCTTGGCAACCCAAATATGAAGTCCATGGTTATGTCTTCCCATTTTCCCGCTGGAATTTGCAGTGGTTGAGTATTTCCATATGGGGCTTGGTGTTCCGCCTTCACTTGTGCACAGGTTGCACATTTAGAGATATATTTGACAATTCTTTTCTTCATTCCCGGCCACCAATATTGTTCTTTGAGATCCCGATAAGTTTTCGTACTTCCAGGATGAATGGAATACTTTGACTTATGGGATTCTTCTAATATCAACTTTCGGATTCCACCTGCTTTTGGTACCCATATGCGATTTTTGACTGTCTTCAGTCCCTGGGTATTTTCTCCAAACACCACATCTTTTCCTAGCTTTTCCTTCTTTAAGTCACCTTTTTCCAGTACTTGTTTTTGTGCGTCTTTGATGCTTTCTATTAGGCTTGATTTCAATTCGATTTTCATCAACTTCTCTTGACTTTTCTTTTCATGAAACTTTCTGCTTAAGGCATCTGCTACCACATTCGCTTTCCCAGGGTGGTAAGCGATTTCACAGTCATAATCATTTATTAGCTCCAGCCACCTACTTTGCCTCATATTGAGATCTTTCTGAGAAAATACGTACTGCAAGCTTTTATGATCCGTGTACAAGGTGCACTTTGTTCCATACAAGTAATGCCTCCAGATTTTTAATGCAAACACAATTGCTGCCAGTTCCAAATCGTGCGTTGCATACCGAGTTTCGGGTTCCTTCAATTGGCGAGAAGCATATGCTATTACTTTTCCCCGCTGCATTAATACACAACCCAATCCCCTGTTCGAGGCATCACTATACACCACGAAGTCTTCAGTTCCCTCTGGTAGAGTAAGAACTGGCGCATTACATAACTTCTCTTTTAGTGTCTGAAATGCCTTCTCTTGTTCCGCCCCCCATTCAAATTTTACCCCTTTCCTTGTTAGCTTCGTAAGAGGCACCGCAATCCGTGAAAAATCTTGGATGAACCGTCGGTAGTACCCGGCGAGTCCAAGAAAACTTCTCACTTCCGTCGGAGTCTTGGGAAATTCCCATTTCATCACTGCCTCCACCTTTGCTGGATCTACTTTAATGCCTTGGATTGAGACAACGTGTCCAAGGAATTGCACCTCCCTTAGCCAGAATTCGCACTTCGAAAATTTTGCATATAACTTTTCTTTCTTCAGAACTGCTAGCACCGTCCTCAAATGATTTCTGTGTTCTTCTGCATTCTTCGAGTAGATAAGGATGTCATCAATAAAGACAATCACAAACTTATCAAGGAACGGCTTGCACACCCTATTCATCAAATCCATGAAGATTGCTGGGGCATTCGTCAGACCAAAAGGCATGACCAGAAATTCGTAGTGCCCGTAACGAGTGCGAAAAGCAGTCTTCTCAATATCTTCATCTCTTACCCGCACTTGGTGATAACCCAACCGGAGATCAATCTTCGAGAAATAGTCAGCGCCTTGCAACTGATCAAACAGATCGTCTATCCGTGGTAGCGGGTAACGATTCTTGATGGTAATTTTATTGAGTTCACGGTAGTCAATACACATTCGCATCGAGCCATCTTTCTTTTTGACAAACAGCACCGGTGCACCCCAAGGCGACACACTGGGGCGTATGAAGCCTTTATCAAGCAATTCCTGTAATTGGGACATCAACTCCCGCATTTCGGTCGGGGCTAAGCGATATGGAGCACGGGCGATAGGAGAAGCTCCAGGTACAAGATCAATTCGAAATTCAACTTGTCTCTCTGGTGGTAACCCGGGTAAGTCATCTGGGAACACCTCAGGGTATTCTTTCACCACATCAATATCATGTATTGTTTTCTTCACTTTATCTTCCGCCATTACATACGCCACGTAGGATAAACATCCCTTCACCAAACATCTCCTGACTTTCGCTGCGCTGATCAAATTAGACATCCTCTTGGGTTTTTCACCATAAACGTACACTTTGCTGCCACCTGGAATTTTTACCGACACTATCTTTTTCCCACATGCTATTTTTGCATCATTGGCTCCAAGCCAATCCATACCAATGACAACATCAAAAGTCTTCACTCCAATCGGAAGAAGGTTCAACGAAAATTTCTGATCATCTATGCTGAGTTCGCAGTCACGGTACACATGTCTTATCCCCACCTTCTTACCACTTGCCAATTCTACCTCGCATATACGATCTAATGGTTCTAGCGGTATATTAAATTTTTGACCAAACCCGTAGGACACAAACGAACACGTAGCACCAGAATCAAATAATACATAAGCAGGCATCTGGTTAATTAGTAGAGTACCTGAGACCACGTCTTGTGTCTCCTTTGCTTCTTCTCGGGTGAGTTGGAACGCGCGGGTCTTCACCTTTTGGGGCTCCGTCTTTTTCTGCGCAGTTGATACCATTGTCTCGCCACCCTTCTTCGGACAGTTAAAACTATAATGCCCCTTTTCGTGACATGAGAAACACTCGACTTCGCTGAGCTTAGGATAAGTACATTCCCTCGCCTTGTGACCCATTCTTCCGCAGTTAAAACAAGCCGCGCTTCCCATCTTACATTCGCCCGTATGCTCCTTCCCACACTTATCACACATCTTTCGACTACCCTGTTTGGTTGACATCACCACCGATTTTCCCTTCTTATTCCAGCTACTACTCCCGCCACTGAACTTACGTTTATCCCCAGAAACTTGCTTCTCTACTGTTCTTCGTTTCCCCACATCTTCAACATTTCTTGCTGCCTCAAACGCCGCATCCATTGTTACCGCCCGTTTTACTTCCAATTCATACTCCCAAGGTAGGCCTTTCGCATAACGGTTGATTCGTGCCCGCTCCGTAGGGTAAAGGTTTCCCACGAACGGTAGCATATCACTGAACTTTTTAGTATATTCAGCAACAGTCAAACTACCCTTCTTTAAAGTAAGGAATTCATCTTCAAGTTTTTCTATGTCTCGAAGGGGACAATATTTATTCTTCAGGCGGGTGGTGAATTCGGTCCACGACCACTTGTAAATTACATCCTTTCCAACCAGCTCGTATAAGGTGTTCCACCAGACCAATGCATCGTCTTTCAACATTCGTGAGGCATAGTAAACTTTATCCTTCTCATGACACTTGCTAACCTCCAATACTTGCTCTGTCTCTCGTATCCACCGCATCGTGACCTTAGGCTCGTAGCTACCATAGTATTCTGTTGGCTTACATGTCAGAAAAGTCTTGAAAGAACATCTCTTCTTATCTTCTGTCCCCACACTATCCTCATCCGTAACCGAATCTCCATTAGTGGGTCTCCAAGAGGCATCATCTGCTGAAGGATTAGGTTGTGGGTCCCCCAGCCGTGTATTCAACATTTGGCGCATATCCTCCCTCATCTCCGTCTTTAGATTGCTAATAAGGTTTTGAATAGCCTCCAAAGTCACGGGTGGAGGTTGCGGTATTGGGTTTGGCATATCACCTATGTTATCCCCATCATTGACGGGATTACTCCCACGAGATGGAGTATGACTGGCTGCCCGTCCCCCACTTGAAAGGCTATGATCACCGCTCGCCATTTACTATATAAAATAAGAAAATTCACGTTTTGTTACTTCACATATATATATATATATATATATATATATATATATATATATATATATATATATATATATATTGATCAATATACTCGAAAGCGGTAGCATGTGATCTTCCTATGGGACTCGTGTTCTCAAGTTTCTCTATACTAATTTCCACAACCAAATTCTTCAGGTTCCCTAGTGACTTCACCATTACCAAAGCATATCCTGTGGTTACAATAATACGGGCCCAATATTACTTTAACCACCTATATACTTTGGCTCTGATGTAATCACAAGATCCCCTAATTCATTGGTTCCTGTGGATTGCAATACTATATTTTACCGACTCTACCCCGTTAGTTAGTACCAAGTACTACTTTAATTACTATTAATCCACTAGTTTAAGCCTAGGATGGTTACCCAACCTAATTCGCTTAAACCATGGCTCTGATACCAAATTGTAACACCCCAAATTTTCACACAAAGTTTTTTTTTTTTTTTTTTTATATTTTACAAACTTTGTTACAACATTTGAAAACAAACCATGTATTTACATTACAAACGGGGTATCACGCATTTGCATCACAACCACGGTTCAAACCTGTTTATTATACATTATTATACATCAGAAACTACGGTCCCGCCCGACTCATTCAACTCCCTTCTTGATTACCTGTGTACATAGCATTTTAAAACAAAATACGTGAGACAAAATGTCTCGTGAGCGATATGGGTTTAGACCCAAAAATATCTTTGCCAATAATTTCATTAATTATTAGAAGTTCAATATTCTTTTCCTGTGAGCGCACCCACAGGTATTCTTTTTTTTTCTTATCAATGGTACATTCTTACGAGCGCACCCGTAGGTTTTATACGAGACGCACTCGTATAGCTACTTCCCAAATAGAATGAAACGAATTCATCTATCAAGGTAAGACAACTACTTCGCGACGGGAGGTACCATCCCAGTAGTGTCTTATTGCCACCCCTACCGCAGCAGGCCGTGGTCTTTATCCGGATACTAATCAACTTATCATCATGGGCCAATCACATTATTGCTTCCCTGTATTTCTGATTTTACTTCTTTACACATTATAATCATATTGTTCATAAAATCCCTTTAAGTCATAAAACCACTTTGACTCCAAAACATTTTAAATAAAATTCATTTTGCTATGTACCAGAAAATCCACATAACACTCACCTTAGTCACCTAGGAGTTAGTTATCTTCTTGGACTCCTTTCTTTTTATCCTGAACAATCTTGTTTGAACCACCACCTATTATATACAAATTATACATTTATACTCAATTCATATGTATAATAACCAACTTTACAACACAAGAGTGCCATACAATGCATCTACGGGTTATAATTAGACTAAAACTCTCATTATAATAACTTTCTTTAATTTATATATTTCCCCGAAATACGCGTATTTTACTACAGTACCCTCGGGAGGTCGTATTTTGGTTCCGACAATTTTCTACAGAGTTTTGGACCATAAGGGACTTATGTTTAAAATTTGAGGTCAAACGGACAAGTCTAGCCCCAACTTTCAAAATGAAAAACTCAAAATTCTCCTCAGTATATTACACGGTCGTGTAATATATACTGAGGAAATTACACGGCCGTGTAATTATTCTTCACTGTTTACCCCATTTAAACATTACACGGTCGTGTAATATTGCCCTTGCAGATTACACGGCCGTGTAACTCTGCTGGGCTATTTTTGAGTCCGATTTTTGTTCTGCAGCCCCCTGTTTTTGTGTATTAAGCTCTTAATACCTAGCCTAATCAATATATATCCTGATATGACTAAAACCTTCAGTTTACCTTAGATTTTAGCCCATAAAAACAACTCAATTTCACAAATTCTTAATTTAGGGTTCTTGAGGAAAATGATTCATTCCTCCTATTCTCAATCGATTCCAGAAGTGAAGTTGTGTTTCTAATGATGTTTAGAACATGTTTGCATGTTTAGAAACTTCATACAAACCTCACACCACTTCTGTAACCCGTTTTTGCCTATGCCCATAATCCCAAAATGCTTAGATTGAATCATAAGGGTGGAATTCTCACCTTGATTAGCTAGGAATTCGAAATCTTCAAGTTAGTTTCTGGTTTTCTGATCAAGTTCTCTAGAACCTTCAAGATCGTGACCCCCTCTTGCACTCTCCCGAGCCTTCTATAAGTTTCTGGGAAGTGGGAGAGTGTTCCCACTATTTATACTTCCACATTTTCAGTTTTTACCCTCTAGTTCCTTATCTCCCAAATTGAACACCATAATCTAGGTTTTATTATATGAAGTTTCATTTATTATATTATTACACATAATTACAAAAATATTTTCCATTAAAGTTCGAAATATGGCAAAAGACCGATTTGCCCTTATCGTCATAACTTACTATTATACATAATTATTTTACATTTTACTACAATTTCTCTCGGGTTCTTACAACCTCTCCCCCTTAAGAGGATTCCGTCCTCGGAATCTTCTCATAATTCGTGAAATTCGGGTATCTTTTCTTCATGTCTTCCAAAGTCTCCCAAGTCAAATCTGAACCCAACGAGTGTTTCCATTTGACCAGAACTAAATCAATTTCTTTGTTTCTCAACTTTTTAGTTCTCACTTCCAACATCGCTTCTGGTTCTTCTATCAGCTTATTCGGGGTTTCTACTTTTAAGTCTTTTAATGGGATAACAAGTTCATTCTTCCCAAAATACTTTTTCAAATAGCACACATGAAACGTATCATGTATACCACTCAGTTCACGTGGCAACTCTAGCTTGAAAGCTTGTTCACCAATTCTTCTTAAGATCTTGAAAGGTCCAATATATCTTGGACTCAGTTTACCTCTTTTTCCGAATCTTACCACACCCTTCCACGGTGATACTTTGAGCATCACCAAATCACCTTCTTTTAAATCGTAAGGTCTCTTCTTCAAATCTGCATAACTTTTCTGCCTATCTTGAGCAGCTTTCATATTAGCTTGAATTATTTTGATCTTTTCGTTTGTTATCCTTACAATTTCGGGCCCAGTTATTTTGGTCTCTCCTGCTTCCAGCCAACACAAAGGGGTTCTACACTTCCTGCCATACAGAGCTTCGAATGGTGGCATTCCAATACTGGAATGATAGCTATTGTTATAAGAAAACTCTACCAATGGCAAGTGTTCGTCCCAACTTCCGCCAAAATCCAAAGCACACGATCGTAGCATATCTTATACGGTCTGAATAGTTCGCTCACTTTGCCCGTCTGTCTGGGGATGATAGGCTGTACTCATTTTTATTTTTGTCCCCATTCGTTCTTGTAGTGCCTCCCACAATTTTGAGGTAAATCGTGGGTCTCTATCTGACACAATTGACAAAGGAGCTCCATGAAGTCTTATAACTTCATACAAACCTCACACCACTTCTGTAACCCGTTTTTGCCTATGCCCATAATCCCAAAATGCTTAGATTGAATCATAAGGGTGGAATTCTCACCTTGATTAGTTAGGAATTCGAAATCTTCAAGTTAGTTTCTGGTTTTCTGATCAAGTTCTCTAGAACCTTCAAGATCGTGACCCCCTCTTGCACTCTCCCGAGCCTTCTATAAGTTTCTGGGAAGTGGGAGAGTGTTCCCACTATTTATACTTCCACATTTTCAGTTTTTACCCTCTAGTTCCTTATCTCCCAAATTGAACACCATAATCTAGGTTTTATTATATGAAGTTTCATTTATTATATTATTACACATAATTACAAAAATATTTTCCATTAAAGTTCGAAATATGGCAAAAGACCGATTTGCCCTTATCGTCATAACTTACTATTATACATAATTATTTTACATTTTACTACAATTTCTCTCGGGTTCTTACAAGCAAGGGGGATTAGGGTTTTCAAAACCCTAATCCTAGAAATCGATCCACATTATAATTAGGGTTTACAGGCTTTAAACCCTAAAACAGTTATAGCAATTCAACAAGAAAACAAAACAGACTCTGATACCACTGAAAGGTTTTCTGCAAACCATGAACTAAAAAAACCTAAGTTCACATGCAACCTATGAGGATCTATGTTTTCTTCTAATTGAACATATAACAAAACCTAAAGGCTATAAGAAAATTAACTAAAAGAATAAAATTAGAAAAACCAACCTTTTAGAATTTTCTGGAAGCCGAGCAGCAAAAATATCCTGCCTCAAATGAGATCACACCCAAGCTAGAGGAGAGAGTCACGAAAATCTTGAGAGAGAATTATGAAAGTGGCGTAATCATATGGTGACCAGGGAGCCCTATTTATAGTTTCCGGATGACTAACTGATAAGCCTTAGAGATAAACCTTTTTGAATTCAAATAAGATAAACCTTTTATCTTACAATTCAAAAACCTATTTATCTACTAATTATCAATTTCGAAATTATATATTTCCATATATAGATTTCGACTTTCAACTGGTCACTCCACACTGTCACTTACTCAACTATTGAATAATTACAGTTTTAGTCCATGCACCTTTAATTAATTAATTTAATCCCCAAATTAAATCCAATTAATTCTGGATTAATTCCTAATTAATTAATATAGTTTCTAATTAATATATTATGACTTTAATATATTAATAAACCATATATTTAATTCCTGTTGATTTATTAATCCCATAATAAATCAACATTTATCTCTACCGAATTTTCTATCAAACCTCCAGCCATGAGGGCAACCCAAATGGACTGTGCTTCTATTAATTAGGTAAATACTAATTATTAGTCATGGCTTAGACACCTAATCCAACAAATATAACTACCATGTTTGACACATTACATGATATTGGTAAACAAATATGATGTATATAAATTGATAACAAATTAATGATTGTTACTTTATTATATTTGATAACACCACAAATATAATTATAATTTTTCTATATGTGTCGAATCTTTATTAATTAATCTCGACTCTTTCTCTATCGTGATAACACTAATGTTGTCACAATATAACTCCATAGGGATTTTGTTGCTTGATGTGTGAAAATCAATCACTGACAAATGCCAAAAGCTTAATGTGTAAGATCTCGTTTTAAATTTATAAAACGAATTTTATCCCAACTAAGGATTATTCCACAATAGGCAGTTTACCTAATTGTGTAGCAATATAACTTTGGTAAGAACGGGTGTCGAACTCGTGGGGAACGAGAATGAAATGGATTAACTGATTTAATAAGTTAAATTGAAAACAGAAAATAAAAAGGGATATTTAACATAAACCAAAAGAAAACAAAAAGAAAAATGATTATGGAAAACCGATCTGGAAACCGATATAAAGGTATTCTTAGTTAGACTTGATTACCTCCTGCAATTATGATTGATTTCTATTAAGTGCAATGTATGTTAATCGGATGTTCATCGGTTTATAACTTAGTTAGTTCACTTGGTTCGTTCACTAATTTTGTGATTTTAAAGACTCTTAATTACAATGGTCATGTAAACTACTTATCACTATTATCAGTCTTTAATCTCAAATCATGCAGATTTAACTGTGTAGTTAATCTGAATGGTCCTCTAATGCAAAGCTTACGCATTAAATTGCATTACTTTGTTAACCTAACATTAGGATTTGTCCATCTCTAGTCATACCTGCCTATTGATTATAATACAAATATAATTAAAGGTATACAATCATATTGCTCATTTAGATTGTAGTAACTCAGCAAAGGGCAACAAAATACTAGCTTTAACACGTAAGGATAATTGATTAAACGACATGATAAAGAAAACAACTTGTTAATGCACAAATATCAATCAATTCATAAAATTAAGGTTCCTCAAATCTAAATGAAAACAATAAGTATAATCCTAAATGTGAAACCAGAACACAAAAAGAAATCGTAAAGTGTGCTAAACATTGATAGTAAAGCAAACAAAACAATAACCTAATGATTTTGCTACTGGACATTCAAATTTCTGCTCCATATTAGCCTTCCGGCCTTTAATCGACTTCTAGACTCTCAAAACGGTGTATTCTATGTTCCCATTTAGTCCCCTTGCCCTAGGTCGAAATTAGGGTTGTGTTTATGCTTTTTTCTGCGGACGTAGCCATGCGTTGCATAGGACATGATTAAGCATCACGTAATTCAAATTATTCGCGATAACCCATCCTGATCCTTCTATGCATCACGTCGCTTCTCTACACGTCACATCGCTCAAGCAGTTTCACCAATTTTCATCGTCTTTTGTTCCAACACCAATTCTAGTCCAACTTTGCTCCTTTTCATTAAACAATACATTTTATATGTAAAATGTCATTTTCAAGCGTTGTAAGTACATTTTTATCTTAATATGCATCAAAACACAACTTAAAAGCACTTGATATTGCACAAGATATATGTATAAATAACGCAATATCATTGCTCTATATTAATCCTGGGTTGGCAGTGAAATTCCTCATTCAAACTCCTTCATGAGTTGCCTCATTTATCATAATAAAAACATAGTTTGACTAGGAACAATAATCATCTTAATATGTTTAAAAACTCACATCAATGCAATACTTTACACTAATTTCGCCTTACAATCCTCTATAAACTAATAATATATATTTAGTCCTTCATAAGTACTTTGGAATATTCTTTACACTAATCCAGTGTTGTTCACTCAAACTTTGTTGATATATACCTGTCATGCATAAAACATACGAAATATTGGGTCCAATACATATTGTGGCATATATGATATGTCATATGGATGAAGCATAAAGGATACTTTTCATGCACCTCACATCATTTGGTATGATGGGACTCTAAGATTTGCTTTAAACAATGTAACATTACATTGGTAGATTTTGATGCTTGGGATCCTTCGTTTAGGATGCTTGCTTCAATCTACATATAGATATTTTGTATGTGTGTGTATACACACACACACACACACACATATATATATATATATATATGTATATATATATATATATATATATATATACACACACACAAGTTGCGTCTCCTAAATATTTCATAGACAAGCACTTTCCAAACTAAGACTTCACGCCTTACGGGGTTGGAAATTATTGTTGCTTATATGCCCATGATCATAATAAGTTGGTAATATTACCATAAATAGTATGGTCCTTTTGGGTTACACGCAAGAGAAAATTTAGCCAAAAGAGTTAAAAAAATAAACGTGAGTAGCTAAGTGTATGAATATATCAAAATAAATATATATTAATTAAAACTGCATAAACTGCATCATGATAAATGATTTAATTGTAAATATCAATAGTTTGACTTTCAAATTGTCATTATTTGCAAATGGGAAGATATGGATGACGAGTAATATAAATACCCAATGAATTTTTGATACAATAAACCCTAAATTCGTCACCCTCTCTCCCCATCCATCTATTGGCCCATTTTCTTTATATACCAGGAATATAACGTGCTAAAATTTCAAGCAACTGTTGGGCGTGATACCTTTAGAGGAGTTATGGTTTGGGCTCTGGTCATTCTAGACGCATCAGATTTGAGATCTAAAAGGTGTATCTTGATCCCTCTTTAGTTTACAGTTACAAAAATGTGCATGATTTTTTGTGGTGGAATACGATCTTTGTGTATGTTTTCGCTGCACTATTATTATGTTATCGTTCCAACAGTGATATCAGAGACACTTAATCATGATTTTGTATTGTCTTGAGTCATTTTGATCCATTGCTTGTGTTAAAATCAGATTTTCATTGAAATTATTGAAAATAGTCATCGATAGTGCGGCTATATTTGAACGGTCTAGTCGCTATCTTTATACATATTACGAGCATCAAGCTACAATAACGTCGCTATCCTGAGGAGGTCGCACCGCTATTTACCTATGATGATCGTGTTCTGTTGGTTGCTTAACGACGCTACCGTTGGCTTATGACGTCACTATGGTCGTACCATCTTTTTTTAAAATAGCGTAACAACAAACGTCAGCGACACTATGGATGAATCCTCACATCGCTATTCATGAACATATCAGATTTTGAAAACGATTTTAAGCAGCGATTTTAATGAGTATAAAACATTAACAAAAACTTATATGGATCAAAATTACTCGGTTTCATTAAATAGTTTAATTTGTTGAAGCACAATATTTTAATTCATTGCATGTTGAACATTTGGATAATTTAAGCATGAAAGTCATACAAATTGTTTCTTATGTGCAATGTGGTTATACACAAAGATCTTGTGTATGTATGTTTGTGGATTTTAATCAAAATGTTGTGATTGAATTTTAAAATTGTATAAAGTTGTGTTGTTTTATGGATCTGGTGATTTTTGCCTTGACTAGACCCGTGATTGATTATTTGGGTTTTATTTTCGTTTACGGCATGCGTGTCGTTTTGGGTTTTTCATTGCTTGTAATGTATTTTTCTTTTAATCTGTAATTGTATTATATTAGTTAGAAAATTGTATTAGTACATAGTTTTTGTAACAATGAAGACCGAAGACCAAGTAAAGGGAGACAATGGAGTATCATGGCAAAAGCAATAGTAGCTGACGCATCCTTGTAGTTGTTTGTCCCTAGTTTTGACTGCGTTTTTCCTCGTGTTGTCTCATGCGAAAACGCATAGGATTCGAAGGAAAAAGTCATTGTTATATTGTGGGTTTATTTATTTATTGCATTGGTTGTTTAAATAAATCTGAGAGCACAGGCTAAATAAGTTTTAAAATTGACATAAAACCTAAAAGAACGTTTTTCAAAAGTTAATGTGTTTTTTAACCAAACGAAACAAAATCCCGTTTTATGACAATGTAAATCTCATGCTATCCACGAAAAACCACACATTTAACTAAGCCCTTCCGGCGTGGGAAGTTTCATAACTAACACGTTAGATTGGACTTTATTATGATGTGATACTCGTGATAACTCATGAATCATGGGTCGAGTGTCGCGTGGGTTATTCGTGGTCAATTTACCATCCAAACTCGTCATTCGCGACATACCCGCCACAGGAGAGAGGATGAACATGTCATTGGTAAGAATCAACGAATACCGAAAAATCTAGAAGTTTCATAGAGATTAAAATTGACAAAGAGCATTGCCTACCTAAATAACTTATGAGGGTGACTACGACATACCTCTTCATCGCCAGAAGCAAAATATAGAATCTAGCCTTAATTAAATTAATTTTGGGTAACTAATTTTAAATGATTGATCAAACTAACTAAACTTTATTTTCATAAATGGCTCCAAACACAAATTCAAATTCAAATTCAAATTTGGTCACAAATATCTCACTAATGCAAATTCTCTCTAAGGATAAGCTAACGGGACCCAACTACTTTGACCGGATGCGTTCCCTTCGGATTGCCTTCAGGTATGACAAGAAATAATGGGTCCTGGATACAACTCTTCCTGAGGCTCCTGCTGACGATGCAAGTAGAGCTGTTATGAATGTTTGGAAAAAGCACAAAGATCAATCAGATAAGGTCCCTTGTCTCATGTTGGCGACTATGGTTCCGAAGCTCCAATAAAGCTTCAAGACTGTTGGGGCCTTTGACATGGCAAACCAGCTCAAGGAGATGTTCCAGGAGCATGCAGGAAAGGAACGATTTGACACCATGATTACCCTACTCAATTGCAAGCAGCAGGATGGAACCGCCGTCAGTGTACACATGCTTATGATGAAAGCATACATTGATAGGTTGGAGCGACTTGGATTTTCGATCGCTCAGGAGCTAGCCACGGATATCATCCTCCACTCACTGAGCAGTTCATCTTAAATTACAATATAAACGTATTGGAAAAGTCCATTATGGAGTTACACGCCATGTTGAAAACTGCCGAGGCAAATATATCTAAACCTAAGAACTCCAGTTCTACCACTTTGGTACTGGCAATCAGGGAAGGGACAGTCAAAAAAATGAAGGCCAATAAGCCTAAAGGCAAAGGGAAGGTTAAAGTTGGCAATCCTAACTCTAACCCTAGCAACAAGGGCAAAGGAAATGACGGCTCTAGAATAGCACCCACACCAAATTATGATGAGGCCATTTGTTTCCACTGCGTAGAAAAGGGACATTGAAAGTGAAGCTGCCCTAAATACTTGGAGGAGATTAATGATATAAAGTCCAAAGTGTCTGGCACCTCAGCTATATATGAATATATGATAGAACTCCATATACGATATCTAATATTAGTTGCTATAAATTTTGTTTAGAATTAATATTGTTAGGTAACTATGAAGTTATTATGTTGCTCATTTTACGCATTTTCAAGTATTTTTATGTATTTTAAATAAATATATGTATAAAAATGTAAAAATACATTTTCAAACGTATAAATATGTTATTAAAACGTAAATAGATGTAAAATAACGTAATTGTTCCAAGCAAATTGAGTCAAAATGTTGAGACTTTTCCGTAAACTGGTCCAAAATATTATGACTTTATTGAAGATAAAATATGTTGAGATTTTTTCGTAAACTTGGTCAAAATATTAGGAATTTATTGAATATAAAACATATAGTTTACTTTAACAATTTAAAGGTTAAAAATAACTAATTTGAATACAATATTTGAGAATTTTTTGTAAATTGAACCAAAATATTATGATTTTATTGGAAATTTTCCATAAAAAAGTACTTAATTACCTATAAACTAAAAACATGAGTATAAAAGGTAATTGTTATAGTTTGAGGGGCACCTTTGTAAATTGATGTATATTATTGGGTAATTATGAAGTTATTTTTATGTATTTTTAAGTATTTTTATTTATTTTAAATAAATATATGTATAAATATGTAAAAATACATTATTAAAATGTAAATACATATAAAAATAAGTAATTTTTCCAAGTAAACCGAGTCAAAATATTGGAACTTTTCCGTAAATTGGTCCAAAATATTAGGACTTTAATAAAGATAAAATATGTTGAGATTTTCTATAAACTTGGTCAAAATATTAGGATTTTATTGAAGATAAAACATATAGTTACTTTATCTGCTCAAAAGGTTAAAATAATTAATTTGAGTACATTAACATGTATTTTGTATTTTTTTGTAAAAAAGATTAATTTGATACCTTTTTGTAAACCTAACCAAAATATTAGGATTTTATTAAGAATTTCTATAAAAATTACTTAATTACCTATAAACTAAAAACATGAGTATAAAGGTAATTGTTATATTTTGAGGGGTACCTTTGTAAATTGATGTATCACTACAATAATCACTTCTTTCTCCATCATCAAACCCGAATGTGCTTGATATTCAAACATTAGTAATTGATTAACCATACTTTCACAACATTCCAATACCAAAATAAATCTAGAAACTTTAGGCATAAAAAGTTAAAAACAAAGTTTGATGACTAAAATATATATTCTCGATAATTGGTTGATATGAGGCAAAATCAGCCCAATATATAATCACCTAATTACCCCAATATTTAGTAAAAACATGTTTTGTTTTAATGGGCATTTTGGTCAATTGGCCTATTGTTTAGCTCTTTTTGGTAAATGGATTATCCCCCTTTTACGATAATAATATAAAAAATTCGAAATTTTCAGCCGTCAAGATTTTACTCCGTCAATCTCCATTCGTTAAATCCTCCCACGCCTCTTTGCCCTAACAAATCCTTCCTCATCAAACCAAGATTCACAGACTCTTTCTCTTCGTTTTTCCCCAAAATTAATTTCTTTAAATTTATATAAATTAATTCAAAATTCATAAATTTACCGGATCTGAACTACTCGTCGGCGCTTAAACCCGTTTTCTTCATCAATCTCCGAAACCCTAGAAGTTACCAGAAAACTCAACTGATTGCTCCTTTAGTTGGGTTTGCTTCGGTAAAGATCGAAGAGCTTTCCTTTTTCTTGTTCTACAGCTGGTGAGTTCTTAAATTTGTACATACATCTATAGGTGTATACATGCATGCAATTGTTGGTTTTCCGTTTGCGATTCCAAGCAAGATTTGTTGTTTTTCCCTTCATGGGTTTTACTGGGAATTAGAAAATGAACACTACGGAAAAAAGAAAGAAAAAGAAAAGCTTGAATGGGTGTCTTATGATTTCTTGTCCGCCAAGAGCGAAACTTCAATTTTGAAGCTTTTAGTTTCGTACATTTATTCTTCTGAAACTTGGGACCGTAATCTACTACATTGGGATTAATTTTAGATACATGGTTGTATCCTAGTTTACCCTTCCGAAAGTTTATGTATTCAAATGACCTTAAATTTATTTCTAAACTTTGTATGCTAATTGATTAAAAACTTAAGAGAAAAACTCTTGATTCTTGTTGTTTGATGCAGATTTTTTAAAGTAATGTCCTGAGTTTTGAGGAAGCAATGGCCTCTAAAGGTCCAAGGTCTAGACTTGATCATGAGACAAGGGCCAAACGGCAAAAGGTATTTTTTATGACACATTGTATATAGATCTGTCCCCAATTTTATACATTATTCATGGTTAAATCTTTCTTACATTTAAGCATGTAGCCAAGTTGAAATCCTACTTTCTATATGTATTTCTTGTATTCAATCTTGCCATTTTACTTTTTTACTTTGTTCTGTTTTCATTTACGAAAGGCATTTAGTTTTCATGGACAAATGAAAGAAGAAATTAAGAATAGTTGACTAGAGTGAATGGACATTGACATCTTTATTGACTATTGTAGGCCCTTGAACCACCCAAGGAACCCCAAAGGCCCCGAACACATTGGGACCATCTTTTAGAAGAGATGGTATGGTTATCAAAGGTACGATTTTGTGTTTTTTTGGCAAATTATTATATGTTCTCACTTATTATTAGTTAATTAAGTGACAATTTGGTGCAAAAATATGATTTATTACCAGGATTTCGAGTCTGAGAGAAAATTTAAATTAGGCCTGGCAAAGAGGATTGCCATAAGGGCCAGCAAAGGAATGGTGGATCAGGCCACAAGAGGCGAAAGACGAGTGAAGGTTGGTTTTTTCGTAATCAATTGTTTTTTTTTAATTTAATTAATGAAAAATCTTATTTATGATTTGATTTATGTGGATGAAATGGACAGGAGGAAGAGCTCCGGATGAAAAAAGTTGCACTTAATATTTCCAAGGACGTGAAGAAATTTTGGACGAAAATTGAGAAACTGGCAAGCCATTTTTATTATTTAATTTATAAGGAAATTGCATTTTACTTTATAATTTGGATTGAAATAATATGACTCATGAAATATTATGCGATTTTTAGGTGCTATACAAGCATCGGCTAGAGCTTGATCAAAAGAAGAAAAAAGCACTTGATAAACAGCTTGAATTTCTTCTTGGCCAAACAGAAAGGTAATGTTCTTTTAACAAAGTTTTATCTTTTGTTAACTAACACCTACATATTAATTTTGTTATAATGTATATTTTAATGAAACAGGTATTCGACAATGCTGGCAGAAAACCTTGTGGATTCGTCTCCACGTCAGCATGTCCATGTGTCATCTGTGCAGGAAAGACCAGCCATTGAATATAAAGATCAGAGTGATGCCAATGGGTGTGCTGAACCAAATGTTGGTATGAAAAAAATGTTGCCATTTTATAAAAATTTAAAATTATATAATTTTCTTGTTGTGGACCATTTATATAAGATTAACCATCTCTAATATTGTTCAAAGCTTACCATTTAAAATTATCCCCATTTATAAGATTTGTTAAAAATGTTTTTTTTTGCTCTATTCTGGCAGAGTCCCAGTCAAATATTTTAGAAACTGACGAAGACTACAAGTCTGAAATTGAACCGGTAAGTATTTGCTCTTTTTATTTTTAAATATTTAAACGCTCGTTTATTTTTTAATTATCTCGATTTTATTGCTGCTTTAGGAAGATGACGAGCATACCCTTGAGGAAGATGAAGCCCTCATAACAGAAGATGAAAGGCGAGAGGAAATAGCAGCTTTACAAAATGAAATGGATTTACCCCTTGAGGAATTACTAGCCCGTTATACGGTTAAAGAAGGTTAGCCTCTTCTGCCATGGCATCTTGTCATTGGATGTGGTTATTTTAACTTTTACTTTGAAAATTTCTTCAGAAAGTACTCAAGGAAAGACTGAAAGTGTAGCAGAAGTAGCCCAATCACCAGAGGACAAGTCTTTGTGTAAGTAATGTGGTTTGTATTTATTGTTTTAATTATTAAATTGCGTTTATAATTTATTACTTTTTTCAGGTAATGGAAATGACAATTCTGACCATGGATTAAAGAGAGAAAGTCGTCATTGTGTAAGTTGTAGGTCCTCATTATGGTTATTAACCTAAATTGTGAAGTAAGTTCACTGTTGAGCATTATAAATTCTTTTTGGTGTTATTACAGGTTGAAAGTAATGGCGTGCTATCAGTTTCAATAAATCATCGTGAAATAAAGGAACATTATGTTAGAAAAAAGAAACGTCTTAAAGAGGGACGGAAAAAATATCTGGAATTGGACTTCAATGATGAAAATGTAAGTTTGTTCAAGATATGCTAAAAACTTGGTGACCTATTTTTTTTGCTCATGTTATGAAATGTCTAAAAAGTATTTGAGACATGAAGGTATTCTTTGGAAAATGGATAATTGAGGGCAAAATTCATAAATAGTGAGTACTTATTGTGTAAACTGTAAAGCTAATAGTTGTTCTTTTGCAATAAGTCAAAAGAAACACGCGTATATAGCTTACTAGATTAAGTCATGTATGCATTAAGTTCATTAAGTAAAAAAGAAACAAGTTACATAAACATATATAGATGTTCATAAGATTCCATGATTTTGTTTATGTAGGAGGATGGAGACTTTGTACTTGCGAATGGGGAGGAAAAGGTATGTTTTGTGTGATATGATATACTATACAATTATAGGGCAAATTACAGGAAAACCATTAGATTTTTGGTAATTTTGCGGTTTAACCACTTATACTTTATTTTCACCAATCAGACGCTTAAAAGTTTCCGACATTTTTTAACTATTCGACTTGATATAACAGGTCAAAATATTTGGAAAATTATAGGTGAAACCTGATGCAACAAAAGTACCGGTGAAACCTGATATAAAATGTCAAACTGGTTTATTTGTAAAAATGTCTGAAACTTCTTTGGTTTGAGTGGAAAAAACAAAGTATTAGTGGTTAAACTGAAAAACTGCCCAAAATATCATGTTGTTTTCGGTGTGATTTACCTTTTATTATGTACTATTTTTCTACTTTTATGATTTACGAACATACCTAATGTATACATGTTATTTCATTACTTAATTTTGGATTTGCAGGATGATGAAACGACCTTACAGGAGGAAGAAGAACTAGCAAAAGGCGAACATGATAATTCAGTAGATGAGGTGAATTTGTTGGCTTATGATTTCAAGATTTTATCTTATTATAATATTAATCGTGTATACACGACAAAAAATTGAAAACTTCCTAAAATTGTCAATTATAAAATTATAAATCATAAAAATTGAGATGAATCTTATTCACTAAACCATCATCTTGCAGATTGCATTGTTACAGAAGGAGAGTGAAATTCCAATAGAGGAATTGCTTGCAAGGTATAGACAGGTATGTCGATAACATCAACTACTTGTTTCTAGAAGCTTCTAGATACATTCTAATACAATACTTTTTCGTCTTATCTGCTTCTTTTTAACAGGATCCGGACACTAATCAAAGTACAGAAAACGAATCGGGGTCCGAAAATTTGTCCGAATCTTCAATACAACACAATGCTGAAATTGAGCAGCAACATGTTCCCGAACAGGAAGACAATCCGGAACAAATTGCTGACGAGGACAAGGAAAACGATGACATAATCGCTGACGCAGCAGCAGCCGCCAGGTCAGCACAGCCGACAGGGAACACCTTTTTAACCACCAAAGTCCGGACAAAATACCCTTTTCTATTAAAATTCTCTCTCCGTGAATACCAACACATCGGGCTAGATTGGCTGGTAACGATGTATGAAAAAAGACTAAACGGGATTTTAGCAGACGAAATGGGCCTTGGTAAAACAATCATGACAATCGCGCTTCTTGCACACCTGGCATGTGAAAAGGGCATATGGGGCCCACATCTAATTGTGGTCCCCACAAGTGTCATGCTCAATTGGGAAACCGAGTTTCTAAAATGGTGTCCGGCTTTCAAAATCTTGACGTATTTCGGAAGCGCAAAAGAACGGAAACATAAAAGACAAGGATGGTTGAAACCGAATTCTTTTCATGTTTGCATTACAACTTACAGACTCGTGATTCAGGATTCCAAGATTTTCAAGAGAAAAAAATGGAAATACTTGATTTTAGATGAAGCCCATTTGATAAAAAACTGGAAGTCTCAAAGATGGCAAACACTTTTGAATTTCAACACAAAAAGACGGATTCTTTTAACGGGTACACCTTTACAAAACGATCTCATGGAGTTATGGTCTCTAATGCATTTTTTAATGCCTCATATATTTCAATCACATCAAGAGTTTAAAGATTGGTTTAGTAACCCGATAACGGGAATGGTTGAAGGTCAAGAAAAAGTCAACAAGGAAGTGGTTGACCGGTTGCATAATGTTCTCCGGCCGTTTCTACTCCGGCGACTTAAACGGGATGTTGAAAAACAATTACCGTCAAAACATGAACACGTTATTTACTGTAGACTCTCGCGCAGACAACGAAATCTTTATGAAGATTTTATCGCGAGTTCAGAGACACAAGCGACTCTTCAAAGTTCTAATTTTTTCGGGATGATTAGTGTTATAATGCAATTAAGAAAAGTTTGTAATCATCCGGATTTATTTGAAGGGCGTCCGATTATCAGTTCGTTTGATATGAACGGGATTGAAACACAGTTTTGTTCTTCGGTTTGCTCGGTTCTTGAATCCGGTCCGTTTTCAACCGTTGATCTTACAGGATTAGGGTTTGTTTTTACTCATCTTGATTTTGACATGACAAGTTGGGAGACCGAAGAAGTTGAATCAATTGCCACACCTTCAGAATTAATCAAATCGCGTTGTACCGAGTCGACCCGGTTGACCAAGTCAACCGGGTTTAATATCTTTGAAGAGATTCAAAAAGCGTTAAGAGAAGAGAGACTTAAAGAAATGAAAGAACGGGCTGAATCGGTCGCATGGTGGAATTCGTTGCGGGCCCGGAGAAAACCCATGTATTCAACCGGTTTACGGAAAGTTCTCGCGTTGGAAAATTACGATTCTGCCCTTTCGGGTTTACGGGACCTCGTGTTTTCCCCGGTTGACCGGTTCAATCAGATGGTTGGCCAGGTTGAGAGTTTCATGTTTGCGATTCCAGCCGCCCGTGCACCGCCACCTGTCGGGTGGTGCAGTAAACCGAGGACCACTGTGTTTATAAACCAAGATTATAAAGCAAAATGTTCGACTCTTTTGTCCCCCTTATTGACACCAATCCGGCCCGCCATTGTCAGGCGACAGGTGTACTTTCCTGATAGGCGGTTAATACAGTTTGATTGTGGTAAACTTCAAGAGCTTGCGGTTTTGTTAAGAAGGTTAAAATCGGAAGGTCACCGGGCGTTAATTTTCACTCAGATGACAAAAATGCTCGATGTTTTGGAAGCTTTTATAAATATATACGGGTACACTTACATGCGGTTAGACGGGTCGACCCAGCCTGAAGAGAGGCAAACGTTAATGCAACGGTTCAATACAAACCCGAAGTATTTTCTTTTTATTTTGTCCACCCGTAGTGGCGGGGTCGGGATTAATCTTGTCGGGGCCGATACGGTAATTTTCTACGACAGTGATTGGAATCCCGCCATGGATCAACAAGCTCAAGACCGGTGTCATAGAATCGGACAAACACGTGAAGTGCATATTTACAGATTAATCAGCGAAAGTACAATTGAAGAGAATATTTTAAAAAAGGCGAAACAAAAACGTGCTTTAGATGATTTGGTGATTCAGAGTGGGGAGTATAACACTGAGTTTTTTAAGAAGCTTGATCCGATGGAGTTGTTTTCGGGTCACGGGAAGAATTCCGGTTCCGGAGATGGGAATCCGATTCCAGTTCCGGTTCCGGTTTCGAATGCCGATGTTGAAGCGGCATTGAAGCATGCAGAAGATGAAGCGGATTACATGGCGTTGAAGAAAGTGGAACAGGAAGAGGCGGTGGATAACCAGGAGTTTACTGAAGAGGCGATTGGGAAATTGGAAGATGATGAGCTTTTGAATGAAGAAGACGGGAAATTTGAGGAAACAGGTACGGGACAGGTGGAGGGTAATCCGGTAAATTTGAGCGACCCGAACGGGGACGCGGGGGTCTGTTTGAATTTGGTTAAGGGTGAGGATGGTGATGATGATGATGACATGGCGGATGATGTGAAACAGATGGCAGTGGCGGCCGCGGCTTCCGGACAGGAGATTTTGTCTTTTGAGAATCAATTGCGTCCGATTGATCGGTATGCGGTTCGGTTTCTTGAGATGTGGGACCCGATTGTTGATAATGTGGTTGTTGAGTCACAGGATAGATTTGAGGGAGAGGAATGGGAGTTGGATCATATTGAGAAGTTGAAGGAGGATATGGAAGCTGAAGGTGATGATGATGAGGAACCTTTGGTTTATGAAAGTGAGTTCCTTCTTTGTTATAAGCACCAGGGGTAGTATGGTAATTTTACAACTCTATTTTATTATCATTAATTGGTTTTCTTACAACTTCTTTTTCTGATGTTATCAGCATGGGATTCTGAGTTTGCGACTAAGGTATACCAAGAACAAGTCAAGGCGTTGGCTGAACATCAGGTAGGGGTGGTTTGGTAATTTTGAATTTATCCTAGTTATTGGATCTTTTTCTTTATTTTTAAATTTATGTTTTTGTAGTTGATGGAAGAGAGGGAAATGGAAGCTAGAGAAAAGGAACTCGAGGAATCTGACTCGATGAAGTAAGTTTGCATTCTAAGTCTTCTTTCCCTGATTTTCTTTAGTAAATCGTTCTTTCTGCATTAATCAGAGAAACATTCTTATATACGCGTGTTTCTTTTTGATTTAATACAAAAAGGTTTTAACATGTAAAGCGGAGGATAAAATGGTCATTTACTCTCATTCAGACGTTTCATTTCTCCAAAAAAGAAACAATCTTTGTTCATTGAGTAGTTACTTACTCTTTACTCTTTGCTTCTGAGCAGGCACGAACCGATTGTTAAAAAATCCAAGTCAAAGAAAAAGGCCAAGAAAACAAAGTTCAAATCTCTGAAAAAAGAAGCTTTATCTTCCGACCCAAAGCCAATAAACATCGAGTCACCAATAGAACTCGATGATGATTTTGGTGATGATGAAGTAATCTTCTTGAAAAAACGCAAAAAACCCTTGGACGAGTCCACCGAACCCAAGAGTTTCAAAAAGTCAAAAAAGCCCAAGAAGACTCCCGAACCGATCCCGTTAGATATCGATTCAAATACTTTAACCGAACAACAAGACGAACCGAAAGACCTGAAACCGTGTGTACATAACAATCTCGAAATCGACCATAAACCAGTCAACAGGGGTAAAACAGGAATAAAAATTTCAATCACTTCAATGCCGGTCAAACGGGTGATGACTATAAGACTAGAGAAGTTAAAGAAAGGAAGTATTTGGCCTAATGATTGCGTTCCGGTACCGGATTCTTGGTTGTCATCCGAGGACGCGGTGCTTTGTGCGGTTGTACACGAATACGGTGTGAATTGGAGTTTGGCGAGTGAGGTTTTGTATGGGATGACAGCTGGCGGGTTTTACCGGGGAATCGTAAGGCATCCGGTTCATTGTTGTGAGAGGTACCGGGAACTTGTTCAGAGATACGTTTTGTCGAGTTCGGATAATGTTAATAATGAGAAAGTGAGTAATGTGGCTGTTGGAAAAGCGCTTCTTAGAGTAACTGAGGTAAGACACGTGTCCATTCCTATCCAGTCCTGTTATATATATATATATATATTTTTTTTGTAACAGTGAGACATTTTTCTATTATAGGAGCATGCCAAGATGTTGTTGGATATTGTATCAGAACTTCCGGATCAAGCTTACACTCTTCAAAAGCATTTCTTCCACCTACTCGCATCTGTCTGGAGGGCCAGTGCTCGTTCCGGTCACCGGAAAACCGCGTTGTCTCTCAGATCCGGGCAGCGTGTAAACCTTGCTTCTCGAGATCCGGTCAGGCCACAATCGGAAAAAATGGAGTTCACTAACGTAAGCCAGATTAGTAAATTAGTTGGTGATGCACTTGAAAATTCTCAAAATATACCAAGGGAAGAGAGAGTTTCGAGTTTTAGTGAAAGACGCGAGGTTCGGCCTGTCGGGCAGCTTGGAGTCACTCTCGAGTTTCCTTCGGGCAGAGATGATCAAAGTGTTTCGTTGCCTTCGGTTGTATCTTTGTCGATAAATGACTTGGAATCAGTCCCGCCCGAACACCTGCCCCATTGTTTTAGATCATCGAAAGATACTGTTGAATGCCGGTTCAGGTACTTTCTTAACTGTTGTCCGGATAAATGAAATTTAAAAAAAGAGTTGGGACTTCATTTCTTGATTTAAGTAGAAAAAGAAACAACACTGTTTTAACATTTTACACGGACTCTTTTACAGGGATGCATCAAGAGCCACCATTGATGGCAGTTTAGGGTTGCCGCCATCGCCATCTCCGGCAACCGATGTCAAGTCCCGGACACCTGCCAAATCTCAATTGTCCGGAAAGCACCGGAATCCCGAATTCCCTTCCAAGTCATCAAAATCCAAATCAAGGAAAACAATGACCGATTCCAACGAAGCACTTTCTCTACTTCGTGATCCCAATTTACAACCATCGATGCCACCCATTAACTTGTCTTCAATTGATCCGGAATCTTCAATTCCAGGCATCACGATGGAGGATTTTCTAAGTACATCTTCAATCGATTTAGGCAACGAACTTTCATTCGATATAATGCCACATCATTACGACCCGGGATTCACTTTGGGTCTCGAAGATTGTTTGTTATCTCGGGAGTTTACTGATATCGGATAGGGCTGGAATTAAAGCTAACTGAGCTGGCGTGTTTTGATGGGACCCACAGAGGATATTGGTTTGTGAGCTGGCGGGCGGGCGGATGTTTTGGATTCATGGAAGAAAGATGACTAACTTGGAATGCTGACCGGGAACCGAGACGGGTACTCGATGATGATGATGATTCATGGATGATACAAGATTTTGCACATAAAATGTAACATTGTATAGCTTGTGGGCCCGTCAACTTTGTAACCTTTTTCCGGTTGTTGGGTGGGAAGAAAAATGTGCTTTAGTTTTCGGAATTTAATTATTTTAGGCACATTTTCTCCCCTCTCATAGTGTAGGATTAGAAACAGGAAATTAGTCTCTGAATGAAAAAGAAATTTATTCATGTGGATGCTTTTTTGCAGGGTTAGATGGAGTTTTTTGATTATTTAATCTTCCAAATATCAAGATTTATGACAGCAACTGGATCTTGCAAGCAACTTCAGGTTTGTGGTTTTAGATGGGTGAAATACGTGATTTAGTCCAGTTTTGCAATTGATCTTAATATAATCTGATACGATCATGGTAGTATTGATTCAGAATCAGATGTTAGAATCCTAATATCCTGTTACAGGGGCTCTTGATCTAACTTGACTGACTACGATGGCCTGATAGTTACAACCACCACCACCCATTTTGAATCTGATGCTTAGATCCACTACTATCCAACAACATAAACAAGTATCGATTTTCATCAATTTGTTACTAAAGAGTTGGAGATTCTAATTCGTACACCTAAAAATGGGTTATATTTACTTTTGACTGATCAGGTGAACAATAGTAAACGAAATTAACGGTTAAATTTGTAGGAAATTGCTTAAAAGGCGACTAGGTCAATAGGTTCTTATAAACTATCAGTCATGTCGAATAAGTTTGATCATTATACAACAATATGGTTTTTGTGCTTTCAGATTTTTATCGTCAGTCAAATTTTAAAACCGTTTTAGGGGCCGTTTGGATGTGCTTATAAAACTCCTTATTGACTTATTGATTTTTTGGAAAAGCAATAAGTCAATAAGTAAGGGCCTCCTTACTTATTAAAAACTGTTTATTTCCCTTTTCTTATGACTTATAACCAGTTTTTAATAAGTAAGGAGACCCTTACTTATTGACTTATGGCTTTTCCAAAAAACCAATAAGTCAATAAGGAGTTTTATAAGCACATCCAAACGGGCCCTTAATCTTGAACCAAAATTGATATATAACATTTAAAGAGGGACCAAAAACAAAATGATGTTTACGGAATTATATATATATTAATTAGCAAATTTCGTTTGTGAGGAAAGCGTACTATTCATTTGGCTTTGCTATCTCCAGAACCATTATTATTAAATTCAGATCATAGTATTATTGGTAAAATATAAGATACAAATTGAAAATAAGTTTTGATTTGGAAATAGCTATTTTGATTCTTTTTATAGTAAACTTTTATATTTACGTTTTTTCCCCTCAACTAATTTTGAATTAATTGTTTTCACCTTATTTATTATAAAGTTATATTATTGGTATTTCGTAAGTTACGATTCCAGTCCCTTATTATATTTTAAAGTTACATTTTCCGTCTTTTACGTAATTTGTCTTTGTCGAGCTGTGTTTTTTCAATATACGGGGCTTCCGCAGCATCGCGCGGACTGTCCGAATACTAGTTATTTAAAAAATTGTAAAATAGACAAGCATGAGAGAGAGAGAGAGAGAGAGAGAGATTAACCGATTAGAAGTGCACAAAAGTTGGGCCTGACCAACCAACAGGCCGTTATTTTGGATAACTGGTTTGGGTTCAAATCAAATTTTCGTAACAACGGACCTTAACCCGGTGATTTAATGAAAATTAATATGCTGTGTAACCGGAACTAACAATAGGTTGTCAAATATTTTTAATAAAAAAACTTATTAATCAATATTGTTTTCACGAGGCTTTCGTAACCTGGTAGAGGTGCGCAAACCGGTTTTGGATCAAAGAAGTCAAAACCGGGTCGGATTGAAACTGGTTTCAGATGCAAAATACTCGAACCTATATAATCGGATTGGACATGACAAGATCGAGTGAAACTGGTTTGTTAAAACACATTTTTTAATTAAAAAAAAAAAAGAAATCCAATAAATCTTTAAATCTAAAAATAGAAACCAAAGCGAATCTAATATAATACGTCGTCGTATTTTTTTTTTTTTTTTTTGGGTATTAAAGTGTTCGTTGGCTATTTATGAATCCTTCGTTGTTTCTTATCAATATCCCTATAAATAAAAGTGATTTTAATAAAAGATTGGATTGGCTGCTAATGAATTAACTCAAATTGAAATGATTAAATTATGTATGTTAATGAAAGTGATACTATTTTACCTTTATACAAAGTTAAATTATGTTTGTTCACTCGTAAAAATAGTCTTAGCCGGTCCCTTTCAAAACATTTCTAGTTGTTTTGTTGTACATGAAACTTCACATAAAATGGAACCAAAATTTCTTTTATATAAAAAGCATTATTGCATCGGAATAATATCTCATTTCTAATCCTTCTCAAACTACACTTTTTATGTCTTCCCCTAAGTGGTAATTAACATCACATTATTCCGCTTTCATTTGATTCCTAAGCGATCAAACAAAAACAAGAATAGAATCATGTTAATGTTTGGCAAGATTCTTTTCGTATGTTATTCCCATAAACTTTTGACGTATTAAAAAATTTTAATTGTGGAACTAGAACATTGTAAAATAAATGAAGAATAACGTCAAATTTAGAAAAGGACTTATAAGGAAAAGGAAAAACATCAAAAGAATTGTTAGATGCTGTAATGTGCAAGTGTTGACCACTAAAACAGTTAGAAGTGATCGACATAGATTGATTGGTCACTGATCGTCCACATTGGAGTTTTGTTTCAAGTCTAACAAAGACATTTGGAATTTAAGTCATGTGTATACATATGCACATATGTTTTCTAAGGTAGAATACATACATACATGACACAAATATTCTTAATGAAGAAAAACAGAATAACCAAATAGTAATTAACACATTCCTCTATATATTCACATTTTGCACTCTTAATTGCCACAAAGTGTGCTTCTACCTTAAAAAAAAAATATACAAACACACATTCCCACACATACACACACACACACGATGTTGAACATGACCTCGATAAAAACATCGTCAGATGGAGTATGGCAAGGCGATAACCCTCTTCGGTTTGCTTTTCCATTGTTGATAATCCAAACTACCATCGTGATCCTTATTAGTAGATTGCTTGCTTTCTTCCTCAAACCTCTTCGACAACCTAAAGTTATCGCGGAGATACTCGTAAGTTTCTATCCATTAAAATTAAATTATCCACAAAGCTCACTTTTGGTGATGTTAATAATATATAATGAATGTTTGACTATGCCCTAATTGTACCTGGTTATAGAGTTATATAGTACAATGTATATTAACATGACATGGCCGTTAGGGCGAGGTTCACTTCATGGACTATAACCGGGAACGCACCAAAAATCGGTTTTTGATTTTGAAAAACCGATTATGTTCGGGTTTTGTTTATTTTTGTGCTTTTTTACTTAACCACGATGATGAAACTTTTCATAAAAGCAATTTACGAAAATATTGCACAAGAGAGGTAAAAGTAAGTTCATTATTTTAGTTTTTTAACGAGAAACCATAAAAGCATGTTGGGTTTTACGTAAGAAAAAAAAAATCAAACTTAAACTTAAAATTTAGTTTTGCTAAAAATCAAAACCAACCCGCTAGTTTCCCAAAACGGTTGGTTTTCGGTTATAATCTTTCTTGCACAACCCTAATCGCATTTGCGTATTTAGTATTGTCCGAAGAAAGTGTTCTCGTGATAAATGGCCTTTTAAAATATATTTGCAAATATGACTATGCCAAGCCACATGGTAAAAAGGCAAAAACAAAAATTCATGTCGGTATTTTGGTTTAGATTGTAGCAAAAACATGTTAGGGATTTTCCAAAAAATGATCAAAATGTTACATCTTTTGTGCAAATAACTTATATGATAAAGTCTTATTTTCCGTTAAGCTTGTTAAGTAAGAAACAATACTTTAACATATGTTCATTACTTACGTCTACCTACACCACTTTATCTTGAAAATAGTGAAAACTAAAATAATGATTAATAATCGTTCGTGACCTATGTTAACTATTGTTTTCAGGGTGGAATTCTGCTAGGCCCATCGGCTTTAGGAAGGAACAACGAATTCATGCAATGGGTCTTCCCATCATGGAGCACTCCCATCCTCGAAACCGTAGCAAGTATTGGTCTTTTATTCTTCCTTTTTCTTGTGGGCCTCGAACTCGATCTCACCTCCATTCGCCGTAGTGGAAAGAAAGCGTTAGCAATCGCCGCATCCGGAATTCTATTACCGTTCACGTTCGGAATCGGAATCACATTCCTACTCCGAAAAGCCGTATCCGGAGCCAATAGGGTGGGTTACGCTCAATGCTTATTGTTCATGGGAGTTTCCCTCTCCATCACCGCCTTCCCTGTGCTGGCCCGAATACTAGCCGAGCTCAAATTGTTGACAACTCCAGTTGGGGAGACTGCCATGGCGGCGGCGGCGTTTAATGACATCGCCGCCTGGGTTCTGCTGGCTCTCGCGGTGGCACTAGCCGGTGGGAGCACGCAGAACCCGTTGGTGTCACTTTGGGTGTTAATTTCCGGTGCCGGATTTATCATTTTCATGATGGTTGTAATCCGGCCAGCTATGGAATGTGTAGCTAGCCGGTGTTGTAACCATGGTCAAGTTGAAGAAAGGTATATATGTTTGACCCTAGCGGGTGTTATGTTATCGGGATTTATGACGGATTTTATTGGGATTCATTCGATATTTGGTGCGTTTGTTTTTGGATTAATGATTCCGAAGACGGGGGAGTTTTCCGGGAGGTTGATTAGGAGGATTGAAGATTTTGTTTGTGGGCTTTTGTTGCCTTTGTACTTTGCTTCAAGCGGGCTGAAAACTAATGTTAATAAGATTCAAGGGGTGGAAGCGTGGGGGTTGTTGGTAGTGGTGATTTCAACCGCTTGCACCGGAAAGATTCTTGGGACGTTTTTGATGGGAATGGTATGCATGATTCCGGCGAGGGAGTCTTTGGCTTTGGGATTATTGATGAATACCAAAGGTTTGGTCGAGCTTATCGTTCTCAACATTGGCAAGGAGAAAAAGGTTTTTTTTTTTTTTTTTTTTTACAAAAAATAATTTAGAATTGTATTATAACATTTTTTATAAAATCATTTAGCAAATATAGCATGACAACAAATTTTAAAAAACCTACCAACTTTTTATATAAGTGTTATAATATAGGATTGCTTGATAATAGTATTGAGGGTTTAACCCTATATAAATAGGGATACAAAATGAACTCTTGGCCAAATCTAAACCCTAATCACTAACATCCCTGCAGTTTGTTCTGAAGAAGACGATTAAACTGGAAAAATAAACAAAACATAAAAAAAAATATAATTGAAAAACAACGATAGCGGTGGTGACAGAGCTTTGACGATGGCGGCTAACAATGACTGCTCGTCCGAGAAGAAGAGAGGAGGAGCGGCGGCTAGAAGCGGTTCCGTTGAACAATAAGAGAGCCGTGTTAGCGATCATGGAGCCGACGGTAGAGAAGTCCGGAGAAAGGCAGCGAGCAAAGAGAAAAGGATCGATCTGCGGCAGACGGAGCTAATGCCGACGAGATCAACGATTGCAGTGTTGATAAAGAGAGAGACGACTGCAAATCAGAGACTGTCCGATGAAGAATGTCTAGAGAAGAAGAGACTATCCAAGGAGAGGGGCCGAAATAGATGAGGCAGTAGAAGAAGCCTATAACAGAGCTTTGGTTTGGTTCCAGCAGCTTTATTATTATTTATAAGAAGAAAGAGGAAAAAAATATTGAAGGCACCTCCGACGACTAGAAGGTCACCGGAGGTGGAGGTCGGCGGCGGCAGATTGTAGTCAGCAGTATGATTTTAACCTAGAGTTCTGATACCATGATAGAATATAGAATGACTTCATCATAATAACGAGGGTTTAACCTCATATAAATAGGGATACATAAGCTCTTGGCCAAACCAAACCCTAATGGGTATTAACCCTAATCACTAACGATAAGTTATAATTACAAAACCACAAATATTTTTTTTCTTTGGTGGGTCTTATTAATATACTAAGTTATGTCTCTATTGTGCATTTGTAAGTTATACGAGAAGCTAATAACTTTTTGTTAAATTCATTGTATACTAATTACTAAACTTGTGTTTCTAACATCTTTTTCGAACAGGTACTCAATGACGAAATGTTTGCAATCCTTGTAATGATGGCACTCGTTACAACATTCATGACAACACCAATGGTGATGGCGGTATACAAACCGGCCCGCAACATCTCCGCCACGGTCCACCACCGATCACTTGGCGAATCATCATCCCACAATTCACAAACCCTACGGGCCGATCTCCGGGTCCTCACTTGTGCCCATGGCCCACAAATCTCACCCTCAATGACCAACCTTATCAACTCGATCCAATCCCTCAACACCTACTCAACCGTAAAGCTCTATATCTTGCACCTAATTGAACTAACCGAGCGGTCCTCATCGATAGCCATGGTGCACCGGTTCCGTAAAAATGGGGTCCCATGCATCAAGGGTAACAAAGGATATGAAGTCGGGTCAAAGTCAAACAAAGTCAAGGTTCGGAGGTCAACCGCTATCTCAGCGTTGACAACGATGCACGAGGATATATGCCATGTGGCGGATAAGAAGAGGGCTACAATCGTCATTTTGCCTGTTTGGAGACCGTGTGAGGGAGGAGAGATCGGAGTGGGTTGGGAAGTTGTTCACCGGAGGGTTCTTATGCATGCACCGTGCACAGTGGCATTGATGGTGGATCGTGGCGGCTTTGGGGTTACTAGCGACCAGAAAAAGGTTTGTGTAGTGTTTGTAGGCGGTCCGGATAGTCGGGAGGCAGTTGAATTGGGTGGCAGGATGGCGGCACAGCCTGGTACTCAGGTGACCCTAATTAGGTTCCTAATGAAAGCGGAGGACAATAAAAGGCACGATGAAGTGGATATCGAGAAGGTAGTAAAAGACTGTTTTACCCTTTGACTTGCTCGGTTAATTAATGAATTTTTTTTCTAACAGGAATTGGACGAGAGCTTGATAGAAGAGTTCAGAAGGCAGTGGGATGGGGAAGTGGAGTATGTTGAAAAGTCAACTCAAAATATGATGGAGGAGTTAATTGCAATCGGGCAGAATAAAGAGTTTGAGCTTGTGATTGTAGGCAGAGGTAGGTTTCCAGCAGCCATGGTTGCCGGAATCTGTGAATGGGAAGTTCAACGGTCACCGGAATTGGGAATTATAGGGGAGTTAATAGCATTTTCCGGCGAGGGCATTGCATCTTCTGTGCTGGTGGTCCAGAAACATGATCTAGCTAAAGAAGACCAAGGAAGAACCATGTTTGACCAACATTTGGTCTAATAATCCAAGGGCATAGATGTAATTGTACGAGATAATAACTTTGGTTTGTGGATTTCTGTGTAATTGGAATTTAAGATTCCATTCCGTTGTGTGTTTGGTAGCCAAATGCCCAAATTCCATGTGGAGGGAATTCAATTACATTCTTCCTCTTTTTCATCAAAAACACCAAAATACCCTTCATTACATATATTGAAATGAATGATTCGGTTATAAGTAAGAATTTAAAAAATTTTCAATTTTTATTATCGAATTCCGTTCCTATCATTCAAATTCCAATTCCCCTGACAGATTCCATTCCTTCCAAATAATAGTACTATTCTTCCTATTTTATTCTAACATTAATGAAATATAATTCAAAGTCGTCAACATATGCATATTAAAAGCAACAGTATACAACAACAATACTTTTGGTACAAGTGAAGCTCTAATGGAAACCTAGACTAACAAAAGATTCATCACATACGAAGTACATAAACAAAGTAACAAATGAAGTTTAAATTTCAACCCAAAAACAATAAACTTCGGTTCTCTTTAGGTGGGCAATTAGCCCATATTAGTGACAAGTGTACACAATATAAACATTTTTCTTCACCACAAAACCAGTACAATAAACTCTTACATATAAAGAAAAATTTTCAAAAACAAATTGAAGGTTGAAACTTGAAAGATACACTAACCTTAAAGAAAACCTGCCCCAGACCAGTTTCCATCTGATTTTCCAGTTTTACCCTCAGAAGATGGGGCCTTGTAGAAACTATCATACCCATCATCTTTAGGATCATCCCATCCCGCCCAGTCATCACCATTATTTGCAGTAGGTGACGTGGACACATGTTTCCTATTGCCATCTGTATCCCAATCATCCCAAGAGTTGGAATCCACGGTGTTGAATTTTCTTCCTGATGAGCCATTGGAAGCACCGATTCCGCCAGAAGAGGGAATGGAATTGGAAGTTCCGTTGGAATTCAACCCTTTGCGTTCCTGTCCAAACTCCTGATAAAACCCATTTCCCTGTGTTTCATTTCTTGGCCAGCTGGGATTTTCTGCGGTGTACTCTTCAACCTTCTGTGAAGCAAATGCCATGACACCTTTCATTATTCCCCATGTTTTTTGTCCAATTTCTGTTGTTTTTGCTGTCACAACATTCACGGTTTCATTCACTTTGTAATCATAGCCCCCATCTCTAACCTGTTCGAGAAAGCTCCATAAACTGTAATGACAGTTTCATAAAAGTTGTATACAAAATATGTAAATCGACAGACCTTTGTTGTGATTTCCTTCGTGCCAGCTTGAACAACACTAGCAGCCGATTGTGCAGCAGATGCAGCAACAACGGATAATTTACCCAGTCCCTGTGTAAACAGATTATGTAATTTTTTTACAGAAGATTTTAACAGAAAATAAGGATTCTCAGTTTAGTGATAGAAAGCAGTACGGTGTACCTGAGTAACGGAAGAAAGAACATCTCCTTGAGCGTTGGGCCGTGGGATGGGATTAGGAGACGATCCAAATCCAACATACTTGCCTCCTTGAGACGGCGGCAATCCCTCAGGTCGTGACTCGTTTTCTGCCATCTTCTTTGCAAAAAATCCCTCTTTTCCGGCCGCAGATGCCTCCAATTGCGACCGCGTGTACATATCATCTGTGGATCTTGACCTAGCCGGCATCCCACCGCCACTACCACCGGTTCTAAGATCTCCCACAGTCTGATTCCTTCGCATGTTATCCGGAGATCCGAATCCTCTTTCGTCAAAGCCACTATCCCCCCAATCACTGTCCCAACCTCCGCTATTTCCACCCCTTCCACCACTCCCCACCGACAACGGAGGCTTCCTACTACCACCGCTTTTAATCGGGCTCTCCTTCACAATCGGTGGGTCCTGCCAGGATTTACCTTCAGCTAGGGCTTGGATCCTATCCCTGTATACCGAAGCCGCGTTGGTATTATACTTCGACACGATATCCGTCTCTTTCGGAATCCCGTACTTCGAGAAGAAGCTGTTGAGCTTCTCGTTGCCGCCGGACTCCATTTTTCGGAGTTGGATCTCAGACCATGAGTCCATGGTGACAGATCGGACGAAGGAGATATGAACACCGAGACCCCGGTGCTTGCCGGAGCACTCTAAGCACATGAAGATGCCGTAGGATACAGAGGCCCACTGAGGGTTCTTCTGTGCGCAATCGACGCAGGTCTTGTTGCCTGGCTGCGATTGTAGGTCCCGGAGGCGCCGTGATGCCGCCATATCGAAGATCCGACGGAATTTGGCGTTAGGAATTGGGATCTGCGTGAGAGATCTGGTGCAGATTTCCCGGTCCGATATGTGAGTGTGAATTGTTTGTTTTCCTATAAAATGGTTTTCCAGTTGGATGTCACGGTCCACAGTACTCCCAATCTTAAAATAGAATAACCCTATCTTACCTTCGCATTTGTTTCCTAAAATTTCTTTATGTTCTTAATTTATTAGGACATTTAGAGACATGTATTCTTCAAATTTTATCTAGTGAACTACATTTTTATAGTCTAAGCGTTGCTGAATGTATGCAAGTACGTTTGTAAAATGCTAATTTGATGCCAAACACAACCAATAATGGGACGAAACCGTAATATGTCTTGGTGTAGAAAGTCCGTTTTCAGCAACAAGTGGTTATGGTGTTGAAAGTCCCTTCTCAGTAGCATTATATGGAGATGTTGGAAGTCCATTTTAAGCATCATGATATGCATTGATGAAATTTCATTTTCTATGGCCAAATACTTCACCTATATAATTGCTAGGTTCGGACAACAATATGTTGTCCTGAAAGTTGATATGACTATCTAAAGCGAACTTTAAATCATCATTTGAGTAATTTGAATCTCGATTTGATCATACGAGACATAAATAACTTACACAAAACAAATAGAATATTAGATGACAATATGATTCGAGTTTATGTTTGTTGTCATCAAAATAAATGAGATTGTTGTGAAATACTAATCACATGCACTAACACCTCAGTTCTAAACCATCACCTTTTTCTTCATCCTCACACTAGCTAGCATTATTATCAATATTAGATATATACATACAAAATTCCAACTTCATCGTGTGTCAAGATATTTTCGAATAATAAATTAAAAAACATTTCATCTTCATAATGAGTCCTCGATGCACCAAGCTTGTGTAGTACTCAATGCACCAACCTTAAGTACATGCTCAATCGTACAAAAATGCTTATCAATTTGCTAGGAACATACCTAAAAGAAGCCATTTTTTAAGTCATCATAGTAGTGAAGAAAAAATATATATGAGTGCTTCAAGCAGTCAAACAATTTCCACCATTCCACCACCATCTATAACAAACGGTGGCACTATTTGTAGTTTCATATAAGTGCAACAAAAAATATTCCATAATGGTTTTTACATCATCCTTATAACGTAGCTCGACAACATTGCTAAATTTTGGATATTTGAAGGATAACACGATTTGATAAACGTAACTTTTTTTTTATCACCAATTAACCTACAGAGAATGAGTTATACCCAACAACAAAACTAGGAAATGACTCATCAAGTCTAAGATCATATATTCCAAAATGCCATTACTCCTCTCAACTACAAAAGAAAATCTATTATCTTGTTTTCTAAATTCATTTTTGTTAAAAGATGCCTTCAAGAACCCACCCTTAATTTGTTTAGACCCAAAATTTTATACCTAAAGGTCTATGTCACTTCGATGCTAGCTCATGAACTCTTATTAAAGAAACAGGGAAATTTGATGTGTATGTGTATACACACACATACAGAGTTGATGATGCTTTAATTAAAGACAATCTAGAAAAAATTTCATTTCTCATGAATCTTTATGTCCTCAAAAACTTGCATATATATATATATATATATATATATATATATATATATATATATATATATATATATATATATATATATATATATTAGTCAAAACCTATGTGTTTTTATTGGACTTTCTAGTCTGATGTATTATTTTGATGTATCTATCAGATAGCAGCGCTACAGATACATGTTTATGCCTTAAGGGAATGGAATTATGTTTTGTATTTTTGGTTTTAGTTTGAACTTAGTACTTTAATTACTCATGCTTTGTTGATGTATTGATGTTGATCAGACATTTATTGTTGATTCAAACATACTTAGAGTTTTTAAAATGATTATTATTTTTGGGAATTTCTGTTGTAGTTTTATAAACATTTAATTCTTTTGCAAAGCCTAAGACTATTTTCATATTAGATTGAAAAAAGGGTAATGTTAAAATAATGAAATTGTGATTTATAATGATATGTGTGGAGTTGGATTATGTTATATGTAAGAACCCGCAAAAAAGTCAAAAAGGGTAAAACCGTCTTTTGACACACTATAAAACTATTATGTAAAATATTATGTATTTGTAACATAATGATATAAGAAATAAGAAATTATATGAAATTTGGAGTTTTTAACGCGTGAATAGTAAAACTTGACCAAAAAGGGCAAAATGGTCATTTGACATGGAAATGACCAAAAATGTTAAGAAAATGTCAAGTTAGTAGCTAATGGAATTTGGTTAGTAAATGTATGACCTTTGGACCAATTATGAAAAGAAGTTAGAAACCAAATGACCAAATTTGCAAATGTTTTGTTATATGAATTATATAACTCTAAAATAGAGTTATTTCCTCTATTATGTAAGACATAATCTCCAGAGGATTCTAGAGAGCACGGCAGACAGCAAGAAAGATCAAAGAAGAGGAAGAAGTTCAAGGGAATTGCCAAGAATCAAAGCTTCAACTTTGGAATTAGTGATTCCATAGTTAAGAGAGGTAAGGATTCCTTGTTTAACCTAGTTCTTGGGTGTGTTCTTGATTTGGGTTGAATGGAAACTGAAATTACAGTTATTAATCATGTGGGTTAAGTAACTAATGTTCCCAATAAGCCATTAGTTAAGAACTTAACCCAAAAGCATGGAAGTAGAATGCTATAATTGAGAATTTTCAAGTTTAGCCAAGAACGTTAATTTCTGTAATTGAGTTATTGAAGTGTTTTTAATAGCTTAAAATGTGTTATTAGTCAAGGGTTTTAGTCCTAGAACAAACCCCAGGTGATTAAGACCTGGAATAAGAGCTTAAAGTCCCAAAACTGCATGCTACAGTGCCAAATCGCGACTGATCAGGAGCCTGCCCAGGCGCCAGGCGCAGTGCGCCCAGGACCAGGGCGGGGTGCGCCCAGGCGCAGTGCGCCCCACACCTGGCGCAGTGCGCCTTCAGTCAGGGGGCCAGGCAGGGACCAAAAATGTTAAAATTTTCAAATAACTCAAACGCTAGAAACCATAGCTAGACATGTCCGATTGACCTGAAATTTTAGCCATAACCCTAACATGGTATAAGAACATGTCGGGAATGGTCAAATCCGCAATCCGACCTTGCAGAAAAGTCACTGTAGCGGCAGTGGCGAAAAGTACTATTCATGCTAAAACTTGATTTTGGAATTTGAGCTAGACTTGTCCAATGGACTTCAAATTTGAAACACAAGTCTAATATGGCCTAAGATTTCATACAAAAGTGTCGGAACTGAAATACGACCCCTCAGGGATACTGTAGCAAAATACGCGTATTTCGGAGAAAATTATAAAATGAGTTTATTAATGGTTAACTAATTAGTATAACCTGAAGTTGAGTCGTATGAGACCTTAGAACTGTAAAGTCAGTTGTATTATGTACTTAATAAGTATATATACGTGATAATTGTATAGGTGGTGCTTCAAACATTGTTGAGCACGGAAAAGGGAAAGGTGTGCGAGAAGCTTAGTGATTTATAACTATATCAAGGTGAGTTTTATGAGGATTTTTCTAGTACATAGCAAAATGATATTTTCAGAAAAGTATGAGATTTCCAAATGTTTTAGATACTAAAGTTTGGAAATAGTTTTGAAAGAAGCTCCAAGAGCTAAGTGTTTAAAAGAGATTTTAAAGAAGATATAAAGAAGTTCAGTTTTTAAAAGTAGTATAGTTTGTAAAGTTTTGAAAGAAGCTCCATATGAGAGCTAAAGATTTTGAAGTTAGTTTTAAAGTGATTTTCAAGAGTATGAGTCAAAGAGTTAAAGTTTGAGTTTGTTTTACAAATTGTGTCCCATTTTGACCAATTTGAGATGAAATGAAGTAAGAAAGAAAGAAGTATGAGCCAGTTGTCCGGACTAGGATCACCCACATAATCGGGGGATCAGAAGACACTACTGGGATGGTACCTCCCGTCGCGAAGTAGTTGCCTAGCTTAGTATACCCTTGTGCTTGAATTCGTTCCATGTCACAAAGGGGAGACAGAATGAGCATAACCGAGTGGGCAGATCTGTTCTGTCCCGCGAGGGGAGCTAGTTGAATGAATTAATTAACTTAATTCATAAGTTTTCAGTTGGTCACGAGAAAATGAGAAAGAAAGCAGTTTTATGAAAGAAAGTCTTTTTAAAGTTTGAAAGTAAAGAAGAAAATATATTTTGAGATTTATGAAATAAATCAATTTTGAACAGTGTAATTTTAATATTTCAAGTTTTGAACAGAAAAGCTTTTGGGTCTAAACCCATATTACTCACGAGGCTTTATGTCTCACGTATACTATTTTTGAAATGCTATGTACTTAGGTGAAAGGAGCAAAGGCTGCAGTTGGGACCGGTTTAAATACTGTAAGTTTAAATTATGGTATCTGTATTGAGTCTGTAATACCCCCTCGAGTTAAGTTTGTAAAATAAATATATAAAAAAAAATTTAAGTGGCTATTTTATAGTCACGAGTTGTAAAAATTATGTTTGAAAACTGTATTTGTACTTTAAATATGGTTTGAGAAAAGGGGTGTTACAGTTTTGGTATCAGAGTCATAGTTTAAGCGAACTAGGTGTCAGTACTTGAACCTAGACTTAAACTATGTAGGAGTTAAGTAGGGTACATACTTGAGTATGATGTTGAGAGTAAGTAGAACTGGGAGTAAAATTCACAACAGCGGAACATGAGTCCTGGTGGTAAAACGGGAGGCAAATGTGTATAGGTGGTTATAATAATATGGGCCCGTACTATTCTAATCACAGGATATACATTTGAGTCCGGTGGAACCACACAAGAATTATGTGAAGCTGTAAGAGATAAGTGTGAGAGGTTTGAGGGGTATAAATTTAGTATACCTATGGAAGAAAATTCAGTATGACTGGAAATACTAAAGTATAAAAGAAAAAGTGTTAAAGATGGAGTAACAAATACGAAGTATGTAGTGGGGAAAACCCCATACCTTGTATGACTCAGTGTAAAGTATATGTAATAAAACATAAGAAAGTATGAGTAAAGAGCATTGAAAATAAGATGACAAGAATAAAAAGGTAATGACGAAGGAAAGTTCAAATTCGTGGTTGTGATAACCACTGAATAAAATGAGAAATAACATAAAATATGAAAGGAATTAGTAAAAGAAACATGGCCAGAAAGTATAAATGTATTGAAAATGTTAATAGAAGTAATGGAGTATATAGTACAACTATAAAAGAAAGAGTATAACTAAAAAAAAAATTTCTGTTGTTTAACGGAAACGAATTATGATTATGGAATAAAAAAAAATAATAATAAGAGTAACGTCACTACAGTGACCAAAGAAAGAAAGATTGGAAAAGAAAGTGAATACAGATATATGAATGAAATTCATATAAGAAAGAAGAATGAAAACCTTTAAGTAAAACGAGTAAAAAGGAAACGAGCTGGGTTTGCAATTGTAGACAAACCCGAAAGAGGTATAAAAGAGTACATAATACAAGAAGTAGTATGATGTGTTGTTTATGAACAACCAAGAGATAACAGTATATATAATATATATTTATATAAAAGCTACGAGTAAATAAGATAGTATAAAATGAAAGCAAAATACTTAACCAAGCATAGAGGGGGAATCAAAGACAGAAAAGAAAGCGTAAGAAATGGGAAGTTGTGACTTCCAAACTCGAAAGAAGTATGACAATAAATGATATCCAATGATTGGAATAAATAAATAAGTCGTAAGTATAATGCTATACTGAGTAATATAACAAAGTAGGTTACCTAAAAAAAAATAGTTAAAGACTATGAGCAAGATGCATTGTTATAATGCAAAAGAATGAGTTGAAAGATAAAGATTTAATGCCTAATCAAGTGTTGGGCGAAAAGTTAAAGATAAGACAGATAATGATGATAATGAGAAAAATATAAAGACAGTTATTAAAGAAATGGCCATTTGAAATCAGATTTAGTGATCATATAAATATGAAATAAGACGAATTGAGAATGATAAAAGGATAACCAAAAGAATGTGAGAAAAAAATGACTAAAAGTCATAAATAACACGAGATAAAGATGTAAAAGTGAATATCCAGATAAGTCTTAGACAAAGAGTCAAATATGAAATAAGAACTAAAATAAAGAGACAGGAAGTTACTACCTTTAAGCGGAAGTAACGGGTAAAAGTAGCCAAAGATTAGAAAAAAAAAAAAAATGGTCGGAACATGCCTAGTAGTTATGGAACATCAGAAAGAGAATAGCGTATGTTGCTTCAAAATATATATAAATAAAAAGAGTAAAGAAAAGAAGCATAAAGGAAAGAACAATGTAATGTGTTGGGCGTATAGCCTTACGGCACATAGAGAGAAATGGTAAAAAGAATAATAAAAGAAATGTTGGTATTAAACCTAGAAAGTTTATAAGTAAAATATGTGAGAAAAAGAGACTAAATGTTTATAAAATATGGTTAAAATGCAGTCAGGATAAAGAGAGAAGTAAAAGTATATTTTTTTGGCATTAGCCATAGCAAGTAAAAAGTAAGCAATAGATAGAATGCTAAACTAAGCATTAGTGTGAGAAATAAGAACTACACGAAAATATTAAAACATAAGTAATAAGATGAGAATGGTACATGGGGTACCTAAGAAGATAAGAAGTGTACTCATAAGAGTACAGCAAGAAAGCTGAGAAATGAAATGGACAAGATTATATCAGAAAGAATAATGAGAAAAAGAGATTGAAATCTCCTAAAATATAAAGGAAAATGAAAGAGGTATATAGATTGTTAATATGTCAAAAGGTGAAAATGATATAAGTAAAGAGTGATACAAGACATGTAATTATAAAAGTAATACATGCAAGTAACAAGATGATGAAGGTAACAACCTTATGAGAATGTATGAAAACTAGTAGTAAAGACAAAGAAAAGTTTAGTAGTAAATATAGTAACACCTTGGATACAAAAGGTTTTGCTTAAAAAAAAAAGATAGAAAATTCTTGAGAATTAAAGATGAAAGATAAGACAAAAGAAGCAAGAACAACGATTGACTTTTGAAGAGTCAATTCTTTTAGTATATATAGATATAAGAAGTTGTAAAACTTCTAAAGGAATTATATAAAGATAATATGAGATTTAAGTCTAATGACAAGAAAGAAGTAATTAGAAATGTAGATTGACTGTTGGAAAGTCAATTTTCTATAATAAAGTATGAAGTGACAGAGCTTCTAAAATAAGAGAGAGAAAGTAAATTTAAAATATGAAATTTATTCAAGTAAGAAGAATAAGTAAAAGCTTTTATTACATTAAAAGAGAAGTCGAGTAATGCGTCTGTCCTTATATTACCAGATGGGACAGAAGATTTTGAAGTATACAGCAATACCTCACATAGAGGACTCAGCTGTGTGTAGATGTAGAGGAGTAAGAGTATAGCATATGTTCCCAGATAGTTGAAAGAAAGTATAGTACTTATGATATAGAGCTAATAGCAATAGTATTTGCCTTGAAAATTGGAGGCATTACCTGTATGGAACAAAGCGCAAGCTATTCACTGATCACAAGAGTTTGCAGTATGTGTTCACTCAAATAGAGCTGAACATAAGACAGAAAAGATAGTTAGAGTGATCAGTGATTATGTTAGCGAGATTGTATACCATTCAGGCAAGCAAGTGTAGTAGCAGATGCATTGAATAGAAAAGTTCCAGAGAAAAGTCTCAATGCAAGATTGATACATATATAACTAGTGTCCAGTATTATAGAACAGATTAAAGCAGTCCAACAAAAAGTTGGAAAAAGCATAGACTTGAGAGAATGAGAAATGAGGAAGATAAGTAGTTTGAGATAAGTAGACAAGAGCTAAAGACTTCTAGAACCCGTAATTGGGTACCGGAAGTAGGAGGTTTGAGGAAGCTAATTCTAGGAGAGTCGTATAAGTCAAAGTATTCCATACATCCAGGGAGTACCAAGACTTATCAAGATCTTAAAAGACAGTATTGGTGGCCTGGAATGAAGAAAAGGATAGCTAAGTACATCTCCAAGTGTGTCATTTGTGCACAAATCAAGGCGGAACATCAGGTCCCGCATGGAGATGCTCAGTCATTGCACATTCCAGCAAGAAAGTGGGAAGACGTAACCATGGACTTTATTGTCGGGTTACTGAGAACGAGAAGAGAAGAGGTTATGATAGTATTAGTATATGGGTCATAGTGGACCGGTTGACCAAGACTGCACTATTTCTAGCCATAAAAGAAACTACTCCATTGGAGCAGTTAGACCAGTTGTATATAGATGAAGTGTTAAGAAGATATGGTGCACCGTTGTCTATCGTGTCAGACAGAGACCCCAGATTTACCTCTAACTTTTGGAGAGCTTCACAAGATAAAATGGGGACGAGAATTCAGCTAAGTACAACGAATCATCCACAAACGGATGGTCAGAGTGAACGAACAACTCAGACAGTAGAAGACATGTTACGATCGTGTGGGATGAGTTTTGGAGGTAGTTGGGATGAACACCTGCCTTTAGTGGAGTTTGCATACAACAACAGCTATCATTCTAGCATTAAAATGCCACCTTTTGAGGCATTGTATGGCAGAAAGGGTAGAACTCCTTTGTGCTGGTTAGAGGCTGGTGAGACTAAGCTTACGGGGCCAGAGATTGTTAGAGTAACTAATGAAAAGATTGGAGTAATCCAAGCCAACATGAAAGCAGCACAAGACCGGCAAAAGAGTTACTCGAATCTAAAGAAGAGACCGTATGACTTGCAAGAAGGAGATTTGGTGATGATAAAAGTGTCACCATGGAAAGGAGTGGTCAGATTTGGCAAGAGAGGGAAGCTGAGTCCAAGATACATTGGACCTTTTAGAATCCTGAAGAGAGTTGGTTTACAAGCGTTCAAGATAGAATTACCACCTGAACTCAGTGGAATACATGATACCTTTCATGTATGCTACTTGAAAAAGTACTTTGGTAAAGAAGAGCTAGTAATACCGTATACGGATTTGAAAGTGGAGACTCCTAGCAGAATGATAGAAGAACCTGAAGCGATTCTAGAGATGCAGACCAAAAAGCTAAGAAACAAAGAGATTGATCTTGTTCTAGTCAAGTGGAAGCATCCCTTAGGGTCAAACTTGACTTGGGAGACGTTAGAAGAAATGAAGAGAAGATATCCGAATTTCACCGATTACGAAAAGATTCCGAGGACGGAATCCGCTTAAGGAGGGGTGACTGTAAGAACCCGCGAAAAAGTCAAAAAGGGTAAAACCGTCTTTTGACACACTATAAAACTATTATGTAAAATATTATGTATTTGTAACATAATGATATAAGAAATAAGAAATTATATGAAATTTGGAGTTTTTAACGCGTGAATAGTAAAACTTGACCAAAAAGGGCAAAATGGTCATTTGACATGGAAATGACCAAAAATGTTAAGAAAATGTCAAGTTAGTAGCTAATGGAATTTGGTTAGTAAATGTATGACCTTTGGACCAATTATGAAAAGAAGTTAGAAACCAAATGACCAAATTTGCAAATGTTTTGTTATATGAATTATATAACTCTAAAATAGAGTTATTTCCTCTATTATGTAAGACATAATCTCCAGAGGATTCTAGAGAGCACGGCAGACAGCAAGAAAGATCAAAGAAGAGGAAGAAGTTCAAGGGAATTGCCAAGAATCAAAGCTTCAACTTTGGAATTAGTGATTCCATAGTTAAGAGAGGTAAGGATTCCTTGTTTAACCTAGTTCTTGGGTGTGTTCTTGATTTGGGTTGAATGGAAACTGAAATTACATTTATTAATCATGTGGGTTAAGTAACTAATGTTCCCAATAAGCCATTAGTTAAGAACTTAACCCAAAAGCATGGAAGTAGAATGCTATAATTGAGAATTTTCAAGTTTAGCCAAGAACGTTAATTTCTGTAATTGAGTTATTGAAGTGTTTTTAATAGCTTAAAATGTGTTATTAGTCAAGGGTTTTAGTCCTAGAACAAACCCCAGGTGATTAAGACCTGGAATAAGAGCTTAAAGTCCCAAAACTGCATGCTACAGTGCCAAATCGCGACTGATCAGGAGCCTGCCCAGGCGCCAGGCGCAGTGCGCCCAGGACCAGGGCGGGGTGCGCCCAGGCGCAGTGCGCCCCACACCTGGCGCAGTGCGCCTTCAGTCAGGGGGCCAGGCAGGGACCAAAAATGTTAAAATTTTCAAATAACTCAAACGCTAGAAACCATAGCTAGACATGTCCGATTGACCTGAAATTTTAGCCATAACCCTAACATGGTATAAGAACATGTCGGGAATGGTCAAATCCGCAATCCGACCTTGCAGAAAAGTCACTGTAGCGGCAGTGGCGAAAAGTACTATTCATGCTAAAACTTGATTTTGGAATTTGAGCTAGACTTGTCCAATGGACTTCAAATTTGAAACACAAGTCTAATATGGCCTAAGATTTCATACAAAAGTGTCGGAACTGAAATACGACCCCTCAGGGATACTGTAGCAAAATACGCGTATTTCGGAGAAAATTATAAAATGAGTTTATTAATGGTTAACTAATTAGTATAACCTGAAGTTGAGTCGTATGAGACCTTAGAACTGTAAAGTCAGTTGTATTATGTACTTAATAAGTATATATACGTGATAATTGTATAGGTGGTGCTTCAAACATTGTTGAGCACGGAAAAGGGAAAGGTGTGCGAGAAGCTTAGTGATTTATAACTATATCAAGGTGAGTTTTATGAGGATTTTTCTAGTACATAGCAAAATGATATTTTCAGAAAAGTATGAGATTTCCAAATGTTTTAGATACTAAAGTTTGGAAATAGTTTTGAAAGAAGCTCCAAGAGCTAAGTGTTTAAAAGAGATTTTAAAGAAGATATAAAGAAGTTCAGTTTTTAAAAGTAGTATAGTTTGTAAAGTTTTGAAAGAAGCTCCATATGAGAGCTAAAGATTTTGAAGTTAGTTTTAAAGTGATTTTCAAGAGTATGAGTCAAAGAGTTAAAGTTTGAGTTTGTTTTACAAATTGTGTCCCATTTTGACCAATTTGAGATGAAATGAAGTAAGAAAGAAAGAAGTATGAGCCAGTTGTCCGGACTAGGATCACCCACATAATCGGGGGATCAGAAGACACTACTGGGATGGTACCTCCCGTCGCGAAGTAGTTGCCTAGCTTAGTATACCCTTGTGCTTGAATTCGTTCCATGTCACAAAGGGGAGACAGAATGAGCATAACCGAGTGGGCAGATCTGTTCTGTCCCGCGAGGGGAGCTAGTTGAATGAATTAATTAACTTAATTCATAAGTTTTCAGTTGGTCACGAGAAAATGAGAAAGAAAGCAGTTTTATGAAAGAAAGTCTTTTTAAAGTTTGAAAGTAAAGAAGAAAATATATTTTGAGATTTATGAAATAAATCAATTTTGAACAGTGTAATTTTAATATTTCAAGTTTTGAACAGAAAAGCTTTTGGGTCTAAACCCATATTACTCACGAGGCTTTATGTCTCACGTATACTATTTTTGAAATGCTATGTACTTAGGTGAAAGGAGCAAAGGCTGCAGTTGGGACCGGTTTAAATACTGTAAGTTTAAATTATGGTATCTGTATTGAGTCTGTAATACCCCCTCGAGTTAAGTTTGTAAAATAAATATAAAAAAAAAATTTAAGTGGCTATTTTATAGTCACGAGTTGTAAAAATTATGTTTGAAAACTGTATTTGTACTTTAAATATGGTTTGAGAAAAGGGGTGTTACATTATATCCTTACTTGACTGGTGAGGGTTGGCAGCAATGGTATTCACTCAAAAGATCTGGAGGCACTACATGTGTGCTGACAAGCACAAAGTATTCACTTCTCATGATAGTCTGCATTATTTATATGATTAGAAGGAATTAAGCATAGTCAAATATGCTAGTTAGAGTTGCTCGACGATTTTCAAGATACTTTACCATCTAGGTAAAGTTAATGTTATAACATATGCACCGAGTATAAAGATAAACCTTGTAAGGAAAATGGTTAGATCGTTATCAATCAATGTAGTCTCAATGGTTATTAAGAGTATTCGAGAGGCTCTGGTCAAAGCTGTGGCAAAGGAATATATGAAGGAAGAAGATCTAAAAAATCCAGTGACTTAGAAAATGACAGTAGAAGCAGAAAACATTTCAAAATTGGGTTTGGGTGATGATGTTCGGGAGTATACAAGATTTTCTCATGCAAGAATCCCATTGAATCATTATATTTATTCACCCAAAAAGCATGAAGACGTACTTAGACCTGAAATCGTACATGTACACTAGCATTTGATGATAAAGGTGGTTGTGCGAGATATATGGTTGAATGTGTGATTTGTTCACGAGTGAAGCCCTGATAGGAGGTTTTTATACCTTCTTTTACAACCGCAAGTGCACGGTTGTCAATCAAGTAATAACGTGGTAAATACGAGTATCGATCTAATGAACTTTTGATATCAAATATCGCAATAGGAAATAAATGTCCACCAATTGAACGATCGATAATTGAGAGATGATAATCTGAATTCTAGAATAAGCCTTTAAGGAGACTTTAGCACAACCACCAGGAGAATAGTAAAACGACTAAGATGGAAGTAAATACACAAATTGTTAACAATAAAAAGAGATAGTTAGGAATCCGACTTCATTTAACAATTCATTATAGATATGATATTTCTTTCTTTAGTTAGTAACATTTACTGGTTGAAAGTAACAAACACTTATTTTTTCACTACCCTCTATCAAGGCGTAATAAGGATACTCAGTAAATGACATGTTATAGCTTTCGATTACCACGAAAAATTAGCAAATTCATTAAGCATAGGAACGTTTCACATATAACTAAGGTTTAGCTGGTATATGTTCATCCAATTTCTAACCCTAGACCAAAAATCCAATAGCAAGGTATAATCACTCTTTCAAGCAAATAGTGATTATGATACAAGTTATAATTGATTGGTTGACGCATAATGCATATTTTTTAGCAGCACGAGAAATCTAGTCGATGGAAAGGTTAGCCAAAGATTATGGGTGGGTGATCATTAAAGTTAGGGGTACCTTTGTCAATTATATAGGATTGGGACAACCGTTTACATATTGTTTTTGGAAGAGTATGCATAAAGAGATGTGAATAAAGTTGTGTTTTAGTACCTCTTAATTACCACCTATTAATAGACATATTGAGATGGAGATACAAACATTAGAGGATATACTGATGGATTGTATCTTAGAGTTTATAGGTAACTTGGATGACTACCTTCCATGGGTAGAATTTTTCATATAAAAACAATAACCATTCAAACATAAAGATGGCACGTTACAAGATGTTATATGGAATCGTACACCATCATGTTCACTAAAGGCAAGAAGGAAACACTTTATGGGACTAGAATTAGTACATAGTACAATTGATACATTCGTGTCCGATTTTTGGCGACACAAAACTAACAAAACATTTATAAGAATAAAAACGGAAGCCAATGACTTTCGAGATGAGCAATAACGCCTTACTAAATATCTCTCTTTGAAAAGGATTAATGTGATTTAGGAAAAACGAGAAGCTAAATACCCATTTTATTGAACCTTTTACTATGATGAAAAAGATAGGCAATCAATACTACAATCTTGAGTTGCCATGTGAGCTAAAGGGTATACATGATGCCTTCCATTTGTGCTATTTGCACAAATATCATGGTATAGAGGCTGATATGATTCCACTAGAGAATTTGAGGGTGGACGAAAGTAATCGACTGATTGAGGAACCCAAGATTGTAAACGAGCAAAAGACTAAGAAGTTGAAGAAGAAAGAGATTAAACTAGTCCCAGTGAAATGTAAGCATAATTCATGAGCTAATCTCAAAAGTGTATGTGTCTTGCCGGTCTTTCTAGTTTGAAATATTATTTTGATGTGTGTCTCATGTAGTTATGCTAGATATACTTGTGGTTAGAGATGCATGTTTATAAGCTTTATTGTTCGGAGTCATTTTTGGATTTCTGGCTTTCAGTTAAACTTAGTTTTCACTTTACGTATGCTTTGTTGGTGTTTTGATGTTTGTTTGGATATCTCGTGGTTGCTTTAAACATTTAAAGTAATATTTTTATATGTTTTATATTTTTGGGAACATATGCTGCAAGTTTTATAAGATCTAAATTCTTTTGAAAAGCTTAAGACTATTTTCAAACTACACCGAAAATAAGGGGATGTCATAATACTAATTTTATAGGTGATTCTAATGGTCGTCATTCTTTCATGGGGCATGGATTCATAGTTTGTTTGTGTTCGATCAGTTAGAAAGCCATTCTTCAATCTTTCATGGCTTGACTACCAATGTTGAATATATGACTATTACTAATTCTTTAAGGAGGCGACATGACTCAAATGCTTGTTTGCTAATCTTAGTGATGATTTGAATTTGGAACCGTTAATTGCGAGAATGAAATTACGTTTTTTTGGGTCAAATTATTAGATGTTCCACGGTTGCACGAAGCACATAGACGTGGATTATATTTGTTTGAGAAGTCATTGCTAAAAGAGACTTCAAGGTGAGCTAACTTTTGACTTATGACAATCCGATCTATATGATGACAAAAGTTCTCCCTACAAATAATTGACTTGTTTTTAAGTTTAGTCGGTATCCATGGTTCGTAGTAGTCCGTTGGCATTCAATGGAGGCAACTGGATTATCTATTTTGGAGATGTCAATATGTTTTTTGCTAGTTGATTGATGCATTTATTCAGCTTAGTTTTTGTTTTTTTGTTTGTGATGTTCTTCCTTTTGAAGTCAAAGTAGAATTCGTTATAAAAGATACCTTCAAGAACTCATCTTTCTTTTGGACTCAAGATTTCAGATTTGAAGATCGATGCCACTTTGATGCTAGCTTACAAGCTCTAGCTAAAGCAACATAGAATTCCAGGCGACTTGGCCTCGAGCTCACAAGCTCCAAACAAAACTGCATGGAGTTTCTGACGAGTTAAAACAACGATGTTGTTTATTTTTTAATAACTAATAAGTCAGGGATGAAAGTTTTCTTCTAAAACCTATTAACGACCTTTGTATTTCCTCACATATTTAATCCACATTTAAGCCCCAAATTATTGTATGTATCCTATATATTTGCGTTGTAAACATTATCTTTCCTAGTGGATCTTTTAGTGGTCTTTTTTGTCCGTGATTATGTTCGTACTTGGGGTTTCTACGTAAATCTCAACGTTTTGCATCTAATCTTGATAATTTGTAATTGTTTATTCTCTTTACATATTAATGATTTCCTTTGTGTTATTCCTCGTAATCAAATCATTTGAAGATCCTTACCCTTTGACCTAGTGTTTTCGATCCTTGGTAAATTTTGCAAATTGAGAAACGTGTTAATCGTTTTTTGAATTCAGGTTATCAACATTTTTGAAAGGAAAAAGTTGTGCTTGAAGATGTATTTCGTTTTCATTACAACCAAATTTACCCCACCTCGCAAGAAACACGCATTTAATAAAGTTGTGAGAAACCTAAATCCGCCTAAAAGTCAAGATTCATTATTTTGTTACATGAAGTGTATATTGCGTAAAATTAAAGGTAATTGTTAAATCTTACTTTGTTAAAAAAAGATTTCACAACTTTTTGGTATTTCATAAGATTTACATAATTATTTCATGGTAGTTGTATAAAAATAGTCAAATACTTGAGCAACCTTTTCCCAGATTGGTATTTTTGTGACTATCCTGAAAAAACAGTCAGTCAAACATAAGTTATCAACCAAAATGATTTCTATTTCTATACTCATGTATGTATGCATTTCGGAACTTTCATACATATAGCTTAACCGATGTTTATTTGGTCTTTTAGGCAAAATAATCCCTGATTCGTGTACTATTAACGAAAATCATACAAAATAATTAATCCAATAAGTCAATAACCACGAGAACTTCGAGTTTTACATAAAGCAATAAAAACCCAATAAATCCACACCGTGTTTTATAATTTTTATAACTCATCTTTGCAAGCTATTGTCGATCAAAATTTTGTAATATGTGGAGGCCAAAGAAAACCTTGCAGTGCACTTCAACGTCTAGAGGACGACCAAGTAGATCTTCCCGCTCCTCCTCCGCCAAACGTCGACGAGCGCCACCTGTCAGTACTAGGCCGGTCATCCTGGCGCCCCCACCTATCATGATCCGGAGACGGCGGCGACTGTGGACCACCGGTAATCCTCTCTCGAAGGTGTCGGGGCACGTATTTTCCCGGCGAAGGTGCAGCAGCGGTGGCTGCAACGAGTCCTGGTTTTGGTGACCGAGGAGACAACGGAGACTTAGGCCTTACCGGCGATGAAGGTGTTCCTCTTAACACTTCTTCTCTTCGTTGCCGTTCTTTCTCTTCAAGCTCCCTTTCCCTTTGCCTTTGCTTCTCTGCGATTTCGTCTAGTTTTGCCCTACGCTCAGCTTCTTCCTTCTTCCGCCTCTCCGCCTCTAATTACATCACAGAATCGCCAAAAGAAAAACCTCATTAGTATTTTATACATACCGGTGAAATCCGACGGAATTGGAATTCGAGATTCCACGGCGTTTCTATATATTGACAGAATTCGTGATGTTCGTTAAAAAATTAAGTTGGATGTGATTGATACCTTCACGTTGACGGGCTTCTTCTTCTGCGCGTAACTTTTTCTGCCGTTCTTCTTCGAGTTTGAGATAGCAAATCATTTTCCTCCTGGTTTCGCGCTCTAGTTGTCTTGACTGAATTATTTGGTTGATTCGATCCTCTTGTTCCTTCTTCATTTTGTTGTACTCGGCTTCTCGCTTGCTAAAAACTCTTTGCTGGAAAGTTTCCTGCAAATTTTTGGATCGAAACTTAGGATTGTTAAGATTTTGATTAAACACGTTGCTAATTGATTAACCTTGTCTCTCATCATTCTGCTTAGTCTCTTTTTCTTCTCTAGATCTCCAGCATGACGCTGTCGGCTTTGTTCAATCTCTAGCTGCACGGTTAAACCGAATGCTTCATAACATGAAATTACGTCCAAAAAAGTCCAAATACAGAAAATCAAACATATTTCTACCATTTTTATAGTAACTTCACTATTTTCTATTAAACATTTGTAGATCTTTTGATGGTTAAAAATTCATTTATCCTGTTAAAAGGTTAACATACAAAAAAAAAAAAAAAAAAAAAAAAAATACTTTGAATAGTTTATTGATTTAGCCTGAACTATACTGTTTTATAATTATAGTTCCGTGACTAAATTGATAAAATGGTGAAATTACGTTGTTTATTATCAAAATATCTATCCATATAAATTTTTGTGTAACGATAAACACAATGTACTCTCCTTGCTACTTGGTTTTGTGAAAGGTTAAAATGCACATAAACACAATGTACTTTCACAAATTATATTTTTAAAAAGTCAAAAAAGTTAAACTACTATATACATAGTTTGTTAGCATATATGTATTTTATATACATATTTATTATAGTTTAGCTATGGGCCCATGCATCCCTTTGGCTCCTCCTGTCCCTTCGGCTCCTATTTGTATATATATTCTTTGTTTTTGTGTTTAAGGGGATGTGAATTGATTATCCAATAACATGCTATCAGAGCCTATCCCTACCCAACTCTCCTAAAATCTTCTCCTTCTTGTTTATCGAGCCTCTCTGCTCCTTCACGGCTGTCTTCTTGTCTTCTTCTCCGGCTATCCTTTTTTTTTTTTTTTTGTTCTTTCTCCTCTCATCTATCGCTGATAAGTCCTCTGAAAAGCCGTATGGCATCACTAACATCCGTGCTTACATTCCCCTGATTCTTGACCTGGAACGCTTAAACTATGACGCTTGGCGAGAGCTTTTCGAAACCCACTGTATGGAATTTGGCGTGTCCGATCACCTTACCGAACCGTCTCAAGCTGTCCGAACTCCTGCAGAAACTGCAGAATGGAACCGCATTGATTCCATCATCAAGATGTGGATATACGGGACAATGTCACAGTCACTTCTTCAGATGGTTATCAAGAAGAAAGCTACCGCCCGTGATGTATGGCTCAGTCTCGAGAACTTGTTTCGGGACAATAAAGATGCCAAGGCGATTCAATTAGATAGTGAGCTGCGGAATATTGTAATCGATGATTCCAATATCACAGATTACTGCACGCGGATCAAAACCATTGCCGATCTCCTGGAAAACATCGATGCCGCTGTACCCGAGAAAAACCTGGTTATGTATACGATTAACGGCCTGTCTTCTAAATTTGAATATGTCGCCAGTCTCATACGACACCGAACCCCGCTCCCGACATTTTTGGAGACCCGTTCGATGCTCTTACTAGAAGAACAACAGATGAATCAGCTTCAATCCCGACATAGTCAAGGCACTCACACGGATCACTCGTCTTCTCCAACGATCCTCAATACCGAACACGTTCAAACTGGGCAAAATAATCGTTCAAATCAGTCTCGCGGGGGACGATCTGGAAACCGGAACGGACGCGGTGGTGGCCGGAATAATCGCGGTGGTGGCCGGGGTGGCAATAGCAGCGGCACCGGCCAACAACGACCTGCTATCCCACCTTGGGCTCTCGCTTGGGCACCTTTGCAACAGCCGGCCTCCAACTTTATTTTTGGTTCACGTCCCAACGCACCTGGTTTTTTGCCGGTCTCCAATATTGCGTCGATGCCATCTAATTCCATGTCTTGGTCCACGGCACAACAACAACCCATTAATTACTCATGGCCCACCGTTCAACAGGCCAATGCGACTTCACTAGGCCCACCTAGCGTCCAACAGGCCCACGTGACTGGTTCTTTTCAGCAGCCCAATGCGACTCCTCTCCTCCCGACCCCTACTGTTCCCCCAGCCGGCAATTCTCAATGGGTTTTGCCCAATTCCACGGATTCCACATTCCCGACCCAGCTTCTGCAATTGTTTAATACGATGTCTCTACAAGATCCGACTACTCTTGAATGGTACATGGATACCGGGGCAACCTCTCATCTCCACTCGGACACAGGTATACTCACATCCCTTAGCGATAAGTGCACCGTTCCATCTGTTTTAGTCGGTGACGGGTCACCGATACCGGTTACCAATTCCGGTAACACCGTCCTTGCTCGTATTGACCCATATCGTACCCTTGTGTTAAACCGTGTCCTTATTACTCCTGATATAATAAAAAATTTGATCTCTGTTCGTCGTTTTACCCGTGATAACAAATGTGCTATAGAATTTGATGAATTTGGTTTTTCTATGAAGGACTTTCAGACAAAACGAGTTCTTCTGCGATGTGATAGCACGGGTGATTTATATCCTGTCACAGCACCTACCACTCCTGCTCAAGTTCTCGTTTCCATCACTCCTTCCGTGTGGCATCAACGTTTGGGCCATCCGGGCAACCACGTTTTTCGTTTTTTGTCGTCTCGTAATTTAATTCCATGTGTCATGAATAAAAACACTAGTTTGTGTACGTCTTGTCAACTTGGCAAGCATGTTTGTCTTCCGTTTCAATTGTCAAACACTATTGCTATGTTTCCATTTCAAATTATACACTCGGATGTTTGGACTTCTCCTATACAAAGTGTTAGTGGGTTGAAATACTATGTCGTTTTTCTTGATCAATTTTCTCACTTTATTTGGGTGTATGCGTTACGGTCAAAATCTGAAGTATTTTCCAAATTTGTTCACTTTCATGCTCACATTAAAAATCAATATCAACATGATATTCATATTTTTCAATGTGACAAGGGGGGGGGGGGGAGTTCAATAACACACAGTTTCAAAACCTTTGTGACACTCACGGAATTCATATTCGTTTCTCATGTCCATACACATCTCAACAAAACGGAAAGTCCGAACGCATCATTCGCACCATCAACAACACCATCCGCACCCTTCTTTTTCATGCCCACTTACCTCCAACCTATTGGGTTGAAGCTCTTCATATGACAGTTCATCTCTTAAACATATTACCTTCTACCACCCTTAACAATGACACCCCTTACCACAAACTTCTCCAAACACAACCCTCATACGATCATCTTCGTGTCTTCGGTTGCCTTTGTTTCCCACATATACCTACTCCACATAAATTAGCCCCACGTACCATACCATGCATATTTCTCGGTTACCCGAGTCACCACCGTGGTTACCGTTGCCTTAACCTTGCCACGAAAAAGATAATTATTTCCCGACATGTTACCTTTGACGAAACCGTTTTCCCGTTTGGCTCCATGACTCCAACACAACCTCCATCCTATGATTTCCTTCACACAGACACCTCACCAAACACATACTCCACCTCTTTCCTCTATAATCCCATTACCAAACCCTCCCCTTTAACCCATGACCCGCCCACATCCGTTTCCCACCCATCGGTTTCTCTGACTACCGACCACACTCCCTTATCGGTAACCGAATGTGTCCCTTCTCCCCCTGCCTCTGAGCTTCCACCCACCACCACAGTCTCTTCTCCACCACCTTCCCACCCTATGGTCACCCGCTCTCGGCTTGGTATCTTCAAGCCCATTCATAAACTCAATCTACTTGTTGACTCTTCGGTCCCGATTCCCAAGTCCTACACCCAAGCCCTGGCTGACCCTCATTGGCGTCAGGCTATGACAGAGGAATATAATGCACTTATTTCTAATGGTACGTGGGTTCTTGTTTCGCGACCGCCTAATATTAACATTGTTAACTGTATTTGGTTGTTTAAAAAGAAACAGCATGCAGATGGGTCTTTAGCCAGGTACAAAGCCAGACTTGTGGCCAATGGCAAGAGTCAACGCCCAGGCATTGATTGTGATGAGACGTTCAGCCCTGTGGTCAAACCGACCACCATCCGAACCATTCTCAGTATCGCTGTCACAAACCAGTGGCCAGTTCGACAGCTCGATGTGAAGAATGCCTTCCTTCATGGTCATTTGCACGAAACTGTTTACATGCATCAGCCTCCAGGCTTTCGGGATCCTGCACGCCCTAATCATGTTTGTCTCCTACAACGATCTTTGTATGGACTCAAACAAGCACCACGGGCATGGTTTCAACGGTTTGCTACTTTTATCAAGCGACTGGGTTTTACTAATAGCAAATGTGACTCCTCTCTTTTTATTCTTCATCAGGGTGTGCATACGGCCTATTTACTTCTTTATGTGGATGATATTCTACTGACAGCCTCGTCTCAGGGTCTTCTATCTCAGATTAGCGCTTCCATGGCGTCTGAATTTTCAATGACCGATCTTGGAGATCTGAACTATTTCCTTGGGATTGCAGTTACTAGAGATACTCATGGCATGTTCCTGTCTCAGCAGAAATATGCCTTGGACATTCTTCAACGTGCCAACATGACAAACTGTAAACCGGCCCGTACCCCTGCGGAGACTTCATCTAAACTTTCTGGTTCAGGCCCACCAGTTGCTGACCCCTCTTTATATCGCAGCATTGCCGGTGCACTTCAGTATCTCACTTTCACCAGACCGGACATCACATATGCGGTTCAGCAAATATGCCTTCATATGCATGACCCACGGGAACCTCACAACGCTGCTCTCAAGCGGATTCTTCGTTATCTTCGTGGAACCATCTCTCAGAGGCTTCAGTTGTATGTCGATTCTTCCACGGGTCTCACTGCATACTCGGATGCTGACTGGGCGGGTTGTCCTGACACTAGACGTTCCACTTCCGGCTACTGTATTTTCTTCGGCACCAATCTTGTCTCATGGTCCTCAAAACGTCAAGCCACTATTTCCCGCTCTAGCGCTGAGGCCGAATATCGTGGCGTTGCAAATGCGGTTGCCGAAACTTGTTGGATATGAAATCTGTTGCGCGAACTTGGTCGACCACCCTTGAAGGCTACACTCGTCTACTGTGACAATGTTAGTGCGGTGTATCTATCCAACAACCCGGTTCAGCATCAGAGGACCAAGCACATTGAGATTGACATACATTTCGTTCGTAATCAAGTGGCTCTTGGTCACATACGTGTATTACATGTTCCATCCACATCTCAATATGCTGATATTTTTACAAAGGGGCTTCCATCCACTCTATTTTTAGAGTTCCGCTCCAGTCTAAACGTTCGTGACCCTCACCTCGTTCCGACTGGGGGCTGTTAGCATATATGTATTTTATATACATATTTATTATAGTTTAGCTATGGGCCCATGCATCCCTTTGGCTCCTCCTGTCCCTTCGGCTCCTCCTGTATTTGTATATATATTCTTTGTTTTTGTGTTTAAGGGGATGGGAATTGATTATCCAATAACATAGTTAAGTAGTTATATTTTATCTTGATATTAAACTGATAAGCATATAACCAGGAAAACTGATACTTTTAAACAGTAAAAAAAAAGTATGACGATTTAATCACTAAATCGATATGGATGTTACAACCTGCTGAAAATATTCGTGTTGAGCTTTTTCTTCAACTAAACGTTGTTGGAATGCTGCATCAACTAAAGGAGATGCCTCTTCTCGTTTTGCTCTTTCAAGATGATCCAATGTTTTAGCAAGTTTTTGCAACTTCTTCTCCATTTCTTGTCTCTCCTTTAGTTGTTCATTTAAAGCCATTTCCATTAACGTTTGCTTCGTTATCTTTTCCTGTATGGATTGTGAAAGGTCAGTTTGGTCAATTTGTAATGAAGGGTGTGACTGAAATGAGGTTTAATTTGGACTCATTTACCCCCTCCATGATTGGCTTCTTGCCCTTCTTTTTACCACGTTTTCCGGCTTCTTTTAATAACTGTTGTGCTTCTTCAAGTTCTCGTTCCTCAATTTCTTTAAGGATTCTTTGGTTTCTTCTTTGTGCATACTCAGTAGCAAGTCGTTTTCTCTCTGCCTCTTCGGTAATCTTTTGTTGTTTAAGTCTTCTCGATTCTTCCTCTCGTTCCTATGAAAAACAGTTTTTATATTCTATAGAATACAAGTTACTATAAAAAATGGTCTAGTTGGTTGGATGGAATGGAATCACGAAAAATGGAATTGCCAAGGTAATGGAATGGAATGACATCACATTGCTTAGTTTTATCACTATTTTATATATTCTTCAGTTATAATTATAGCATTTGTTATTTTTAACACTAACAAATAAACATAATAGAAGAGGTTAATCACAAAAATGACCAAAATAGGAGGTGAAAGTAAATAAAATAATTTTTTCAACATATGACAAAATAACCATCCATTTTTCATTTTTCATTTCCATAATTAGATCCTACTTTAAAAATCTTTAAAAATAAAATTTGCAAAATTTATTTTTTTGAAATGACATCATCATTTATTCATTTTGCAAGATGATGATGTCATTTGGCAAATCAAAACAAAGAAGTTGAAAAAAGCACTAGGCAAGTGTAATTTTTTAAAGTTTATTTTGCAAAATGAATAGTTATTTTGTGATTTTTGTTTAAAATTTGGTCATTTTGTGTACTCACCCCTCCCAGTCAAGTTTAATATCTATGTTATTAAATTTTTTATAGTCAAAATGGATTATCTTACAATTTATTTAATAAAATCCATGCTGATGGAACAAAAAACATTCCAACAAAATGGATGGAATCGGATCCCTTTAGGAATGGTCCGTTCCGCAAAAACAAACAAGTCTTTTTATTTCAAGGAAATGAACCATTCCCTTCTTTCCTCTTTGATTCTCTCATACCAAACACTCTAATGTAGAAATTATTTAAATCGACAGAAGTGAAAATAGTAAAAATACCATCTCTAGAAGTTGTCTTTCTTGTTCTTCTTTACGTTTCTCAATTATAGACTTGCGGGCAAGAAGTCGTTTATGCTCCTTATCCACAGTCTCTGTCAAACTCGTTAACATCTCCCCATGTTTCAATGCTTTCATTGTGGGAGGAAAAATCATGGATCTTGCCTTCGTAAGTGATTCCGCAAAAACACTCAGATGATCACGTATCCCTTCAGATTCAAGACCCTGAACAAGAACAAAAATAGAAAATCATAAACATAATATAAAATACAAAATCAAAAAGACAATGTTAACGGCACTAAAGAGAGATTTTCATTAAGCACCTGACTGCCAAACAGAACAGCACCTTTCCTATGATCAACTTTCATTGATAAAAAATTGTGTTTCACAGCATCGACTGATATTTTCTCCACAATAGAGAAGTCGAAAAAGGGTATCATCCCTGTTAGAGTTTCTATCTTCATTACCTCATACACACGGGACACCTAGAAAACCCAAAAGGTGATATGTAAAAAATGAATGCCAAAAAAAGTACAATATGTTCTGTCATGTCATGTCATGTAATGTGACAAATGGGGTCTAAAGGGACTTGACATTTTCAGCTGAATGTAATGATAACCTGTTGTAACAATCTCAAAGTGGCAAGTTTTTCCAGTGAAGGGATATATTCAGATAACTGAATTTCTGGGACTGAAGAAGCTGAAGAAAGTTTACCACCAAGTTTTGATATTTTCATAAGTAGTGGTTGAACTTTTAATGCAAGATCCAAAGGGGAGAACTCATGCTCCAAAATATGATACAAATCTCTTACTTCCTGTGTTACACATGACATTACACTCTTCGATACCTGTAAACCACATAAGCATTACCATTCCTCACTTTGTAAATCTAAGATATGTATTTCTCTAAAATGGTATATTTTCATTAAATCTTACCAAATTTGAGAGGAGTGACGAACGTGAAAGCTGGGGCAAGTAAGAACAAAAAAAATAAAAATGATGTAAATAAGCAATTGCAAAATATGGTAAAAATAAAGTTAACCACAAAAATGACCAAAAAATGGAAGGACTATTCACAAAATGACCATCTTTTTAAACTTATCACCAAAAAGCATTGCGAAATTCCTTTTTCCGCGAAATTGATTCTCCAATGGTCCCCACCACCATATTTCGCGAAATTTTAATCAAAGAGTAATTACATAGTGAACATTTTTTTATTACAAAATAGGTGGTTATTTTGTGATAAATGTTGAAAAATGGTCTCTTGTGATATGATGTTCCTTTTTTGGTCATTTTTGTGATTAACTCGAAAAAAGTAGTGGGACAATTAACCCAATCATTAGAGTTACCACTTCTCTGGTCTCGGATCTTGGATCAACAATGAATCCGATAAGATTAGCGACTCTTAAGTTTCTTTCTTTTTGGTTTTCGAGTTCCATATGAGATGCGCCATGTGAGCGATCATAAGGGGGAACTGAAAGTGCAGCAAGTACAACGGATGAAGCTATTAATTGCAAGTCTTTCTGGGTTAAGTTCTTGTTGAAACTCTTTTGAAGTGCAAATAGCTTCAGCCATGAAAAGGCATGATAGATATGGCTTGAGGAGATCCAAAATATTCTGGTTAATTTGGCATAATATATAACCAGAAATGACGCCTTTGGAGTTTTCTTGACTATACACATCAATCCGTATATATCTTCAACGGAACGGAAAGCTTCCTGGTTAAAACAGAAGTGTATTTATCAACATTTCAGATAAACCATTAATTAGTGAACTTTAAGGCTAACTATAGAAAAACATTTGTAGTTGGGCTAAATGCAAGAAGCAGCTGTGTACTTTTGATTTTTTTTCCTTATTACAACATTGCACTTTCATTTATTCTTATTACAACATTATACTTTCAAATTATTTTTTGTTTGAAAAAATATACTCATTATAGCAATGTGTAAATTGTTCATTTGGATTACGATGACATGGCACAAGCTAACATGTTTTTATGCCATGTCATTGTCCACATGTAATATAATGTTGTCATGGCACGTCAACGGTATATTATATGTGGACATCCTATATGGACAATGACGTGAGATAGAAACATGTTAAATTGAGCCATGTCATCATAATTTAAATCAGCAGGTTAATAGTTGCTAAAAGTAAATTTTTTATAGTACAATAGTGTAATAAGAAAAATTGGAAGTACAATAATGTAGTAAGAAAAATTGAAAGTACAATGCTATAATAAGGAAATAAAAAGAAAGTACATTGCTATTTCTTGCATTAACCCTTTTGTTTTTTAATCTTTTCATCAATATAACCACCTATCATTTTCCGTAGTCATTAAATCATATACCTCTTTTAACCATGAAAGAACATTCTTTCCGCTTTCCGATTTTGATATCAGGCAAAATACATAATTTATCGATTTAAGTATTTAGCCAGTGCACTATTATTCTTTTATATATTTTTAGCACCAAACCATTATTATAATATGTATAAAAAAACAATACAGTGGGGACTAAATCGATAAACCAGTGAAAGTATGTTTTTCAATACCAGACAACCAAGAAAAATGGTTTTATCTAGCGGTCAAGAAAAGTATAAGTTTGATCACTATAGAAAATAATCAAGTGGCTAAATTGACGAAACTGGTGAAAGTATATTGTGTTTTTCTGTATTTTGGTAGGAGATAAAGAACAAACCTGCCAAAGCTGAAGTTCAGTAGCAACCTTTAATTGCTCAAATCTTGTGTCAAGATACAATTGCAAACTTTCTGGAGCAGAGAGATCAGGGCGATCCCTCTGGTCGCGATATTTGTTATGATTTGCAAGATGATTTCTAATGATCTCACAAAGCCTTCTAAACTCTGTTGTTCGTTTGTATTGCTTACAGAATTGGAAGGCCCGATGTGCAGTCATCTACACCAATAACACTGCATCTTAGTAAATGTTTGCTAAATTCGGTAAGATAACATTAAATTATAAACTTAACAGGCAACTTTCAACTTCTAGGGGTAGCATTGTCATTTTGTTAAGGTAACAAGGTTATATCCTTGTAACTTCAAACACTCCCCACATACCCCATAGACCAAGGTTCAATTCTCAATTGTGTTCCTGTCATTTTCAGTTGTCAAAGTCAAAACTTAAGTTTCGATTTCATCATAAGGGCAATTTAGTCATTTCACAGACTCTAGTGTTCAACTTACTGTTCGGGTCTTAAATTGAAGGTTCTTTATCCCTCTTGAATTGTCAAAAGTTAACATAAGTCTAGTTTATCCCCTTAATGTATTTTGGTCATATTCTATAATATTAAAATTTGTCAATGATTTGAGGCTGCCTTTTATAGTTGCTAAAGTTCAAAACAAGTATATCAAGTATTCATGTGTTATGGTCCTAACTTTAATCAAGAGTCCATGTCTCAAAAATAGGTCATCGGTCGTTTACTTTCTTCATATAGTTCTGAAAACTATTTCTGTGTGAAGTTTCCAAAGCTCATTTTTTAAAGTTCATAGTTCAAAGATAAGATTTTCTATTAACAAAGTTAATTGTAACGAGCCCACACTCCATACCACCAAGTGGCTTTTTGTCTAATGATATTAGTGGATCTTTATGTTACTCAAAAAGTAATATGTCTAACTATTGCAAAAATCAACTATACTCGAGGACCAAAAATAGTCATTTTACTTAAAATAGAGACCAAAAACGTTACAAGAACCTCAAATAATGACCGAAATTGCAAAAGAAAACTTTTTGGGACCAAAATTGGAAAAAAAAACAGCTATACTTAGGGAACAAAATGTGATGTACTCGAAAAATTATTTATAAAAAATCAAACAAGGATAATACAGTCATTTTACTCAAAACATGAATAAAAAACATTATAAAATTTCAAATAAGGACCAGAAATTCATGAGAAAACCCTTTAGGACCAAAATTGAAAAAATTAGCTATCATCAGGGACCAAAAATGTAATTTAACTCCAGATGATCTAAGAAAAACCCAAGACAAAAAAAAAAAAAAAAACTTACCGCATAAAGAGCCTCCAATTTTGAATTATTCCGTAAGATTTCCAATACAGTCCGGTAAGTCTCCCACAACAATTTAAACCACGGGGTAACAAGCTCACGATCAGATCTATCTTTCCCTTTCTCCCCACTAACATAACTCAACATCAAATCTTCAGGCCTTTTATCTGCTTCTAAATCATCAAAATCAAGAGCTTCTTCTAACGCTTGTGCCTGGCTACGTGCAAGTTCAGCCTTTTCAGTCGCCAAATGCATAAAATGTTTAATCACTTCCTCTAATGAACTTATGTTGACTTGTTGACAAATTATCCGATATTGAATCAAACCATCTTTTGCAAATCTTCCTCTTCTCATGTCAACACATAGCTCCACGTATTTGAACATGATTCGTTCAAGTGTTTTTTGCCATGCTCTGTATCTTTTTGAGGTTATAATCCCGTGAAGTGCTTGCAATGCATCTTGCTTTTGTCCCACATTAATCAACTCTGTGTTTACATTTCAAAACAATATGTGTCATTGTGTCAACAGCAACAATTATGTTCACCTTGGGATAAGATAGGGTTAAATGCAGAAAAGAGTAACGTACTTTTATTTGTTTGTTTATCGTAGCATTCCACTTTCATTCCTTTCTGTTATAGCATTGTACTTTGGAAAATCTACCCAGTTTTAGCAATGGCATTCAAATATAAGCGAGTTTCAGTGCTATAGTTGAGTATATTTTGCAGATTACGATGTTTTAGTAAGAAAAAATTTACAAGTATATTGCTATAATTGGGTAGAATTTTCATAGTATGATGGCTTAATAAGAAAATTACTGAAGTATAATGTTGTAATAGAAAGAAATGAAAGTAGGGTGCTATGGTAAACATGTAGATGAAAGTTTGTTGCTATTTTTTAGCATTCAGCCCTATAAATGACAAACCTTAATGCCAAGCTAGTGGTTAATCAAGTTCAAATTGCATCAACGTACTTCTATTTATTTGTTTAGTGTAGCATTCTACTTTCATTTATTTTTGTTACAGGATTGTACTTCAAAGCTCTACCCAATTATAGCAATGAAATTCAAATATAAAGCAATTTTCACTGCTATAATCGACTAGATTTTTCGAAGTACTTCGTGTTAATAAGAAAAAAAAATTGAAAGTAAAATGCTATAACTGGGTGGATTTTCAAAGTTCAATGCCTTGATAAGAAAAATATTGGAAGCCTGATCCTTTAATAGAAAGAAATGAGAGTAGGATGCTATAGTAAAAAAATAAATGAGAGTATATTGCTATTTTGTGCATGTTAAGCAGATAATAACTCCAAGAAAAAGATGATGTGCATAGTAGTGAAAGAAAAAGATGCTCACCTTCAGCTCGCTTCAAAGCGTTTTCAGGCTTGGCAAAAGTTGCCATATTGAGTAATCCAATCAATTAGAGCTAGAAAGATAGCAAAAGTAACAAGTTAAAGGAGATTCATACGAATTTCTTTGACTGCATACATGATAAAACAATATACCAAAAGAACAAGTTTATATATTCTTCTGTAAGTTCGACTCATGGACAAAGCCAAAAGAATGCATGATGGTGGCTTATAAAATCTGTAATTTTTAACAAATAAATAATTATAATACACTTAATACATGAAGGTACTTGCTTAGGCAAAAAAGTGATTTCATAAAATTTTAAGATATTATATGCCCAAATGAAAACATAAGAAGTTATTTTACAAGATATTATATGCCATAATTATGACATAGAGTGTAAAATTATTAGTAATACACAAAATCAAACAGCATATTCCTCCATCTACAATGTAATGATTGGTTGAACACATGGTTTAATGGAAGTGACGGTCTCTTACTCAAATAACTAAAAGTCTAAAACCCTCCATATTAAGAAGAAACTAACCTTAATCTCGTGAACCAAGACCAATATAATTACCAAGAATTTTCATCAGATTAATTGGGAAGGAAGTTATTGAATTAGTCTCATCAAGCAAAACAAAAGAAGAATGCATTCAAATTCATCAATCATCAATTGTATATCTACCATACTGCAAGCTAATGTTATATCTTCAATAAATCAGTACCATAAAACAATTGTATTACAATAGTCCAGCTCAGTAAATGGTGCATGAAAACAAAACGATCATAGATTTTTAATTGCCCTTACGCTAGTGTTAATCGATGTGATTCACATGGTTTACGACTTCAACAATCAGTTACACCTTCAAAAATCATGAAACGAAAAATGTATCAAACCAATGTGGCTAATCAAAACGAGTGACCGATCGTAAACCAAATTGATAACCTTGTCAAATAAAAAAAAGACGAATCAAACAAAATTCTAATCATAAATCTATTTACATAACAATTATAACGAAGATTAAAACATAATCACGTAGATTCATAAACGTCATCGTAGACGTAGACTAATTTAGATCGCATAGAAATGATAAATTATATTCACAGATTGTACAAGGATGCATTAATGGAGAGAGAGGAAGACCTTGATTTGATCTTCAATGGCGTTTTTGGCTGTAAACCCTCATTGATGAAAAATCGATCAAATGTTTCGAAGTAGTATTAGCATTTGGTTTGCTAATTCTTCACGAGTAATGTTCAACTTGATTTGGCGTTAACCGCTTTAAGAAATCCGGGTACACCCAGCAATTCCATTTGAAATAATATATTTACTTATATTTTATATCAATGAATAATATATCATTTTATGCGGAATGAAAATATATTTTACTTTTTGTTGTAAGATAGAGGTAACAAGATTGATAGCATATATGGATATGTTACGGGTAAGTATAATAACTCAGAAGACGAACCGAGACCGTAAATTTGGAAGATCTTGAACACGCTACTTTAGATGTTACTCATACTAGCATTTTAAAAGACTAGCTTATATGCTAGTTTTTAGTACGTCAAACATGTAAAATGAAAAAAAAAAAAACTCGAAAAAAAAGCTAGATTACAAGCTAGGTGTGGCGTACCAAACATCGCCTAATTAAGTAACAAGTCAAAATACTGGTCAAAACAAATGGCGTTCACTTGAAATATGCATTAAATATGTTTTTATAAAGGGATAATGATTTGTAAGGGTAATGAACTTCTGAAATTGTTCACATTTGGTCACTGAACTTATTTTTGTGCTTGATTTACCCATGAACTTTTTAAAATTGTTCACATTACACCATCATGATCGGCGATAGAAAGTTTATGCTGATTTGGAATCCTATGTGGCATCCTAGAAGACTTGGAAGAGTAACGAAATTCTAAAATTGTTCACATTTGGTCACTGAACTTATTTTTGTGCTTGATTTACCCATTAACCTTTTACATTGTTCAGATTATACCCTTATGACATGTAATAAAATGTAAGGACCCAAAAATATGTCCAAATAGAATGTAAGAAGTAAAGGAATAATTAGTAAGTAATTTATTCATATCTTGATCAAAAGGGTATTTTGGTAATTTCCAATTACTAAAATAAAATGAAAAGATTTGTATTTTCATTAAGGATGCAGCATATGAAGTATATTATAGTTATAAGTATGAATTATGAAGAATAAAAAGATAAAAGTGAGCAAAAAGTATAAAATGACCGAAAATGGTATTTTCGTCATTTTGAAGTATTTAATCTCGTAATGGGATTTTTATGTGTTAGTATATCCTTAATATGAATATTAAGTCTATAAATGGGGAAAAACTATAAAACTTAGAAATTTCAAGAATTAAAGTTAGTTTTGTGCCAAAAATGAGAAGTATGAAAGTTTAGGGACCAAATTGTCATTTCCTCATTGTTGTGAGGTATAAAAAGATGGGAACAATCCCATTTCATTCACTGGAACATGAATACAGTGGGAATAGAGGGAGAGATGGCGGTTCTTGATGATTTTGTGAAGGTTTTGAAGCTAGCAACGTTATATGATCAAATTCCTTGAATTCCTAGCTTACATAAGGTATGATTTCACCATTTCTAGCTAGAAAACCCGTTTAGGGTTCATGGCCGAACTTCATATGTATATATATATATACACACACACACACACACACACACACACACACACATACGATGATGTCATCTAATATTAAAGAAATGTAGGTATCGGCGTAAAAAGTGCTACAAGAGACATGTAAAAAAAAAGTCCACGACATGTTCCAAAACGACTTCACGAAGCCTCTTAAATTCGTGCATGTTTGGAATGTTGTAAGACAAACCAAAATTGGAAGCTAGTTTCATCAATAGGGAATATGTATACGACATCAAAACGAAGCAAAACATCAGATTTGGGCTCCTATCAAGTGTCATTGGATGGTTATATCGGAGTCGACCTTAACGATGTCAACTATGATGTATAAGAAGTTGAAGCACCGTCTCATCCGATGGATAGAGATCAGGCAAAACAAAAGGGGAAAGCGACATCCTTAAATTACTCGGCTAGCACCCGTTCAGACCAACTTCAAAAAAAAGGACGGAGTTTGCGGGTTTACGTATGACTTTGGATAAACATATGACCGAAAACGTCCGACTTACGGAAATGAAATTGTTAATGCAAGACGTGAGTCATTTTTTATGGAAAACTTACCAAAAGGCTATGACGGCGAAAACTCAAATATGAATGAAATATAATTTGCAATTTAATTTTCTAATCATTTCATTTTAATTTCCTATTTATGTAACATTGTAACTTTAGTCTACTAGTTTTATGTTCTATTTTTAGTTAATGAAGTATTATGTTTTAATTTAAATTAATATGGTGTTGTTTATTTAAATTAATAGAATTGATTTTTTTTTAAAACTTAAATGCTAAAGGCACCACTCATTGATAAAAACACAATCGCAACATTTGGTGAATGTCTAAGTAACGCCGATGTGATAAAGAAATGATGTATTTTTCATTTAGTTTTGGAAAGTATAAATAGATAGTATAATCCAAAATTCAAAATCGTGTAAATAATACAAGAGTGTTTCAGTTACACCCACGGGCATAATTAGCATATTCCACGTTATAAACCCATATATCCATCAAAATCCAACCTTACCAAAATATTTAGGGACGTTTCTGATGGTTACGTAATTCTTAAAGGCATTATTTTTAGTTTTCCGTAATCAAAGGGGTTAAAATAAAATTTTCCCATAAAACAGTAGGAGTTGATTATTGATATGGTCCGTATGGATGACTTTTTACAATATATACATAAAAACTTTAGTTTAAAAGAAAATTAAGGCCCTTTTTCTGAAAGATCATGGCATACTTGAAAATATGAAATGGAAAAATAAATTATGGTAAACTCAGGGCCGGTCTAAAGTTTTTTGGGGCCCGGGGCGAGAGGAGAAACAAAGGCCCCTAAAAATTTAGCAGAACCATTTATAAAAAAATATTTTCTAGCGTTTTTCATAATGATAGTTTTAAAGATATATATAGCTATAACAATTACAAGTATTCGTTTTTTAATACCTTGCTGTTTTCCTTAAATATTTGGAACTATTCTCATAACATTGATCCCTTATATAATTCATATTAAAATGTAACAATTTCAGTCCATCTAATAATTCATTAAAAATTCTTATCCCCGAAGTACCATTTGCTTTTAAAAATTATATAAATATTCAATAACTTGTATTTGTTAGAAGACAAATATATACATATATATTATATAGGACATACAATTTTTGGGCCCCCTAAGACGATGGGCCCTGGGCGGTCGCCCGTGTTGACCACCCTCAGGAACGGCCCTGGGTAAACTTGTAAGAAAATTAGATAAACTTGTACTTCATGATATTGCATATAAACTTTCAAATATCAATATTCAACATTCTACAAAATAAAAAAAATTCTCGATACCACATACAAAAATAGCAACTATTAATTTCTTCATCCTCCAACCTTCTTATACGATGAACACCATGGTCTCCTTTTTGGCACTCCATGCTAATTTCTTGCACTGAAATAGTGTTGTTGATCCACATTGCATTTAGAACACGTTTGATTTTATTTCTGCAATCATCAACGTCCCAATATCTTGTTAGCGAATTTTTCATGGAATTTAACAACTTCAATCCTTGTTCACTCCATCTATCTCCTTGAGAAAGGAGAATCATTCCATAAACATAAGTGGCCTCGGTATGTTCCTTCTCGGATGCCCTCTTCAAATACTCCAATCCAGATTCAACTTCACCTAAATTGAAATACTTTATCTATAATAAAAAGATACGTTAGTATATATTATTTAATAGAAGACAGGCGATGATAATAGATAAATGTTTAAAACGAGTGGTGGGGCTCGCATTTTGCAACGAGTTTTACAATATCATACGTTTGACTAAATAGATTAATACAAAAGTTAGTATATAATATTAATTATGTATTTTGCTATTTAGATACACACATACATACATATCAAAATAAAATAACGGTAAAATAGAAGGAGAGATGGTCGTATCGAGTAAAATAAGGGATACGTGTTTTTTGTAGATACAATATTCTATCAAATGACAATTTTCGTTATCTTTTTGTTGGATAGAGTTAATATATAAGATTAATGTATTTTGCTATTTATATACATACATACATATCAAAATAAAATGACGTAAAAAAGGAGAGATGACCGTATCGGGTAAAATAAGGGACATGTGTTTTTTGTAGAAACAACATTCTGTCAAATAACCATTTTATAATTTTTTTTATAAGATAGGGGCCTACCGTATAAATTTATAGATGAGTTTTGTTATCATAAGGATTATTTTTTAAATTGTTTTTCCAAACATGACCGACTATGTAAAATTACCAACAAATGTTAAGGGATATATATATAATTAGTCACACGCACCATTCCTTGTCTAAATAACGACTCGGGATTTCCTTTATCGAAGCAGTTCATTAGGAATGAACGCACACCATCACTCGGTGGAAACCAATGAATTGTTGGAAATTTGTCGAGTGAAATGCTTTGAATGACATAATTTTCTTCTGTTGCTTCAAGAAAGTCCTTGCAACTATAAACATAAAAGAAATTGGTTAGAAATTAAACAAGTAATGAATCGAAATTAATCTAGAAGAAAAAATTTAACGTAATTCTTTCACACAAAAAGTATTCGGGACTATAAAAACCATGCATGCATAAAAAAAGCGACATCAAATTAAGAAAACGAGTCATTTATATAAATATAAAAGAAACCGATTAAGAAGCAAGGAAAAGGGAATTAATCTGGAAGAAAATATCTAAAGTGATTCTTTCACGTAAACAAGATTTGGGACGTTATTAAAACCAGAGCGATATCAAATTAACAAAATGGATCGTTTTCTTGTTTAAAAACAAAATACAGATGAATAAGTCAATTTATATATAACTATCTGTGTACAAGATAAAAACCATGCATGCATAAAAAAAGCGACATCAAATTAAGAAAACGAGTCATTTATATAAACATAAAATAAATCGATTAAGAAACAAGTAAACGGGAATTAATCTGATCTAAAGTGATTCTTTCACGTAAACAAGATTTGGGACTATATTACAACCAAAGCAATATCAAATTAACAAAGTGGGTCGTTTTCTTGTTTAAAAACAAAATACAGATGAATAAGTCAATTTGTATATAACTATCTGTGTACAAGATTCTGAAACTAACCATTGTTTGGCACTGAAAACATCAGTGAACGAAGAAGATCCAACCCAAGCAAGAATGTCGACCAACAAGTCTTTTGGAAGAGATCCGATGGTTGTCTTTGGTTGTTTCTTGGCTATTTTTCGTCCATTGCTGCTAGAAGGACTCTTCTGGAGTGTGAGTTTTCTTAGAACACCCATTCTTGATCTAATTAATGTAACTTCAAGAAATCTTGAAAAGAAATTGGAAAAAAGAAGATTAATGATATAAAGTGTTAAATGTAATTCTAACCCTCGTTTGCCCTTATATAGAGATAGAGTAGCAACGGAGAGTTACTTGTTGGAAAAGTATGGGGGATTTGAATAAGGAATCTAATTAAGGAAGCTATGGCTTTTTAAAGATTTATTATGGGGTTAATTAAAAGAGGAAATCCGAGTTATTAAATCTCTAGTGATTATATTGTTACAAGAAGCGACGGCTTGATTTGCTATCTACCTAAATATTTAAATTTTGATTTTCAATTAATAGTTTGCGGTTAAAGAATTGAGATTGGAATAAGGACACCAACCGAAAATAGGAAGGGAACTATTTACGGAAGCTGTGACATTCTAAAGATTTATCATTGGTTTGTGGTTAAGAAAGGAAATTAGATTTTCTAAATCTTTAAGTCGTGATTATCTCGAAAAAAATCCACACACTTAATTTAGTTTTTGAGTTTCAGAGGTTTGATATAAAAAGAAACTAGAATTTGATTCTTTTAAATTAAAATAAGTTTTGACTTTGGATAAGAAACTATAAAAAGGTCCGCTTGGTGTAAATGGTTCAAATTTGTACATTTTTTTCTAATATTTTTTTGATAATTTGTCCGATTTTATCAAATTGGTTGATATGTTTTTGAGTGTTGATTAATAAAAAAAAAAAAACCAAAAGGCGATAATGGATGAAGATGAAGCGAGGTTGAGGATGGTGAATGGAAATATCTCCTTTTTAGTTTTTTTAACAGCTTTTATTTACGTCAGCTCAATTAATTTCAAGGATCAAGTCATCATAAATTATTTGTTTCAGACTTTATTTTTAACAACTAAATTTCTTTTAGACTAGATATGTGTAAAAAGAATAAACCGAACTAAAAAAATTGTAATATACTTTATTTGTTTTTTCTTAATGATCCGTAGATATTCTTAGATTCAATCATAGTTGAAGCCAGGGTAAAATAGGTATTTTACAACCTGCAGGTTACCGAGATTGTTTTGGCGGTCTGTTGCGGCTCTTATAGATGGTTTATCCGTTAACATCGCCATAGAAGACCTCAATTGATTCTCTCAACAATCCTCTTTGTTCTTTCACAAGTGAAATCGTCTTTCCCCTTTCACTGGTCTTGCTAAATTTTTTTTTCCTTTGTCAGTTTCCTGATCGCTTGTAATTAACCCAGGTTAGATTACTTCGTCTCTTTTAGTTTCTTCAATTGAATTCTTGAGCAAGAGATGAGCATACGCTTCTCAAAAGCTTGCTACGGGTAGCTTAAGTTAAGCGTTTGCTGGATTTCCTGGGGAGGTTTTAGTCTATTTGGCCAAAATAATATGAATTTGTAGTTGTCGGCCAGGTGTTTGTTGAATTGCCTGAATGAGTTTTCATTTCTTTGCTTCTAGGCGTTTGTCGAATTGAATAGCTTGAATGGCTTTTTCTTCTTGTTTAAGTTGCGACCCCTGGACTCTTCCTCAAAACCTAAACCACCCATCTCTATTTTTCACTCCTACAAAGCTCTCAAACTTCGTTTCGTTTGCATCCACCAAACACTACGAGCAACTCACCACTTTACCTTCAGAAAAAGAACTTATTGATATCCTGCGTAGTGAAAAAGATGAACACTCAGTGCTTAACGCCTTCAAATGGGCTTTAAAGCAACCAAGTTTCGAACCCTCATTGTGCATATATGAAGAGATGCTAAAAAAGCTTGGCCAGGTAGGTTCAATTGATTCAATCAGGCGAGTATTAGATGACATGAAGAAATCATCATGTAAGGTAGCTGAAGATACTTTCTTTATTTTAATCGAAAGCTTTGCCAAGTTTGATTTATACGATGAAGCCATTTGTGTGTTGTTTATAATGGAAGAAGAGTTTGGAGTGAAGCCAGGCACACACACTTTCAATTTCTTGTTAAACATTCTTGTTGATGGAAACAAATTGAAGCTAGTTGAAGATGTCCACTCATTAATGTCTAGCAAAAAAGTCAAAAAAGATGTTTCAACTTTCAATATCTTGATAAAAGCCCTTTGTAAAGCCCATCAAATGAGACCCGCCATTTTGATGATGGAAGACATGCCTACCCATGGATTAACACCAGATGAAAAAACCTACACCACATTAATGCATGGTTTCATTGAAGAAGGAAACTTAGATGGTGCATTAAGAATCAAAGAACAAATGGCGTTAGCACAATGTGAATTCACAAATATATCTGTTAACACGTTAATCCATGGATTCTGCAAAATGGGACAAATTTCAGAAGCTTTGAATTTTGTCCAGGAGATGTCAAATGAAGGATTTTATCCTGATAGGATTACATTCAACACTTTGGTCAACGGTCTATGTAAAGCAGGCCATGTTGACCATGGTTTGGAAATTTTGGAAGTAATGCTTATAGAAGGATTCGATCCCGATGTATACACATACAACACGGTAATTTCCGGGTTATGTAAAATTGGTAAAGTTGAAGAAGCCAATGAGATTTTGACCCAAATGCTTGTAAGAGACTGTGCTCCCAACACAATCACATACAACACTATAATCAGTGGTTTATGTAAAGAAAACCAAATCGAAGCAGCTTCCAAACTTGCCCTTGGTTTGACCAGTCAAGGAATCACACCAGATGTAGCCACTTTCAACGCTTTGATTCAGGGACTCTGTCTATCAAGCAAATTCGAAAGCGCACTCCAAGTGTTCGATGAAATGAAAACAAAAGGATGTCAACCAGACGAGTTTACCTACAATATGTTGATTAACTGGTACTGTACAAAAGGGAAACTAGATTCCGCTTTAAAGCTACTAAAAGAAATGGAATTGAGCGGAGTCCCTCGAAATGTAATTACCTATAATACCCTCCTCGACGGGTTTTGTAAAAACAAAAAGTTCGAAGAAGCCGGGGAGATTTTCGACCAAATGGAGCTTCAAGGGATTTCAAGAAACGTTGTAACATACAACACACTTATCGATGGTCTTTGTAAAAACAGAAGGGCAGAAGAGGCCGCTATGCTTATGGACCAAATGATAATCGAAGGTCTAAAACCCGATAAATTCACTTACAATTCAATTCTTTCTCATTTTTGTAAAATGGGGGATATAAAACGCGCGACAGACACCGTCCAAGTTATGATTACAAACGGATGTGAACCGGATATTGTCACATACGGGACTTTAATTCAAGGGTTATGTAAAGCGGGACGAATCGATGTTGCGTGTAGGTTATTAAGAAGCATTCAGTTAAAAAACATGGTGGTGACACCACACGCGTATAATCCCGTTATTCAAACGTTGTTTAAAAAACGCGGTGCGGATGCGGCGATGGAGTTTTTTAGGGAAATGGAGGAAAAAGGATGTGTACCTGATGAGGTGTCGTATAGGATTGTGTCTAAAGGGCTTTGTTCGGGTGGTGGGCCCATTGGTCAAGCGGTTGACTTTGTGTTTGAAATGACTTCGAAAGGTTTTGTACCGGAGTTTTCGAGTATTTATATGTTGGCTGAAGGGCTTTGTGCTTTGAAAATGGAGGAGACTTTGGTTAAGTTGGTGGATAAGATTATGAAGACGGCTATGTTTAATGATAATGAAGTGAAGGTGGTTATGGGGTTCCTTAAAATTCGCAAATTTGAGGATGCGTTGGTGGCTTTGGATCGGTTTCTTGGTGTTCGGAAGCCTAAGAGAGGGTACTGGTGATGAGGTAAGTTTTGTATTTTGTTCTAGTTTTTAATCCTTAGGGTTTCTACCGTTAGATTTTGTGGTGTTAATTTTTTGTTGTACGCTAGCATTAAGTTGTTATGTGATTTGGAACATTAAAGTTTTTAAGTTATATACTTCTTGAAATGCTCTAATGATTATCGTGTTGTTTTTATAAACTTAGGTGGTGAAAGCAATATACTTATCGAAATGCTAATAATTATGGTGCTGGCCTTTTTAAACTTAGATGGTGTTTGTTTTTCTCTTAAATGAAGTTAAGTCGTATGGACTTTATACATTATGTAAGTTTTTTTTTGCTTACTTGATACATAAACACATATTAATGGGATAGTGGTGGGTTTATCCGTTAAGAGGTCTTTATCTCCATTAACCTCAATCCTGAATTCCATATTTACGTCCAAAGTGGTTCAACACTTGTTCACTAATAAGTGAATGCAATCCATGAATAAATTTAAAATTAATATATATATATATATATATATATATATATATATATATATATATATATATATATATATATATATATATATATATATATATATATATATATATATATATATAGGGCTAGGATCAAATATATCCATACAAGTATTGTGTAACCTTGAAACTCAATCTGGACCACTCATTTAAAACACATTCTTTTAAGAATGTATAAAATTTAGTTCATTCTTTTAAGAATGGTAAGAACTCATTATGTCAAAAACTTATTCTGTTAAGAATGTGTTTTTTTCATTGTTACGAGAATGAAATCCGATGGCCAGGATTTGGTTACAAGGTAACACAATAATTGTCATTCTTATTATAACCTAACCCTATATATATATATATATATATATATATATATATATATATATATATATATATATATATATATATATATATATATATATATATATATATATATATATATATATATATATATATATATATATATATATATATATATATATATATATATATATATATATATATATATATATATATCAAAACACATGATCTCATCTCAATGACTATTATGTGTAGGTTGTACATGTAATGAAATTCTTTATAACTAGGTTTTGCACCTCATGGGATGCAGCGGGGTATTTTGTAAAAAGATCTATTATATATTAAACATTTTTCCCTACATCATATGTATTTAATACCTCTGACTCTTCAACTTCCAACCTAATATATTATTTAAATATATTAGTAATGTAAAATATTATCATAATAATGATATACTTTTTGAATTATCAATATAGTATACTTAATTTGTTAATTTATACATCATGTTAAATCACTTAAATAAACTTAAAAATATCCAAAGGTTATTTTCTAATATAGCTAAAAATGTTTAAATGTTTTAAATCTAAAAGCTAAATTGACATCTCAAATTAACTAGAAATATCCAAAAACTATTTTTTATAATAATTAAACTATTTAAAAATAAATGGTCTTTGAAATTAACTAACAATAACAATAGTTAGAAATATATTTATTAATAAATTGTGTTACAAATAATGGTTGATATTTTAAATAACTATAAAGATCGTAAATAAAAAATATTAAAATAGGTAAGTTCTATATTTATTAATCATAATATTAAAAGTAACATTAAATCGAGAATCATATTTAGTTTAATTCACACGCAAGTTGCGGTAGATATCGTTAAATGATATGATTTTAATAAACTATTATTGGTTGGAAGACATGTTCATTGCAATATTTGACTTAAAATAAACTGTTTTTTTAGAAGTCGTCGATTTAAATATATACTCTTGAGAAAGAGAAAAAAAAAGCATATGTGCCTTTTCTGTATACAATATTAGATTCAAAATATGTTTTTAATCAAAATATTCAAAAGTTAATTATTCTATAATTCTATTTCTTATGTTTGATTACATTTTTAAAAATTTTAGTAGCAAATCCGATTGTAAGTTAATCACACTATAACTAACAGCTGCCTCTCCATCACAATTGTTTTTTTATTTTATTTTTTTAAAATAGGATTGAAGCTAAGTACTATAATCCTGCACAAAACCTTTTTTTAAGACTAAATAAAAAAATTCAATACCAAGATCAGACTAATCCAACAGCTACGTCTCCTTTTAAATCCTGAAGGATTACAAACATGAAATTCAACTATTTGAAACATTTTCCTTGTATGTGTAATTGTTTATAATTTATTTTCTGTAAAATGGAAGTTTGTTTATAAATAAAACATTTTGTAAAGGAATATACACCAATGACTTCTAATCTGATATCAAATTCAAATCAGACAAGTTGATAAAACATGGGAAATAAGTTCGCATTTTCCCATAATCACTACCAGAAATGGGAAAAATATTGCTTTTCACTTCTCTTTTTTAACCTAGTTTCATACGGAGGTAGCAAGACATTTGAACATTGAATATCCAAAAACATACTTTTCATTTCTCGTTTTTACTGCAAGCACCCCTACTTTACATACCCAAGCCTGAAACACAACTCATTACATCGACGTGTGCACTTGTTCAAAGTTCCAGGTTCCTTCAAGTATAAGAAAATATTACACAATAACATACCGACACAATTTGTGCAAACAAACACAGAGAAAGACCTTGACCAGTTGACCATTGTCAAAAGGTGTTCCAAACCATTTATGTCCAAAGACCGGTGAGCATGTAAAAGGTTGATGCCGGCAACCCCAACTGGCCCCATCGAGCCCAGCCTCCAAGGGTACTCGATGAGGAGGCATATTTTGATTCACTCAGCGGCTGAGAATCATGGGAGGGGCGAGGATAGAACCCCCGGACCTATCTGTTAATGAGACTAATTAGGTATAAGTAATATTATCCGGTGTTGATATGATGCTTAATTATCCAATGTAAGTGTTTCATATCTCTTTTATGTGGGTTAACATATCTTTGTGGTAACAAACTATAAAACTAAGGTGAGTACATAGTGCACATTGAGCTTGTGACCAATTGACTGACTATAGTTTCACTAAGAATTGAATTGTTCATTATAGATGATTTCGATGATAAATTGATGGTTTATTATAGATAATTTCTATGAGAACTTAATTGTTCATTATAGATGATATTAATTAGAATCCATTGTTCATAACATGATTTCGATGAGAACTCAATTGTTCACTATTGATTATTTCGATGAAATCTTAATTGTTCATGATTTAAATGAGAACCTAATTGTTCATTATAGATTCATTTCTACCAATATCACTTTATATATTGATTGGTCAAAAATTGTTCTGACGTTCTTAACCTTTTTAGTGTTCTCAATTGAAACCCTTCTCTCTCTCTCTCTCTCTCTCAGAGAGAGAGAGAGAGAGAGAGAATATCGATAATGGGTTGAGCACTACCTTTTGTGTCTTCTGAGGATGTTTCGTTTGTCGCAAGGTGACCTTGTTGTTAAGATGCAGCTAACCTAGTGAAGGATGTATGTCGTATTGCGTGGCTAGCAGCGAGCCTGCTAGGCAGCGAGCTTGCTAAGGGGCGAGGCTGTTGGGCAGCAAGACTGCTGGACAGGCCCGTCATTGAGGAGGAATGACAGCTTGATGTCGTCAAGGTCTCATGTTAGGTTCCCCTTTCCATGTATGGGGCGTATCTTAGGGATACGTCATCATATATAAAAATAAGAATAGTCAAAGGTATTCATTGAGACTCACCTTTCCCACATCGCTTGGCAGGGAAATCTCGAAGGGTTAGTGCACCTTGGAATAGAGTGAGAACATCTAATCTTTAAGCTAAAAGCCTTTATTTCAATCTTTATAAGAGATTCTAGGAGACAATTTGCAAATTTGTTAGTAAAAGTAAAAAATTTCTAGCATTGGTTATTAACTTTGTGGGGGCAAGTTGTGTTGGAATAGTGTCCAATGTCAACACTAATTGGTAAGGACTCTCCTATAATAGCAGGGTCCTTTTGAGTTGTCTTTAGTAGTCCAAATGATATCAGTGTTAACTAAAAGAAAGATAGATAACTGGTTTGTTAATTTTTCATGTGATGATAAATTAATTAGAAACTAGTTTAAAAATAATTATAATTCATTTAGAATTAATTATAATTTATCTATAATTAATTGGAATTAATTTGGCAATTAATAAAAGTGCAGGGGCTGAATTGTAATTGTTCAATAGTTGAGCAATGAATATTCTTGAACCCTAGAAGGGGGAGGACGAAATTTTGAAGAAACCCTTCAAAAATTTCGTCCAAAAGGTGGAGGAATACAATGGTTTTGATCTTGGTAAGTTTGGATTGTTTCCTTATATGTTATCATTCAAACCTACGTTATTTCTGTCTCATCTTCATGTATAAATAAAGGTCCCTGGCTCCTTAGACCTGGAATTTCTCTCTTCTCTCTCAGCAGAATCTATAATCCCATTCTAGAGCTCCTTAGACCTGGAATTTCTCTCTTCTCTCTCAGCAGAATCTATAATCCTTCTCTAGAGTTTTATAGCAAGCTTTCTCAATTAACCTGATAATTAGACTTATTGGGTCTGAACCATTAGAGATATTCTCTTTTGGAGACTACCTTCATTAGCTTGGGATTTGATCTACGCAAGGTTTCTTCAAGCAAATTGGTTTTGCTAAAGGTTGGTAATCCTAATCCTTTGTTACCGGCCTTAGATTTTGTATGTTTCCACTGCCATGTTTGATGTATCCAAGGTATAGAAAATCTATCAAGTTGTTGGTCCGTCCCTGACCAAATAATAAATCCTCAATATGTTTTATCTTCTAAGTGTATATATTAAATAATAAGTATGAGCAACAATAGAAAAATGTTGCGCATATATATATATATATATATATATATATATATATATATATATATATATATATATATATATATAGAGAGAGAGAGAGAGAGGTAGAAGTTCAAATGAGACCATGTAAATTTTGTGAGACCGGGAGACTCAATCCTAGCCACTCATTTTAGAGATCAAAAAATAAAAAAATAATAAAATAGGCTAAAATAATGAGAATTTTCAAAAAAAAAATTCTACTTAATTTCGCTACTTATACAATCTAAAAAAAATTAAAAATAAAAAAATATTCGAAAAAAACCTGGAAAAATCAAAAAAATATTCTATTAGAATGTTGATGGATGTTGCATATTCTAATAGAATATTACACAAACTAGTGTAATATTCTACTAGAATATGAAAAAACGCTAATTTTTTTATTTTTTATTTTTAATTTTTTTTTAATAAAAAAAATGACGAAAATAATAAATAAATATATTTTTTCAAATTTTTTCATTTATTTTGCAATTTTTAATTTTTTTTGTTGTTTTATACCCAAAATGAGTGGCTAAGAATGCGTCTCCCAGTCTCACGAAATATAATGGTCTCATATGAATCTAACCCTATATATATATATATATATATATATATATATATATATATATATATATATATATATATATATATATATATATATATATATATATATATATATATATATATATATATATATTGATATTGATGCAACACTGGTAAGTGCTAAGTGCTAGAAAAACGTCCCTTTTAGAATAGGAAAGTTAACAGCTACAATAGCACTCATAATGCAACAGATTTAGAAAGGTGCCAAAAACAGAAAAATCTTATGTATGCATCAAAAGGTTTCTAAGCATTTTTCAACGATCTCTAGGGTTATCATCATCATCATCGATCCATATATATATATATATATATATATATATATATATATATATATATATATATATATATATATATATATATATATATATATATATATATATATATATATATATCAAAACAGAAAACTGATATATTGATACAAAAGCAAGTTCATGCTCATTCGAGCAAACATTATTCTGTGGGTCCTACTTATGGAAGATCATACAAGACTTCATCACCAAATCAAAAAGAAAATAATAGCATGTATACACACATTCTTCAACCGAGTATAGCCACCTTCTACGCCAATAAGGATAGATGTAAAGAAACGCAACAAATCCCAACAAGAACACAACTAATGTAGAACCAAAACTTGCATAGAAGTATGCCATATCCATATCATACCATTTTTCAGTGCCTCCTTCTTCAAGAGATGAATTGGTTACTTGTGGTTTAGTCGTGCACTTCTTCACCAGTGGTGGTCCGCAAAGAAGTGGATTGTCTTCGTAGCTTGCGCTCGTAAAGGTACTAAACTGTGCTTTCATTTCTGGGAGTCTACCCGATAGATTATTGTGAGAAACATTAAAAACTCCTAGAAAAGTCAGCTTAATGAGTTGTGATGGAATGTCACCACTCAAACAGTTTGACGAAAGGTCCAAGCTCTCCATGTTCACAAGATTTGAGAAGTTTACTGGAATGGGTCCAGTCAGTTGATTGTGAGACAAGTTCAAGGCAAGAATTTGGGTCAACAACCCTAGTTCTTCTGGGATTTTACCACTCAGTTTATTACACGATAAATCCAATCCTACCATGTAATCAAGGATGTCGCCTTTGTAGGGACGAGACATGCTTTTTGTTGTAAACTGAACTTCGTCTCGTGTTGTAAAGGCTTCCATATAGAAGTCGATCGAAATCCACCTCGATAGAACACTTCTATATTGGTAAGCGGCATATATGTAAACTCGAAGCATCCTTGTTTGCAAAAAAGCCAGATCACTTGGGCCGGTAATATTTTGAAGGCAGCTAGGTATTGAACCAGAGAGGGAGTTACCGGATAGATCTATCAAACTAACATTACTTAATTCACACAATTTCTTTGGAATATAACCACTAAAGTTATTTTTTCTCAGAATAAGAATCCTTAAACTGGAAAGCTCCCCAAGAAATTTAGGAATCCTGCCTAACAAGTTGTTGTTCCCTATGTCCAAAACCAAAGCCTTAGTCAAATTACGAAAATAATTGGGTATCGATCCGGTGAATCTATTGGAACCCAAAAGAAAATGCTTCATATATTGAAAATTTAAGCAGGATGGGATGGGACCAGAGAAAGAATTTTGTGAGATATCAAGAAATGTGAATGGAGTTGCTCCACAAGGAAACCGTCCGTTTAAACTATTATTTCTCAATATAAGTTCAGACAGTATACTCATGTTGCTCATCCAAGCAGGGATGATACCTGTAAAAAAGTTATTGCTAATATCCAAAGCATTCAGATGTTCAATCTTTTCCTCATTCCTCGTAATGCCAATTTTTCCTGTGAAATGGTTGCTATCTAGGTAAAGCCTTCCAATGTGACCTATGCTAAAGTTTCCCGAGAGTACCTCACCATGCAATTTGTTCTCTGATAGTTTTAATATATCCAAGTAAGAGATGTTTGTAAACAATCCCTCTGGTACTTCTCCTGATAACTCATTGTCAGATAAATCCAATAGCCTTAAATCATACAATTCACCAATTGAAGACGTGATAGCACCACTTAAAGCATTCCTGGACAGATTTAAACCCTGTATGTTTGGAAAGAACTTTGGCAGATTGTGGGGAAAAGTATCTATCATGTGATTTCCAGACATATCCAACCACTTCATATTAGCATTCTTATACATGGGCATAAAAATACTTCCGCTAAGGGAGTTGTTTCTTAGGTTAAGAAGTTCCAGATTCGTATTGTTTTTAATCAACCAATTTGGAAACTGTCCCTCCAAGGAGCTGTGAGACATGTCTACTTCAAGTAACTTGTGCTGGTGAAGTAGAAACCCTGGAACAACATGTCCTTTAAGCCTGTTCATAATGCAATTAGATAGGGCAAGAACTTTCAACTGGAATAACGGAATCCAATCTTTAGGCTCTTCTGTTTCCACCTCAAATTTGTCATTGTCACTTGCAAATAGAAATACCTCAAGCTTCGAATGATTGGAGAACAAGCTGAAGGAGAATGAACCATCAAATTTATTATGACTAATATCTATGTACTCTAGAGATGTGAGATTAGTGATGAGTGATGATACAAGTATCCCTGTGAATCTATTTGAAGAAATATCCAGCAACTTAAGAGATGATAGACTGTTAAAACATTCAGGCAGGATTCCATCAAGCATGTTGTTACTAAGATCCAACTCTTGGAGGTTCTTCAACTCACACAACCCTGCTGAAAGAGTAAAAAGCATGGGTTACCCTTAAAAAAATAAAAAATAACCAGCACTGTTAGGGAAAGGTAGTTTACCAAGAACATTGCATTTGTACATCTATTTTGAATTTTGAAATAATTAATTGTGCATGCTTTATATAACTTACCATGATCTGGTAACGAGCCGTTGAGCTTGTTTTTAGCAAACGAGACAGCTCTTAGGGAAGATAATTCTTGTATTGCTGATGGGATACTCCCAGAAAAACTGTTTTCACTCATATCTAAGACCTCCAGATGGTGGAAAGATGCAAGAGCTAGATGATAACAAGAGAGAGTAAGTAAACAAGATCCCTCTAAAAGGACTTGTAACAAGTCATATACTATTGATGGTTGTAGTTGGATAAGCTGTTAAGTCATTCCATGTTGGAATTTTTATCTTTGTGATGAGTTTGGTATAAGTTTCACCAATTTTCTTAAACCAATAATAATGTTGTAAATTAAGGATTGAAGAAAAAAATGCTACCTTCCATTGGTAGTGTTCCACTGAAAACATTACCACTGACAAGGAGGACTTCCAAATCAGGAAATTTAAGGACTTCTGAATTAGATAAAGAGACATGATTAACAAAATGTGGAAAGTAAGAAATACTTATCAAGATAAATTTAGTCTTTTAATTTCTTTAATGATGAGTTGATTAAGATAAACATGCCTTGAATGGGAAAAGAAACCCCTAATGAAACACAGTATGAAAGATCAAGAATCTTGAGGGATGGGAGGGCACTTAAGCATGATATGATGCTCTTATTGAAATTGTTGGCTGAAAGAACTATACTCTCCAGCCTTCTCAATCTTGACAAGCTCGCACAAGCTGTAAAAAGAAGGGGACTTCTTAGAGAAACTGTGGTCTTATCAAATTTATAGTTATGGAAGAATTTAGAAAACGATTAGTGTTTAATAACTTTATCACAAGTTAACATGGCTGGGAGAAGATAAATATTCGTTTACCTTGGATATTTGGTGTGCCGTGGAACCCGGTACTACTTAAATCCAACTTCTCTATGTTAGTAAGACGAGATAATTCTATTATACAAAAAAAAAAAAAAAAAAAACATATATCATGGATTATCATGCTATTTTCAGATGTACTTGTTGAAGCTAGTTTTGGCCATATGTTCATTAGTCTTTCTAGATCATTATAACTAGACACCCTTGTTTGGTTTACAATATCGCTCCAACAAGATATGCCAATTCTCTTTGCGAAACTGGCACGCACCATTGCACCAGTGATAGACAAAATTCATATGGTTTGAAAATGGTCTAATAACTTTATAATAATCAATAGCCATAGCACGTACCTTGAGCTGGAAATAGTCCTGACATTGGATTGCTGCTAAGATCCAAGTTTGTAAGCGATGAAAGGGCACTTAAAGATGCTATAATGCTTTTGTTAAATCCATTAGACCAAAGAGTTAAGGTTTTTAACCTCCTTAATATCTTAAAACCTACATTTAGAAATTGAAGCAGTTGAATATCTGAGCACTGGTTTGATAAAATGACATTTAGGAGAACATGTACAAGTATATATTATTAAAAGGGTTAATTTTTATATTGGACCAAGTGACTTGATTGTATTGTGTTGTAGTAGTACTATCATTAAGTCCTCATTGCAATTTTTCTGTCTCGATAAAAGACAGGTCATATTTTAAATTCCAAAACATGGAATAGTTGTTCTGTTATGGTCTCGTAATGTTGCAAAAGGGGGATTTGTGTATGAATTCACGTTGACTATATTGGCATGATGGGTTTAAGTTGCTATTGATTACCTTGAATCTCGAATGTACCATTAAGGTGACAGTGGCTTAGATCCAACACCTCTAAGTTCTCCAAACCTGCAAATTCTGCAATATTGATGCAATAAAGGGGGGTAAGTACCTCTAAAATATGCATTTATGCACGATAAACTATTTAGAAAAAAAAGAAAAGAAAAGACAAGAACGTGCCACTGATAGGGAAGTATCCCTTCAAGCCAGTGCGGCTAAGATCCAAGATTTTGAGTGAAGTGAGTGTCCTCAATGATGGAAAGATGTCGTTGTCAATATCCAAATTCCAACTCAGGTCAAGTACCTCCAACTTCTTTAAACTCGACAACCTTTCAAGTTCTGCAAAAAAAAAAAAAAAAAAAAAAAAAGAGAGAGCTTTTAACATAGGCATCTTAGTCTTTTGATCCTACAAGAGTAACTTTCAGGCTCAGTTGATAAACAATAACAAGTCATGGCATGTATCACAGAACCTGAAGTACACATAAAGTCTTGTGTTAGGTAACATATTATCCACACTCTCGGTTACAAATTAGTTGGGATGTTGAGTCCATGAATTTGAATTGATTCAAACTTGCTCGAAAAAGATGTTGGAATCAGGTCAAAGAACTACTAATTAAAGGAATTAATCATGTTGTACCTGTCTTCAAGATCTCTTTTTCAAGAAAATTATATGACAAATTAAGACTTCTCAACTCTTCGAAATGAAGAAACACGGAAACATTCAATGGCCACAATCTCTCAAACTCCTTGTTATCGTTTACCATCTCACTCAAATAGTACAAAGAGAGCTCTATCACATGCCCGGTGGTTGTGTTGCAGGTGATCCTCTCCCAATCACAACAGTTGCCACCCCCGCCCCCAGGGGTAGTACTGTCATAATCAACCCAAGTGGGAAGCGGAATATGGTCCATCTTGGAATCGTATAACTTGATATAGGAGGCTTTGATTTCCAGTAGTGCCTTTCTCTCCTCTTCTATGCAATTCCCTTGTGTTTTCATGATCATAAGAATATGTATCATCAACGACCAATACAACCATGATTTACTTTTACTCAAAGGCCAGCATTCCATTCTAGTAGCTAGTGATCGATGGCTTTAGAGAGACGCTCACAATATTAAAGTTCCGTTTTGCTTGATGTATGAGCTGACATGTAATGAAGTGAATATGAACGGATTTTCAACTGCAAAATACTCCACAAGTCAATCGTATATTTCCAGTCACAAGTCTATTCCATCAACTTGTCGCTAGCTTTTGGATTATAGCACACTTCCAGAAGCTTATGAGTTATGACACACTGACATTTGTCGACTTTTCAACAAACTTCCAAATTCGATTTGCATAAAAAATTCATTGTGCTTTTAAAATTGTTATAATTCTGTCAATTACTTATATGAACACAAAATTTCGTTAATTACATACTATATTATTACAATCATGACAATTACATAATCTTCTACAGTTTAATAGAAATTGACTAAAACCTCTACAGTTATTAATTTTTTGCTAAGTAATTTGATTAGAATCAGATGAATTGATGTAATTGATATGATGATTACACTATACATCTCTTATTAATAAATATTTTCATTCAAGCGTTCAATTTAAAAAAAATAACAGTAAATTTTTTTTTTAATGATAGTTGGTAACCAAAACTTTGATCTAGAATTATGCAAGAAAAAGCACACGATACCTTCTCCTCAATGCCAGTCTTCCTACATTATCCTCTTAACTTCTCCAACTCCACAACTCAGCAATGTTTTTCGTTAATGATTCCTTGATTTTTTTTTTTTTTTTTTCTAATATGTAGTAATGTGGTTCAAAGCTTTACGGACCAAAAAAAAAAAAAAAAAAAAGAAACGAAGACGAAAATACTTGGATTAGTTGAAAACTAGAGGAATACTAGTAGCATTCTAGCCATTCAAAATTGTGTTTTGTCCTGAGTTGTAAAGATTATGGTTGTATGGTCAACAATGATGTGCATGCCATTTAGTCTCTCTTTTTGTAATTTTGGTATAATTAAATATGGGTTTCAAGTTGTCGAAGTTTATTGAGTGAAATGAGAATGTCTTGTCAGTTTCTTATAGTTGTATAAAGTTAAATGTGGGTGTACAAACACAAAGGATTGGAAGAATAAAAGCAATCCCACATCTAAATAGTGGAGACTCAAAGAAATTGAGAATAATACCCCTACACTTAGATCATCCATTGAAGCAGTAATTAATGGAAGATAACAATCCTATAACCAAAAACACAGACACCAAAATTTCAAGATATAACAAGAGCAGTCTAAACTCCATATCGTAACACTCATCGACAAAAGAAAATGACAATAATACCCCTGATCATCACTCAGGAATCATTTGTTCGGTGTCCGCATCGCCTTCTTGCTCAATAGTTGGCTTTGGCAGCTGGCTTTTATTCCACTCACAATATCACTGATTCTTAAAGCATACAAGCAGCTTCAATGGCTGTCTTAAATGTCTGCGCCTTAACATTGTACGCAGATCTTGAAAGGGAGAGTAGAATGGTCATTTTACACCAACTCTAAATCGCTAAAAAAAGAATATTCTGATTATTGAAAAGATGATTTGCACCTTTAGCTCTTTCATATCTGCAATCACACCCGTATTTCCATCGATTCCCATGCATGCATTGTCCCATTTGCATGTTGTTCAGCGAGAAAAGAATGTTTATTCAAATTAGAGTAAATTACATTTTTGGTCCGTGAGTATAACCGATTTTTGCATTTTTTTGGTCCCAAAAAGCTTTCATTTGCAATTTTGGTCCTTATGTGAGGTATTTGTAATGTTTTGCGTCCCTATTACAAGTAATAATGTAATACGACATGATGAGATGAAATAACCAAAGACATGTTCACATTACAAAACACAAGCCACCAGAAGCATGTAAGCTGCTTACCACTCAACATAATGTAAAACCATGGAATATGGATCCTAATTTAAAGCAATCCCAGTCATACCCCAATAGAAATTTCAGGTTTAAGGATATAGGAAGCACTACACTCGATTAATAAAACCTAAAATGAAAAATAAATATTTTCACATGTTGTGTACGACATTTTACGCCCTCAACATCTTATAACAACACATGTTACCGATATAGAAAATAAAGTTGCATCGTCTATCCAAGCTTTAGCAAATAGAATGCTGGAAATCGGATGACAAAGAAAATGAAAAAAGTACATACCTTTTAGTTTAAGAATAATGGAATCCAAAATGCCAATAATACAATTAAATACAAAATATATACTTCACCCTTCGTTTTAGTTTAAGAATCAATTTCCAATACGTATCTAAAATCCGGTACATAACCCATATCCCTTAGTTTTTCTTTCAAATCATTCAACACAAAATACAGCTCATCTTTTTCCGGATGTTCATGTTCTTGTGCATGAAACTTATGAACCCTACCTCTAACAGACACCCAACTAAATCCCGCCTCCTTTTTAACACCTTTCTCTTTCATCACATTTCTCAATCCAATTCCTTCTCTAAAACTCCCACTTTGTGCATACGCATTTGAAAGAAGAACATAAGGAGCCGAATCATGTGGATTAATAGAAATTATCTTCTTTGCAACTATTTCCCCCAATTCAGTATTCCCATAAACCCTACATGCTCCTAATAAATTCTCCCAAACCATCACATCCGGTTCCATTTCCATTTTCTTTATAAATTCAAATGCATCATTTAAACGCCCAACACGACCTAACATATCGACAACACAAGCGTAATGCTCCATTTTAGGGACCAAATTGTAAATTTCCATCATGCTTTTGAAATAGTGAAGACCTTCTTCTACCCTACCTCCATGGCTACAAGCAAACAACACACACAACATTGTCACTTCATTCACCTCAATACCATCATTTTGCATATTGTTAAATAGTTTAAGGGCGTTTATAACATCACCATGATGTGCATAACCTGAAATAATCGATGTCCATGTAACAACATCAGGATTATGTACGGATTTGAATACCGTTTTCGCATCGTTTATGCTTCCACATTTAGCATACATATCAATCAAACCACTTTCTATGCAATTCTCATTATTCCATCCGGTTTTCCATATAAGCCCGTGAAGTTGTCGACCGAATTCAAGAAAACAAAGACTAGCGCACGCGACAAGCGCATTAGAGAATGTGAACTGGTTAGGGGTAAAACCGTCTTTTCTCATCTGCAAGAAAATAGCAAGCGCTTCCTCCCACTCATGGCACCGAGAATAACAACTCATCAGGATTGTCCATGACACTACATCTTTTTCCTCCATTTTATTGAAAACCTTTTTTACATCTTCAAGTGAATCACATTTCGAGTATGCATCTGCAATTGCATTTTTAACACTTAAGGGCATAGTGTCATGTCCAAACTTTTTAACCATCGCGTGAACCTGTCTACCAAACCGTAAACTTCTCATAGTGGCAATTGCGGTAAATACACTACAATAAGTGTAAACATCTGATTTTATATTGGATTGACACATTTTAAGATAAAGCTCTAGAACTTCTTGGCTACAATTACACTGTACAAAACCTGAAAGCATTGCATTCCATGGCATGTTTAGTGGACAAGTGATGAAATTTGTTTGAAAAACAGATCTAGCATCCGATATAGCCCCACATTTTGAGTACATATCAATCAATGCAGTTCCCACAAAAACATCAGACTCCATATCCAATTCCGAAATACATTTATGGACATGTTTGCCCTTACCAACATCACGTAACTTCCCAATTGCCTTCAAAACACTGACGAATGTGAATTTATTAGGAGTGAATCCTGTTTCTATCATTTCAAGAAAACAATCAAATGCCTGTAAGTGGAAGCCATTTTCTGTAAACCCTGATATCATAGCATTCCAAGAAACTTCATTATGTTCTGTCATTGTACTGAAAACATTCCATGAATCTTTAACGTGTCCCATTTTCGCGTACATGTTAAGAAGTGATGTGGTAACACGAACATTCAATGTGTACCCTCTTATAATTATTTGGGCATGTACCATTTTTCCCAAGTTAGCACAATCAAGACCTACACATAACTGGATAAATGAAGAATAGGTGAACTCATCAGGAAATACTCCATTGTTTTGCATCTCACAGAAGTATCTGAATGCATCATGAAATAACCCATTTTCTGTTGAACCTGTAACCATTACAGTCCAAGAAAAAACATTTCTTTGGGACATTGTATTAAAAATTACCCGAGCATCTGTCAAGTTTTGGCACTTTGAGTATGTGTGAGCTACATGATTGAGTAGTATCAATAAGTTGTCATCTGGATAATTGGATTTGAGCACATAACCGTGAACTACTTTTGCTTCTTTGACCAACCTTTTTCGTGAACATTCATGGAGGATGTCAACCAATTTCTGGACATGAATTTGTTGGGAGTAACCGGGGTCGATGGCAGCATTATTGCTTTGGACTGCATTATTTTTATGGGTGGGAAGAGAGAAGGATGTTGCTGAAGTTTTACACTGCAATAAATGTACCATAATGTTATCTACAAGAAATATCCCATATGATCAGAAGTCTACAAAGTACAAACCATTTTGATGCTTCATAAGAGTCTCAAAAGTATGGAGAACAAAAGAGGAATTTCTTACTTTGTTATGTGAACTGGAGGTGAATATGCCAAGCTTAGAAGAGAGCTCAAGACATGTGTTGTTAGCTACTAAATTAGTTTCCATTGCAGATAATCAGATGTACCACTTCACACCAAAAGCAGCTTCGTGCTGGAAGGGTAAACCAAGTCAAAGGTAAGCTTTGACATTGTTGAACTTCAATTGATCACCCTCGTCACTACATGATTTCAAAAGAAAGTTACATATGAATGCTAGTAATCAACCCAACAAGAAAGGAGACGGAATTTGAGTTCATGCCCAAAGAAGATATCGTTCAGGCATTTCATCGAACACATAATGTGCATGTCAAACTTTTACATAGAGACTTACCGAAATTCAAAATCACCTCTAATAACACATATAATCGTGAATGGTAAATACGAACAATCAAATACCTTTGCTCTCGGATCTTCAATATCAATTATGTCATAACAGCAATTTCATGAAGAGCGACAAAAGAATCAAACAGAACTAATTAGATATTTAGAATTACCTTGCAACAGCATCAAGTTTGAGTAAGCGAGATATAGATTTCATTAGTTGAAGGAAACTGCAGATATGCAGGATACTGAACGGCGAATCATGAAGGAGAAAAGGATAACGGTTATCTGTCCCGCTAAAACAATTTCGGCAAAAGTTTGTCCAATGTTCCATCTATCACCCCTCGTAATAAAAATTTCCCCATTGGGCCAACTTGTTAAGTGTTTAGTAAAATTTGGACACCATGGGTGTTTGAAATAATTAGTTTAATTTTAAATTTTGAAGTTATATGCAGCATCCAAAATTAGGTCGAATTGTGATAGGGATTTGCTCATAAGAGGAGATTTGGAATGTGATTTGGTGTTGTGGTAGCGACAAGGCATCAGGACCATATGGATTCACTTTTAGCTACTTGAAAAGATACTGGGGGTTGATAAAAGATGATGTCGTAAGGTTTGTGAGAGACTTCGAAGTGTCAGGTTTGTTAGCGAAAGGTTGTAACTCATCATTTATTTCCTTAATCCCACAAATAAAAGACTCATGGTGTTGAAAGATTATAGACCGGTGAACCTTGTGGTATTTGAAGGTTCGTGTCAATAGATAGAAGCTAGTATTAGATAAAATTATAAGCCCGAAGCAATCGGCGTATGTGGGTGGGAGAAGCCTCTTTTACTCAATGAAATTGTTTCTTAGGTTAGACATTCGAAGAAAAAGGCTCATACTTTCAAAATTGACTTCGACAAAGCGTTTGATTCTTTGAGTTGGGAATTTTTAGACTCAGTTATGGAGCAAATAGAGTTTGGGTGGAAATGGAGAAGATGGATAAAGAGTTGTCTTTCTTCTGGTAGAGCTTCAATTTTAATTAATGGGCCGGCTACAAAGGAGTTTGACATTAGTAGAGGGGTGAGGCAAGGTGATCCTCTATCACCTTTTCTCTTTATTATAGCTATGGAAGGGCTTCATGTGTTGATGGAGGCGGTGTGTGAGTTACATTATTTTTATGGGCTTTCTATACGCAACAGTGGGGTCTCTATCTCGCATCTAATGTAAGCGGATGATGTTACCTTTGTTGGGGATTGGGCGGAACTCAAATTTGTCAATCTCAATCGTTTACTTCAATGCTTCTATCTTGCCTCAGGTTTGAAGGTAAATGTAAATAAAAGTAAAGTGTACGGAGTGGGTATTGGTAGTTTAGAGGTGAATATATTGACTAGTATTCTTAATTGCGAGCCTACTGCTTTTTCGTTTATGTATCTAGGGCTTCCGGTTGGGGCAAATATGAAACTTGCAAAGAATTGGGATCAGGTGGTGGACAAATTTAAGAAAAGGCTTTCTTTATGGAAGGCAAAAGCCTTGTCGTGTAGAGGCCGTCTCACTCTTGTGAATATTGTTCCAAGTAATCATTTCTCGTTCTTTAAGGCCCAAAAAAGATTATTATGATGCTTGAAGGTCATAGAAGGAGGTTTCTATGGGAAGGGGATGAAGACAAAAGAAAAATAAACTGGGTGGCATGGGAGGTTGTCACAAAGCCAAATAAGGAGGGGGCTTGGGAGTGGGAGATCTTGAGTCGGCTAACTTGGCTCTTCTTTCCAAATGGTGGTGGTGGTTAAAAAATAGGTATAATTCTTTTTGGTTTTCTTGTATAAAAAATATTCACAAGTTTCAATTAATTGATGGTAAACAAATAGCCAAAAGAATCAATTAAAGGAGTTTGGTTGAACATTTCACAGATTGACAGGGATTTGGAAGCCAAATGCATCTCTATCATGGATCTATTCAAAAGGGTGGTGGGATATGGAGACAAAACTTTCTTTTGGAATGACATATGGGTTGGATATATAGCATTAAAGGAGTTATTTCCCAACTTGTACATGTTAGATCCCAACAAGGATTTTTCTCTCCAGATAGCAAACTTGATTGTCTTAAGGCACGATTGGTTGCCAAAGCATATACGCAAATAGTTGGTCATCGTTATAAAAACATATTTTCTCTCCGATTGCCAAAATGACCGGTATCCATCTTCTTCTATTTATAGCAGCTATCAGTAATTGGCACATATATCAACTTGACATCAAAAACGCCTTTCTTCATGGTGATTTAAAGAAAGAGGTATACATGGAGCAACCTCTTGGATTTCTTGCTCAGGGGAGACAAGATTGGTGTATAAACTTTGGAAGTCTCTTTATGGCCTTAATCAGTCTGCTAGGGCGTGGTTTGGTAGATTCAGCATAATGATTAAAGAATTTGGGATGACACGTAGATCATTGAGTCTTTTATAGGCATCCAATGCCATCCTGCATCTACTTGGTTGTATATGTTGATGACATCGTTATCACCGAAAATGATCACATTGGAATCCAACAGCTAAAAGGTCAACTAGTTAAACGTTTTGAAACTAAAAATATGGGAAAACTCAAGTTACTTCCTTGGCATTTAAGTTACATAATCAAAAGATGGAATTTCAATATGCTAAAGAAAGTATGCTCTAGATATCCTTGAAGAAGTTGTGATTGTTGATTGCTGATTGATAGATACTCCAATGGTATAATAATTGTTGTACAGCAGTAGCATCATGTAACTGTAATGTTTATTGCTTTTCAGGTTCTTTAGTAAATAGTGCTGTCCATTACAACATATACCTGTAATGCTTATTGCTTTTCAGGTTAAGATTTCTGAACATCAAAAATGGAATTAATCCTTCAACTTTCACAGTTATCTTACCAAGTTTGAGGGTAATGTTGATGGTAGACTGTTCTGTGCATTCCTTACCCAATCAATGTTCATATTTATCCTTCATGGTTTTATCGATACTTGTTAGTAAAGTATATTGTTGTATGGTCAACAAGGATGTGCATACCATTTAGTCTCTTTTTTTAATTTTGGTATCATAGTTGTATAAAGTTAAATGTGGGTGTAAATAAACACAATGGATTGGAAAAACAAAAGCAAGCCCGCATCTAAATGGTGGACTCAAAGAAAATGACAATAATACCCCTACAGTTAGATCATCCATTGACACAGTGATTAATGGAAGATAACAACCCGATAACCAAAAACACAGGCACCAAAATTTCAAGATATAACAGCTGCCTACACTCAAAAGAAAATGACAATAATACCCTGGATCATCACTCAGGAATCATTTGTTCAGTGTCTGCATCGCCTTCTTGCTCAATAGTTGGCTTCGATGGCTGAGTAGATCCAGGAGCTTGCCTCTTTTTTATTCCACTCACAATATCATCGATTCTTAAAAGCATACAAGCAGCCTCAATGGCTGTCTTGAATGTCTGCGCCTTCACGTTGTATGCGTCCCAGATCTTGAAACGGAGGGTAGAATTGTCAATTTACAATAATTAATAATAAAAAAAAAAGAATTCTAAATTTCTAATTGAAAGAGGAATATTTATATTTGTACCTTTAGTTCTTTCATATCTGCAATTACACCCGTATTTCCATCAATCCCCGTCCATGCATTCTCACCATTTGCATGCTGTACAGCAAGAAAATAATGTTTACGGAAATTAGAGTAGATTAAGTTTTTGGTCCCTGAGTTATAGCTGGTTTTGTAATTTTGGTACCAAAAAAAGTTTCATTTTGCATTTCGGGTCCGAAAAGGTTTTCTTTAGCAATTTTGGTCCTTATTTGAGGTTTTTGTAATGTTTCTATGGACCCTAGTACCCTACTATGCTCAGGGACTAAAAATGTAAATTATTATTTTAAATTTGTAAAACAAATTTAAAAATTAATAAATAAAGAGAAAACTTAAAAAGATAATATTTCTTGCCTTTCCTTGGAGAGCAGTCATTGTTCTAATGACATTGACACCACAGTTTTGTGCCAAAGTTCGTGGTATAGCCTCAAATGCCACTGCTGCAGCTTCATAAGGCCACTGTTTCAACCAAAAATTATTTTGAGTTTATCTTATTTTTCCAGACTACTAATTTATATTATCTGAATTTGATAATTTGAAAGAAAACATTTTTTTACCTTTTCGATGCCTTCTATTGATGAGCTCTTTTGCTTCAATGTGGCAGAAACTGTTAACTCAGTGGCCCCACCACCAGGAACAAGTTTCGGGTGCTTCAAAATGTTCCTAGCAACCGACATTGCATCCTGTCAAATTTTACAACAGGAATGGAATTGAGCATTAGGAAATAGGAACGACTGAAATTTTCATATTTTTTTGCCACATGGAAATGGAATGGAATAGGATTCCTTCTCCCGGGTTGATTTCCATTCCAAGAGGGGCGTTCATGTTCTTTCCGTGATGGAATGGAATGAGGTATTAATTATAAATTACTTTTATATATTTAATCTTAAAAACACTAATGTTTTTATAACATCCCAGAACGTCAATTAAATTATTCGGGAATGAAAAGAAGACACACCTTGTCTAAGAAACGAAAATTAACAAACTGAAGAAATCAAATTCCTTTTGGAACGGTCCATTCCATTCCAATAGACAAAACAAACAGCTTTTCTTCATTTCAACGGAATGAACCATTCCATCCCTTCTCCGATTTCATCCACCAAACACTACCTCAGCTTATTCATTCCATTCCATCATACCAAACTAATTTTTTAAAACAAAAAATTCAAATACCAATCAACAAATTTACCTGCAAATTCCGCTCCACTTCATTCAAAAGATCCTTACTAGCCCCCCTCAAAAGAACAGTACACGCTTTTGGATCTTGACAATCAACAATATAAGCAAAAAACTCATCACCAATCTTTTTCACTTCAAAAAGTCCAGCCCCTGTCCCCACATCAGATTCTTGAAGTTCATCTGGTCTATTTACAATAACAGCCCCACAAGCCTTAGCAATCCTATTATTATCAGTTTTCCTTAACCTCCTAATTGCACTAACTCCCGCCTTACTCAAATAATGGCATGCCAAATCACTAAGTCCTTTTTCTGTAATTACCAAATCGGGCTTGAATTTGAGTATTTGTGCGCATAAATTCTGAATATATTCTTCTTCCATTTTTAATAACACTGCCCAGTCTTCTTCTCTGACTAACTCTGCGTTTGTTTGATTCTCTCCTTTTTTGTATTCGAGAGGGCAATCGAGTAAAATGACACGTGGGTTTATGATTTTTCTTTTCATTTTTCCAGGGACGACAACGTCTTTGTTGAACATGACACCTTTGAGGACTTTTGAATCTTCTAATTGTCCTCCTGGGATTTTTTCAACTTTTATGTATTTTTTTATGTCTACTTCTCTTAGTCCTTGGCCTACATCGACACCAACTGTTGTTGTTGCATCAAGTGCTAGATCCTAGAAAATAATTAAAGTGAGGGATAATTAAAAAAATTGACCAAAAAGGGTGGTCCCTGTTTAACAAATTCACCATCTTTTTACCCTTTCAACACCTATTTCGCAATGGGTCAATCATGAAATTACCTTTTACTGACAATGGCCGTAAAAAAACTTGAACTTTTTTTCAAATAAACATCATCATTTTGCGAATTGATATCATCATTTCGCAATATAAATGCAAAATATGATTTTTTTTTTCGGAGAAAAAAAGTTCAATTTTAAAGTTCTTCTGTGGTGGGGACCATTATAGAGCAAGTCACAATTGACCACATTGTGAAGTCAAAGGTTAGTTATAAGGGCAAAAGGAGGTTAATTTGTCAAATGAGACTGCCTATTTAGGTCATTTTTGTTATTAACTGATTATCCATAAAAAAATGAATCTGTTCAATAAAAGTAGATAAAATATCTTTATATGTTTGCTGAAATTGTGGATTAGTTTAATTAAAAACTTGTAAAGAAAAACAATATGGTGCTTACTGCAATAAGATCACCGAATTGACTTGTAAATTTTGTGCCAATACAACTCTTGACTAAACCCAACATCATTGAACCTGGTGATGGAAGACAGGAAGAATATGATTAGAAAAAGTTTTAAAAATGGAAGAACTTCAGATATAAGAAGCATGGTTAGTAGCTTACGGTCATTCACATCGATAGACATGGAGATTTTGTCCAACACAGCAAGAGCATCTTCAAGGGCCTTGTTGTAAGCTGCAAAAAGATAGTTTTTTTGTACATAATATGAGAATTTATGCAGAAAGGGAACAAAAAAAACATCACTAAAATAGTACCTCGGCAAATTACTGTAGGATGATACTTCTTGTCAATAAAAGCTTCCGCAACATGAAGCATCTCACCAGCTAAAATTCAAAAAAATAAATTGTACAGTAAATAAAATAAAACAAAAAACAAAATCATACGAAAAAAAAAAGAACAATGTGATATAAAATGATAAAAACTGGAAAGTGGCATACCAAGAACAATGACTGAGGTAGTTCCATCGCCAACTTCTTCATCTTGTGTGCGGCTTAGTTCAATCATGGACTAAATATGTAAAAAGTGAGTTTTATTTGCCTAAATATGTAAAAATCAAAAGAATTTAAATGGAAAAAAACATTATAGTTGAAACTAAAAGGAGATGGCACAATACCTTTGCAGCAGGGTGAGCAATATCTAATTCACGCAAAATAGCATTCCCATCATTTGTGACCACAATTCCTGCCATCAAACAAGCACCAATAAATTAAACATAATGTAATTATGTATATGTGTTTATTTACATTATGAAAGATTAAGTACCTCCTGCAGCATCAAGAAGCATTTTTAACATGGACCTAGGGCCCAAGGTAGTCCGAATGATATCAGCCACAGCCTGCAGTCCAGATGTAAAGTGGTCAAATATTAGTTTTAGTCCCATCTTTTTGCAATTAGAATCCTGAAACTTGTAAGACTTTTATGATGAAGCTTATGTGAACTTACATAATTAATAGACTTATAGAGACTCTGAAGAGAATGTATTATATACAAATCAAGTTTTGTTTACCTTTGAAGCTTGGATATTTGCATGATGAACCTTTGTTCCAGATTCACGTGTGAGAGAATCCTCTGTGCATTTCAAATAGTACGCAAATCAGCATTTCCATGTGTTATGCATTAATTGAGGTTAGTTTGGACTTTTTATATGCAAAAAGCTTATGAAAATGTCGACTTTCACATGTTCTTAAATACTAATAGATCTAGGTTGATGATATGTGAACATTTTCATGATTCTTATCAAAATTCTCAAAATGATTTCTATGGTTCTTTTTCGACATTCTAAAAAGGTCAGAATTCAAACTAGTCGTGACTACCATTATTATGTTACGGCACAATTCCAGAGATAGGAACTCTAGCCCGAGAACAGATGACGTAGATACCCGAAATCCATCTCCCAAAGACAAGAACGTGACATAGAGCTAAAATGAGAAGCGATCCCAAATTCCCAATGACAAAAACTATGAAATCATAGAGGTCTTTATCTGGCATTTCTCAGTGTTTTCAGTAAATAGTTGGTCCGGAAACCTTCTACCATCCGTTATTCCACGGTCACAGAATTTTAGTTTTACACAGAGGTTCGAATAAGCCGACACTCACAATGGCGTTAACAGTTAACACTTTGTAAGATCACAACACAATATCATCAATACGTGTGTGAAGTGTGACATAGATGAAGGAGGGACACTTACTGAGAACAAGAACAGGCGCTTGCATAGCTTGAGATGCGAGTGTAGAACCTAACAATGGAGATGGCGAAGTATTCACTAGGGTTTCTCTCTTTGAGTTCTTCGGAAACGAGTGTGGTGTCTCACTTTCTCTGAAGAACAAACAATGACAAAATTAACACTCGCAGCGCTTGATTTGGCGTAATACTCGGATTTGAAAATGGGCCATAGGCCCATAAGTTTGGTACTGATTTATTGAACTTTAAAAGGTTAAGGGCCTTTTTTAAAATATTTAAATCTTATTAAAAGTTATAGGGTTATTTATAGAAAAGTCCCAATATTTTGGGGAAATTAACGAAAAAGTCCCAAAATATTTTTTTTGAACAGAAAATCCCAGGAAACCGGTAAAAATATTCAATTTAACCCTTTTTTTACCGGCTACCGGCAAAAAAGGGCTAAACTGAATAATTTTACCAGTTTTCTGGGCTTTTCTATCAATAAATTATTTTGGGACTTTTTCGTTAATTTCTCCAAAATATCAGTTTTGGTCCTTCACAATTTTGGTTCTTAACACTTTTAGTCCCTAATAGTTAATCCTTCACAATTTTGGTCCTTAACAACTTTGGTCTTTCACAATTATGGTCCTTCACAGTGTAAGAACCCGCGAAAAAGTTGTAAAGGGTAAAACAGTCTTTTGACACGTTGTACGACTATTATGTAAAATAATATGTATTTGTGAAATTATAATATAGGAACTAACAGATTATATGAAATTTGGAATTTTGTCGCGTGAATAGTGAAATATGACCAAAAAGGGCAAACTGGTCATTTTACATGGAAATGACCAAAATTGTCAAGAAAAATGTTAAGTTGGAAGAGTTATGACCTTTGGACTATTTTTGTGGAAGAATTGGAAGGTTAGGGACCTAAATGTAAAGTTTTTATAAAAACTAAATATATATATTAAAGGATAGTTATTTCCTCCATTATGTAAGAAAACAATAGAAGTCTCCAGAGAGAACTAGAGAGAGCGAGAGTGTGCAGGAAGAACACGAGAGGAAGAAGAAGAGATCAAGAAATTGGCCAAGGGAATCAAGAAAGGATTGAAATTGGTGATTCCAAAGTTAAAGAAGATAAGGTTTCCTTTATTTCTAACCTAGGTTTTTGGGTGTATGCTTGAATTGGTTCTTGAATGGAATTGAAACTGCAATTTCAGTTAAAAATCATGTGGGTTAAGTAGCTAATGCTTCCAATAAGTCATTAGTTAGAAATTTAACTCTAAAACATAGAAGTAGATTGCTATTCTTGAGAAATTTCAAGTTTGGTCAAGAACTTCAATTCTTGCATATGATTGATTCAAACGATTTTAATAGCTTAAAACCTTGTACTAATGAAGGGTTTTAGTCAAGGAACAAACCCCATATGATTAAGACATAGATTAAGGACTTAATGGGTGAAAACTGCGTGCTACAGTGGTATTTTAGCCATAACCCTAAAATGGTATAAGAACATGTCGGGAATGGTCAAATCCGTAATCCGACCTTGCGGAAAAGTCACTGTAGCGGCAGTGGCTAAAATCACTATTCACGTCAAAACTTGATTTTTAGAATTTGAGCTAGACTTGTCCAATGAACTCCAAATTTGAAACACAAGTCTAATATAGCCTAAGATTTCATGGAAAAGAGTCAGAACTGAAATACGACCCCTCGGGAGTACTGTAGCAATATACGCGTATTTCGGAGAAAACCGTTAAACGAGTTTATTAATGGCTATACATTTATTATAACCTAGAGTTATGTTATATGAGACTTTAGCATTATAGAGTTAATTATATTGGGTATTTATATATACTACTTGTATAGGTGGTGCTTCAAACGTTATTGAGCACGGGAAAGGAAAAGGCGTACGTGAAGCCTAGTGAACCGTAGTAAAACCAAGGTGAGTTTTATGAGGATTTCTATAGTACATAGTAATATGTTATTTTCAGAAAAGTAATATTTCCAAATGTTTATAAATACTAAAGTTTGGAAAATAGTTTTGAATGAAGCTCTATACAAGGGCTTAGTGTTTAAAACAGATTTTTAAAAGTATGGTTTGCAAGGTATTTTGAAAGAAGTTCCTTATGGGAACTAAGTTGTCAAAATCAGTTTTTTTTTAAAGTAATTTCAGTAAAGAGTTATAAAATGTTTGAGTAAGAGTTGTTTACAAATTGTGTCCCATTTTGACCAATTTGAGATGAAATGAAGTAAGAATTAAAGAAAGAAAGAAGTATGAGCCAGTTGTACGGACTAGGATCACCCACATAATCGGGGGATCAGAAGACACTACTGGGATGGTACCTCCCGTCGCGAAGTAGTTGTCTAGCTTAGTATACCATTGTGCTTGAATTTGTTCCAAGTCACAAAGGGGAGACAGAATGAGCATAACCGAGTGGGCGGATCTGTTCTGTCCCGCGAGGGGAGCTAGTAGAATGAATTAAAATAACTTAATTCATGAGTTTCAGTTGGTCACAAGAAAAAGAGAAAGAAAGCAGTTTTGAGAAAGAAAGTATTTTTTTTTAAGCTTAAAAGTAAAGATAGTAAGACATTTTGAGATTTATGATATAAATCAGTTTTGAGCAGTGTACTTTTAATATTTCAAGTTTGGAATAGAAAAGTTTTGGGTCTAAACTCATATTACTCACGAGACTTTATGTCTCACGTATACTATGTTTTTGAAATGCTATGTACTTAGGTGAAGGGAGCAAAGGTTGCAGTTGGGACCGTTTTGTACACTGTAAGTTTAAATTATGGTTATCTGTATTGAGTCTGTAATACCCCTCGAGTTTAAGTTTGTAAAATAAAACAAAAATTTAAGTGGCTATTTTATAGTCACGAGTTGTAAAATATGTTTGAAACTGTATTTGTATTTTAAATATGGTTAAAGAAAATGGGTGTTACAGTTTTGGTATCAGAGCCATAGTTTAAGCGAATTAGGTTGGAATACCATCCTAGGCTTAAACTAGCAAGAGTAGTAGTAAGTTGCCTTAGTAATATAGGAGGCATAGAGTGAGTATGACTGTTATAAAGTGCAGTCCAGATAAGGAGATAACATGCTACCGCTTATGAAATACTATATAGAATTGTGTATTAAATCGATAATTTGTTCATCTATATAGTAATGGAAGGCAGAAGACAAGCTGACAGGGGTGAGGGCAGTCACACTTCCTCAAGAGGAAGTGAACCACATGTTATTCGAAATGATGAGACTGAGCCAAACCCACCACCACAACCTGTCACTATGGAGGCAATTCAGTTTCTAATTTATAACTTACGAAATGAGTTGAGACAAGATGTGAACAACATAATTGATGGTCGAATGGGTGAACCCAGAGCCCAATCTTCGCAAGAAGTCTCTAAAAAGGCAACCGAGGAAGAAGGTAGCGGAGAAAATAGGAAGAAAGAGAAGGGCTGTTCCTTTAAGTCCTTCATGGCTTGTAAACCGCCCGAATACCATGGCAGTTTTGAGCTGAAGGTGACAATGCGATGGGTCCGAGAGATCGAACAAGTGATGCAAGCAAGTAAATGTGGAGAAAAAGATCGAGTCAATTACGCCTCTCGGCAGTTGAAGGATGATGCTCTGGTGTGGTGGAACACCAAATACGAGAGTTTGGGAAAAGATGTGGTATATGGTTGGTCATGGGCGGAGTTTGTCTCATGTCTCAAAGATAAATTCTGTCCCATGCGAGATTTGGAGAAAATGAACGAAGATTTCTTAACAATAAAGAAAGGGGACTTGACGGTGGACGAATATACGAAGAAATTTTGCGACATGTTACCTTTTGTGGGGGAGTCTTACCCCAGTGAGCGGTCTCGAATTAACCGCTATGTCCGGGGTTTGCCATGGAACTATGAGTTAGAAGTAAATAAAGTCGAAACATTAGATGGGGCGATCAATGCTGCCCGAACCGTGGAAGATATTGGGAAACGAAGAAAGGAAGAAGGACCTGGTTTTAGTGACAAAAGAAAAGCAGTTAGTAGCAGTGGGAACATAAAGAAGAAAGGGAAGATGAGTTCAAGTCAGAGTCGACAGGGAAGTGTAAAGAAGTGTGTGAAATGTGGGAAAGAACACAGTGGCGAGTGCCGAGCGGGATCAAACGCTTGTTTTAATTGCGGCGGACTCGGTCACAAAGCGAGAGACTGCAAAGCCAAGAAAGCCAGTGAAGTGGAGTGCTTCTCATGCCATCAGATGGGACACTATAGTTTTAACTGCCCAAACAAGGGAGGAGAAACTATAGTGTCAACAGCTCAAAAGAAGACAGAACCACAGAAAGTGAAGACTAGAGCTTTTCAGATCACCAGGGAAGAAGCGAGGGAGACGCACGATGTGGTCTCAGGTATACTACTGATCAACTCGACACCTGCATATGTGTTGTTTGATTCCGGGTCTACATATTCATTCGTGTCCCATGGGTTTGGAGCCAGATTGAGAGTTCCATTAGAATTGTTAGATCAAGTTTTTGAGGTAGAAGTGGCAGACAGGAAATTCGTTGAAGTTCAGCATATGTATCGAGATTGTGAACTTGATATTAATGGTAAGAAGTTCCGACTTAATCTCCTTCCCATTGGAATTAAGTCCTTTGATGTAATAATCGGAATGGATTGGCTTGGTGCAAATGATGCGAATATAGCTTGTGGATAGAAGAGGGTGTCTGTTAAAACCCTAGGAGCTAAGGTGTACGTATATGGGGAAAGAAGAAAGCATGTGCCAAGTCTCATTAGTGTGGCAAAAGCCCGAAGGTGTATCAGGAAAGGGTGTGTATCTTTCCTAGCCTATGTGTTGACTGAAGACAAAGTAAAACAGACGTATAAAGACATAGAAGTAGTAAAAGAATTCCCAGAAGTTTTCCCAGATGAATTACCAGGCTTGCCACCAGAACGGCAGGTTGAATTTCGGATAGATCTTGTTCCAGGAGCTTCCCCAATAGCCCGGGCACCGTACCGGTTAGCACCAACAGAGATGCGGGAATTAATGTCCCAGTTGCAGGAGTTACTAGATAAAGGTTTCATCAGGCCTAGTTCTTCTCCGTGGGGTGCTCCAGTTCTGTTTGTGAAGAAGAAAGATGGGTCAATGTGAATGTGCATTGATTACAGAGAATTGAACAAGATTACTATCAAGAATCGTTACCCGTTGCCCAGAATAGACGATTTGTTCGACCAGTTGCAAGGCGCAGATTATTTCTCAAAAATTGATTTGAGATCTGGGTATCACCAAGTCAGGGTAAAAGAAAGTGATGTAGAAAAGACAGCGTTCCGTACACGATACGGGCATTACGAGTTCCTAGTAATGCCATTCGGTCTTACGAACGCACCAGCGATTTTTATGGACTTAATGAATCGGGTCTGTAAACCGTTCCTAGACCGATTTGTTATAGTGTTCATAGATGACATACTGATATATTTAAAGAATAAAGAAGAGCATGCGAGTCACTTGCGAGCAGTACTTGAGACCTTGAAGCGAGAACAGCTATATTCAAAGTTCTCCAAATGCGAGTTTTGGATGCGAGAAGTGCAGTTCCTTGGACATGTTGTTTCTATCCAAGGTATAAAAGTTGATCCAGCAAAAGTTGAAGCAGTGATGAAATGGGAGCCACCCAAGACGCCAACAGAAGTTAGAAGTTTTCTTGGTCTTGCCGGGTATTACCGGAGATTCATCCAAGATTTCTCCCGTATAGCAGTGCCACTTACACGATTAACCCGAAAAGAATAGAAATTTAGATGGCAAGAAGAACAAGAAAGAGCTTTTGCTACATTAAAAGAGAAGTTGTGTAACGCGCCTGTCCTTACATTACCAGATGGGACAGAAGATATTGAAGTGTACAACGATGCCTCGCATCAGGGGCTTGGCTGTGTATTGATGCAAAGAGGAAAAGTTATAGCATACGCTTACAGACAGTTGAAAGATCCAGAGAAAAAGTACACAACCCACGATCTAGAACTTGCAGCGATCGTATTTGCCTTGAAGATTTGGAGACATTATTTGTATGGTACAAAGTGCAAGTTATTCACCGATCACAAGAGTTTGCAGTATGTGTTCACTCAAAAAGAGTTGAACATGAGACAGAGTATATGGCTAGAGCTGATCAGCGACTATGATTGCGACATTGTATACCATCCGGGTAAAGCAAATGTAGTAGCAGATGCATTAAGTAGAAAAGCTCTTGAGAAAAGAATCAAGGCAAGGTCGATGCGCATAGAATTGGTGTCCAGTATTATAGAGCAGATTAAAGCAGCTCAGCAGAAAGTTGAAGAAAGTGGAGACTTAAAAGATGAAAAACTAGGAAAAGACATTCAGTTTGAGACTAATAGTCAAGGATTAAAGACCTTCAAGAACCGCATTTGGGTACCCAAGACAGGAGGATTAAGAAAGCTGATTCTCGAAGAGTCGCATAAGTCAAAGTATTCCATGCATCCAGGGAGTACCAAGACTTATCAAGATCTGAAAAGACAGTATTAGTGGCCTGTAATGAAGAAGAGGATAGCTAAGTACATCTCCAAGTGTGTTATATGTGCACAAGTCAAGGCGGAACATCAGGTCCCGCATGGGGATGCTCAGTCATTGCATATTCCAGCCTGAAAGTGGGAAGATGTAACCATGGACTTGGTTGTCGGGTTACCGAGAACGAGAAGAGGTCATGATAGTATATGGGTCATAGTGGACCGATTGACCAAGAGTGCACTATTTCTAGCCATAAAAGAAACTACTCCATTGGAGCAGTTAGCACAGTTGTATACATATGAAGTGTTAAGAAGATATGGTGCACCGTTGTCTATCGTGTCAGACAGAGACCCCAGATTTACCTCTAACTTTTGGAGAGCTTTACAAGATAAAATGGGGACGAGAATTCAGCTAAGTACAGCGTATCATCCACAAACAGATGGTCAGAGTGAACGAACAATCCAAACATTAGAAGACATGCTACGGTCATGCGTGATGGAATTTGGAGGCAGTTGGGATGAACACCTACCATTAGTGGAGTTTGCATACAATAACAGCTACCATTCTAGCATTAAAATGCCACCCTTCGAGGCATTGTATGGTAGAAAGTGTAGAACTCCTCTATGCTGGTTGGAGGCGGGTGAGACTAAGCTTACAGGGCCAGAGATTGTTAGAGTAACTAATGAGAAGATTGGGGTAATTCAAGCCAACATGAAAGCAGCACAAGATCGGCAAAGGAGTTACTCAAATCTAAAGAAGAGACCATATGACTTGCAAGAAGGAGATTTGGTGATGATAAAAGTGTCGCCATGGAAGGGAGTGGTCAGATTTGGCAAGAGAGGAAAGCTGAGCCCAAGATACATTAGACCTTTTAGAATCCTGAAGAGAGTTGGGTTACAAGCGTACAAGCTGGAATTATCACCCGAACTTAGTGGAATACATGATACTTTTCATGTATGCTACTTGAAAAAGTACTTTCGTAAAGAAAAGTTAGTAATACCATACAAAGACTTAAGAGTGGAGACTCCTAGCAAACTAATTGAAGAACCTGAAGCGATTCTAGAGATGCAGACTAAGAAGCTAAGGAACAAGGAGATTAACCTTGTACTAGTCAAGTGGAAGCACCCATTAGGGTCAAACCTAACTTGGGAGACGCTAGAAGAAATGAAGAGAAAATATCCGAATTTCACAGATTACGAAAAGATTCCGAGGACGGAATCCGCTTAAGGAGGGGTGACTGTAAGAACCCGCGAAAAAGTTGTAAAGGGTAAAACCGTCTTTTGACACGTTGTACGACTATTATGTAAAATAATATGTATTTGTGAAATTATAATATAGGAACTAAGAGATTATATGAAATTTGGAATTTTGTCGCGTGAAATATGACCAAAAAGGGCAAACTGGTCATTTTACATGGAAATGACCAAAATTGTCAAGAAAAATGTTAAGTTGGAAGAGTTATGACCTTTGGACTATTTTTGTGGAAGAATTGGAAGGTTAGTGACCTAAATGTAAAGTTTTTATAAAAACTAAATATATATATTAAAGGATAGTTATTTCCTCCATTATGTAAGAAAACAATAGAAGTCTCCAGAGAGAACTAGAGAGAGCGAGAGTGTGCAGGAAGAACACGAGAGGAAGAATAAGAGATCAAGAAATTGGCCAAGGGAATCAAGAAAGGATTGGAATTGGTGATTCCAAAGTTAAAGAAGGTAAGGTTTCCTTTGTTTCTAACCTAGGTTTTTGGGTGTATGCTTGAATTGGTTCTTGAATGGAATTGAAACTACAATTTCAGTTAAAAATCATGTGGGTTAAGTAGCTAATGCTTCCAATAAGTCATTAGTTAAGAATTTAACTCTAAAACATAGAAGTAGATTGCTATTCTTGAGAAATTTCAAGTTTGGTCAAGAACTTCAATTATTGCATATGATTGATTCAAACGATTTTAATAGCTTAAAACCTTGTACTAATGAAGGGTTTTAGTCAAGGAACAAACCCCATATGATTAAGACATAGATTAAGGACTTAATGGGTGAAAACTGCGTGCTACAGTGCACTGCGTGCTACAGTGCCCTTCAGACAGGGACCAAAAATGTTAAAAATGTTAGAAATCCAAACGCTAGAAACCATAGCTAGACATGTCCGATTGATCTGAAATTTTAGCCATAACCCTAAAATGGTATAAGAACATGTCGGGAATGGTCAAATCCGTAATCCGACCTTGCGGAAAAGTCACTGTAGCGGCAGTGGCTAAAATCACTATTCACGTCAAAACTTGATTTTTAGAATTTGAGCTAGACTTGTCCAATGAACTCCAAATTTGAAACACAAGTCTAATATGGCCTAAGATTTCATGGAAAAGAGTCGGAACTGAAATACGACCCCTCGGGAGTACTGTAGCAATATACGCGTATTTCGGAGAAAACCGTTAAACGAGTTTATTAATGGCTATACATTTATTATAACCTAGAGTTATGTTATATGAGACTTTAGCATTATAGAGTTAATTATATTGGGTATTTATATATACTACTTGTATAGGTGGTGCTTCAAACGTTATTGAGCACGGGAAAGGAAAAGGCGTACGTGAAGCCTAGTGAACCGTAGTAAAACCAAGGTGAGTTTTATGAGGATTTCTATAGTACATAGCAATATGTTATTTTCAGAAAAGTAAGATTTCCAAATGTTTATAAATACTAAAGTTTGGAAAATAGTTTTGAATGAAGCTCTATACAAAGGCTTAGTGTTTAAAACAGATTTTTAAAAGTATGGTTTGCAAGGTATTTTGAAAGAAGTTTCTTATGGGAACTAAGTTGTCAAAATCAGTTTTTTTTTTAAGTAATTTCAGTAAAGAGTTATAAAATGTTTGAGTAAGAGTTGTTTACAAATTGTGTCCCATTTTGACCAATTTGAGATGAAATGAAGTAAGAATTAAAGAAAGAAAGAAGTATGAGCCAGTTGTCCGGACTAGGATCACCCACATAATCGGGGGATCAGAAGACACTACTGGGATGGTACCTCCCGTCGCGAAGTAGTTGTCTAGCTTAGTATACCCTTGTGCTTGAATTTGTTCCAAGTCACAAAGGGGAGACAGAATGAGCATAACCGAGTGGGCGGATCTGTTCTGTCCCGCGAGGGGAGCTAGTAGAATGAATTAAAATAACTTAATTCATGAGTTTCAGTTGGTCACAAGAAAAAGAGAAAGAAAGCAGTTTTGAGAAAGAAAGTATTTTTTTTAAAGCTTAAAAGTAAAGATAGTAAGACATTTTGAGATTTATGATATAAATCAGTTTTGAGCAGTGTACTTTTAATATTTCAAGTTTGGAATAGAAAAGTTTTGGGTCTAAACCTATATTACTCACGAGACTTTATGTCTCACGTATACTATGTTTTTGAAATGCTATGTACTTAGGTGAAGGGAGCGAAGGTTGCAGTTGGGACCGTTTTGTACACTGTAAGTTTAAATTATGGTTATCTGTATTGAGTCTGTAATACCTCTCGAGTTTAAGTTTGTAAAATAAAACAAAAATTTAAGTGGCTATTTTATAATCACGAGTTGTAAAATATGTTTGAAACTGTATTTGTATTTTAAATATGGTTAAAGAAAAGGGGTGTTACACACGGTTAGGTCCTTCACAGTTTTTTGTCCTTAACAGTTTTGGTCCTTCACAATTTAATCTTTAACAGTTTTGGTCCTTCATAGTTTTGGTCCCTAAACCTTAATTTTGTCCCAACTATAGGAAGGGCTAAAAATTTCAGAAAGTCATGGAGATGTTATATGTGGGACAAACGATGTTTTTACGCAGACCCTAGGTACTCAAGAAAACCGTGGGCATGTACGTGGGATGAGAAAATATGTAACCTCGCACCAATACTTTTTTTTTCATTGTTCATGTAGTGCTTAATGGTCTAGGCAAAAAAAAAAAAAAAACTGGTGCGGGGTTACATATTTTCCCATCCCACGTATATGCCCAAGATTTTCTTGAGTACATAGGGCCTGCATAAGAACATCGTTTGTGTCACATAACCTCTCCATGACTTTCTGAAATTTTTATCCCTTCCTGTAGTTTGGACAAAATTAAGGATTAAGGACCAAAAATTTGAAGGACCAAAACTGTTAAGGATTAAAATTGTAAAGGACCAAAATCGTGAAGGACTAAACTGTGAAGGACCAAATTGTTAAGGACCAAAACCGTAAAGGACCAAAGTTGTTAAGGACCAAAACTGTGAAGGATTAACTATTAGGGACTAAAATTGTTAAGGACCAAAATTGTGAAGGACCAAAACTGATACTTTGGAGAAATTAACGAAAAAGTCCTAAAATAATTTTTTGACAGAAAAGCCCAGAAAACTGGTAAATTTATTCAGTTTAGCCCTTTTACCGGTAGCCGGTAAAAAAAGGGTTAAATTGAATAATTTTTCTACTTTCTTGGGCTTTTCTATTCAAAAAAAAATATTTTAGGATTTTTTCGTTAATTTCCCTAAAATATTGGGACTTTTCTGTAAATAACCCAAAGTTATATGTTATTTTGGAAGGTGTTTCATATCCTCTTAATTTGAATAGTTAAAATTAGTATCATTCAGAGTGTTTGTTTAGTATAAGTTTCACCTCTTAATTGGTCATAGTCTTATAATAGGTCTATTAAACAGAAAAATATATTGGAACCACTCTTTTTTTTTTTTTAAATTCCACATATGCCTTTTAACCTAAAAAACTATTTTTATCCAGAGCTTTTGAATGATTCAGACCTCTGAATCACTCATATCTAAATTATTTAGATGATATCAAACAGTCAATTACTCTGGTCGAAAAATCTGAAAATGCATTTTCATACTAGATTATGAAAATTTTGGTGAATGTCTCACATGAGAGGAAAATAGGAGGTTATCGCCAATCGAGAGCATTGGATTATGTTAACCAATGAAATAGTTTGAACTATATTATGATCATTTTGCATTAATCAATCACCACATGAATACTGATTTGTAAATCCAATGATAGTTTATGCATAAAAACAAGTTAGCAATTAGAGGTTGTGTGATGCTTGGATGAGAACTAGGACATTGGTTCATAAAATCAACGGTTAAAAATTTATATGAAACTAAATTTATAATTTTTGTATTTATGAAACATTAATTATTTTGCCAACAATGGTAGTAAAATATGTTCTTTCTAACAGGTGCGGAACATGAACATCAAAAGTAGGAAGCTGAAAGCAAAACTCTAAAAAAACCATATGAACATGTTTGATTTGGTTCAAAAATAAAATCTTCAAAAAAAATCTAAACAAGTGCATGTTGATATACATTCACTGTCCACAATTAATCCATCGTAAACTACTGATATATATATATATATATATATATATATATATATATATATATATATATATATATATATATATATATATATATATATATATATATATATATATATATATATATATATATATATATATATATATATATATATATATATATATATATATATATATATATATATATATATATATATATATATATATATATATATATATATATATATATATATACATTCACTGTCCACAATTAATCCATCGTAAACTACTGATATATATATATATATATATATATATATATATATATATATATATATATATATATATATATATATATATATATATATATATATATATATATATATATATATATATATATATATATATATATATATATATATATATATATATATATATATATATATATATATATATATATATATATATATATATATATATATATATATATATATATATATATATATGTTCGTTTCCCAACATCACTCCAACCGTGAAACATCATATAGCCACGGGGACTTAGGCTGTGTTTGGCGCGCCACAGCTAGCGTATAAACTAGCATTTTTTTTCAAGCTTTTATAATCTATATATCTTATAATAGAGGCATATTTCAAAGCACCACATGCATTTGAAACTCCCATGACTTTTGATATTTCCATTGATTTTCTAACTTTTTATGTCTTTTCATATTTCCACAACTAAAGAGTTTTTTTAACCTATGATACTTTATTGTTAGTTATCACACCTAATTAATATAAGAGTTATACATAATTCACATATAAATTAGATTCTAGCATGAAAAATATGATGGAAGAAAAGATAGATTCTAGCATGAAGAATATGATGGAAGAAAAGATGATTTGAGAAAACACACACTTTGAAGTTTAATATGTTTATATTGTATTACGAAGGAGAAACATGAAGAAACTATAACAAATTACAAGTCGCAAGGCAAGAGAAAAACGGCATGGTTGAGAACACATATTTCGAAGGTACATATGTTTATATTGTATTGGGAAGGACACATGTGAAGAAGCTAAAGCAAATTACAAGTTGCAAGACAAGAAACAAAATGCATATTGGTTCTATCGCAACATAACGGTAGGAAGATATATAATAGATTGATTATTCATTGTAACGTTTTCTAATCCATATTCACCAAAATGGTTGTATATTGTTTGAATAAGTGGGCTTATGTTGTTTGATAAAGTATTTAGTGGTCATTTGGTTCATATAATATTTTTTCATATTAGCGTTATTTAACAAGGCTAAATTATATTTATTTTACCTACAAGTTTTACGAAGAAACGATCTACAATAATACATTCCTCAAAGATAATATATGTATTATTTTTAGTACGTTTTATTTTTTGTATTAGATTCTAATGTAGTTCATGTTAATGTGTTATATTTTTAATATTGGATTGTCTATATACAATTAACTTAAAATAGATGATTATATTGTTGGTTGAGTAACAAGTCATAATGTATTCAACTCAAGACTTACAATTCCCGAATACATAGAAGTTTGACATACAAATAATTAATGTATGAAATTGAATTATTAAAATATTAAAATAATAAATTATATTTTTCAGAAAACGCTTCAAATGTTCTAAGCACTTAATACATGTTAGACTTGGTTATATTTCTCTAATTTTAATTATCGATTTTTAAAGACTGGCTCATTTTTTCATATATATTTTAAATCTAGATTTTATATCACTAAATATTGATTACGATGAATGATTTATAATACTTTTTACATTTATTAGAGCATTTTACTTTCATCATATCGACTTAAAACTCTTAACTATTCAACTTCCAACATTTAAGTTATTTATTAAATATTAGAGCATTTTACTTTCATCATATCGACTTGAAACTCTTAACTATTCAACTTCCAACATTAAGTTATTTATTAAATATAAAATATATCATCTTGATGATCGAATTTTGGAATTATTAATATACTATACTTAAGTTGTTAATTAATGTATGGTGTTAAATACAAAACCAAAGTTAAACTTTTTAATCGACAATATAATACATTGAATTTGTTGATCGAACAATGGTCTAAATGCAAAACCAAAATCAAAATATAAACTAAACTTAGACAATGATCAAATATTTCTTTTTTCAAAATAGTTAAAAGGCTTCAATCTGTAAAATATAAAACCTAAATTGAAATCTAAACCTAACTAAAAAAATATATAATTTATTTTTTTATAATTATTGAAAATTTTCACAGGTAGTTATAAATCAATTAACAATCTATATATTTATATGAAGATATATTTTTTTATAAATATATAATATATGTTTGAAACTTTCAACACTTTAACTTCCTACTATTACCAACACCATTAATTTATTTTAATACACAATCTCTTCACATTTCAACTAATTAACCACTACAACCAAAAGTTTTTGAACTTATGGTACTTAATTGTTACTTATGACACATTAGTTAATATAAAGATATATATAGTTCGCATAGGATGGGCAGCTTATTTTGGTAGAGTTTGGAAAATAAGATGGAGGAAAATACGACTTGACAACATACAATAATTACTTTAAACTCTTATTTATGTTATTACTGGTATGTTTTATTTTATATTTATTTTAAATTCGGAGACAATTTATGTAAATATATTTTTATATATTTTTAATGTTGGACCATCTATAATAATTAACTCCAAAAAAGGTGTTATGTTTTTTTGTTCGATGTTTGGATGAAAATTATTATTGATACATATGTCATATGTTTGATTTATTTTTTGTTTTTCATATTTGATTAAATCTAAAATGTTTATGTTTATATTTGATTGGTCAATATATTTTTACTATATTAATTTACTCCTGCGCAACGCGCGGGAATACGCCTAGTTTAACATGTTTGGGAGACCAAAACGTAGCTTTTAAGTTAGCTAGGTAGCTAAGTTTTATATACGCTACTGTAAGTAACGTATGAGATGGCTTTCTCAATTTGTTCCCACTTTACCCCTGAGAAGTGAGAAGAGATCGGATATACATATAGCTCCAGTCTTCATGTTTATCCAAATTCCCTCCAAATCACTGCAATGGCTTTATCTCGTAAACAAACTCCCTCCAAAAAATCGCTCCAACTATCAATCGATTCCGAGTCGATCGTCGATTTCTATAAAGCAGGCTCACTCGACTCCTCCCAAACAAAAGGCGCCAATCATCTGTCGAAATCGTTGACGATAGACCAGTATCTTCACAAGCAATCGAACTCGTGCTTCAAGGTTAGCATCGATTTCTCTGATTGTAATTGGTTATTGCAATTCTTGAATTATACGTATTATGTTTCAGTATCGTCTCTATCTTAGTGCAAAAGTTTCAATTACACAATTGTTTGCTTTCATGGAAATTGATGGAATTGAGCAATTGAATTAAAAATGCCATCAACGTACTATAAAACAACGGTTCAAAAAAATTTAGGGTGTTAATTTAATCGTAACCTTCGAATTCATTGCTTAAATAGAACGTGTTTGCATCACTACTCGCAAGTCGCATCTGAAAGTATACAGATTCAACCAACATTAGTAACCCACGAACAAATCATCGATCGATGAAGAAAGTTAAATTAGTTAATAGTTTCCCCTGTATGTATCTATTTCTCCTGTTTTTCCCTCGATAACCCAAGGACTGTTTCTTTTTCTTATCCCTATTTTCTCTTTTGACCCCTATTAGTCTTGGTTTCTTCTGCAAAATAGAATGAAGTTATGGAATCAATTGAAAATATGATATAATAATAACTAACTTATCGTATAATACAGCATTTGATGTATGCTTCTTGGCATTCTGGAATCTTCTGTCAAGCAAAATAATAATGTGTTTAAATTGTATAGTGGGGACCACATTGGTGATGTGGCCTTGCAATTAGACTTGCAAATTGTGAAAGTGGTTTAGGTAGAAATGGTGGGGTGTTGGTTGACATATCTTACAGAAATATGTTTGTTTTACCAAAGTTACAAAAGATACTAACATGTGTTTTTTATTGTAAACAATGAAAATCATACAATATGCTTATTCTATAATTAAAAAATGAAAATCATATTCCAAGCCTATTCCTGCTATACTGTAAACAATGAAATCATACAATTCTCTATTGAATATTATTATTATTTATTGGCAATATGCTTATTCTATAATTAAAAAATTTTAAACACTATAACATATTATTTGTTGGTTCTAAACATCTTATTTAGAAACATGACTCTCACATAACCATTTTGGTTGATTTGGAAAGAAATATGGGTCCTAAGAAAGATTCTGAAGATGGGGTAACCTGGAGCACCGAGAATATTATACGCTTGTGTGATGTTTGTATCAGCTATATAATAAAGAATGGACGTGGTCAACTCATTAGATGGCGAGACATAGAAGAAATGTTTGCGGAAAAAGTTGGTAAACGATGTCCCTCTAAAAGCTTAAAGAACAAGTATGATAGCATGAAGAAAGATTGGCGCCTTTGGAAATTTTTGAAAACGGGAGAAACCGGATTAGGTTGGAACCCAACAACCGGAAAGCTAGATTGTTCGTATGAATGGTGGGAAAGAAAGCTAAAGGTATTAACTATTATTTGCTAGTTGTATTATTGAAAATATATTATTATAGAGTCTTATATATTATTTTTAGGAGAAACCCGACGCGAAAAAGTACCGACATAAGGGAGTTTGTCCTCAAGTTGAAGAAAAATGGGATCAACTGTTTGGTGATGCTGTGGCAACAGGAGCAGGTTGTGTAGCTCCTTCAGCAAATCCAGATTTTGTTGATAAACCAGTTATTGACGTAGATAATGACGTAGAGGAGAATGAAAATGTCAATGGTTTAGCTGAAGAGGCTTTTCGTGAATATTCACAATATTCTGGAGCAGATAACCTAGATGATCAAGAAGGTTCCTTTTGGCATAATTTTGCTAAAGAGGTTACCGGTAAGCCTACAAACTCCGATGTTCCTAAAAATAATAACAAAAGTGTGAAGCGTAGAAAAAGAGAGTCCGGGGGTACTTTTTAATGAGGGAACACATAGAAAAGGTTCATGACATCCATCATGAAATTGTGGATTTGATCAAGCAAGGTACCAACAACAAAAAGGACGACGTAGGAACTAGTATTCGTACGGTCATTGATATTATGAATCGAATAGCTGCAAATGACGATCTTGTGGTTGGTGGGGAATTTTGGTGCCATGCGATGCATATGTTTCGGGATCGAGATAATAGAGATATATTTTTCGAGCAACCAAGTGATGATGCTAGATTGGCCTGGTTGAAGTTTTCTCAATCAAGAAACATAACTTGAAATTTTATTTTGATTGAAATATTTTATTAGTACATATGTTTTTATTCAAAGTTATCGATGTTTAGACTTAGTAGAGTATTTGTATTTTAATTGATTGAAATATTTTGTTGGGACATAGGTTTTTTTTCAAAGTTATCGATGTTTAGACTTAGTAGAATATTTGTCTTTTAATTGGATGATAATATGTTTTATTTGCAAGAATTTATGTTTTACTTGAGTGTAATATTTGATGTTGGAATTTATTTACTTATTTGATTTGTAATGTTTCTAATAAATGCAGCGTGAAATGGATGACACTCAAAGGAATCGACTTATTTTACTTTTAACATTGAGTAGTATGGAAGAACATGTAGCCGTAATTAATTATTACTACACTCATATTTACAAGGAGCCGTGTATGACGTCACAGCAAACAGGAGAAGCGTGGATGAAGGAGGTGTTGAATGGTCATCCAATACGATGTGTTAATGCTTTTCGAATGAGTGCTAGTTGCTTTAAAAAACTTTGTGAAGACTTAGAAAAAAATTATGGTTTAAAGTCAAGTGATAGAATATCCGTAGAAGAAAAGGTTGAGATATTCTTGTATACACTTGCACTAGGTCTTTCAAACAGAGATGTTGCTGAGAGGTTTCAACGTTCTGGAGAAACAATTAGCCGAGCTTTTCATGATGTGTTGGAATCCATATGTGGACGGAATAAAGGGTTGATGGGTCTTGCACGTGAGTATATTAGACCTAAAGATGCAACATTTCAATGTATACCACCTCATATTGAAAATGACAGTCGATATATGCCTTATTTCAAGGTAAATGATTATGATATTTTTATTTCCATACATTTTAATATATTAATTAAAACATTTAATTAACAGGATTGCATTGGGTGCATAGATGGTACGCATATAGATGCTTGTATCCCAACTGTCGAACAACTAAGATATAGGGGAAGAAAAGGAGTCCCTACTTTCAATGTAATGGCGGTATGCGACTTTGACATGTGTTTTACGTTCATATCCGTTGGGTGGGAAGGATCAGCGCATGATACCCGAGTGTTCCTTCATGCAATTGGGACACCTTCTATGAATTTTCCTGTGCCTCCAGAAGGTAAACTAGTTTCATATTTGTTTATAATTTTTTCACTAACAATCTTTTGAATATAAATTTTACTTAACTTTTTTCATATAGGAAAATATTATGTAGTAGACAAAGGATACCCTGATCGAAAAGGATATATGACACCATATCCGCGTCTTAGATATCATGAATCACAATTTGAAAATGCACTTCCAACCAATGCTCACGAGGCCTTTAATCGTGTACATTCATCTCTTCGTAGTTGCATCGAACGTTCATTTGGAGTGTTGAAACAGAGGTGGAAAATATTGTACAGAATGCCAAAATATAGTGAGAAAACGCAAATAGATGTGATAATGGCAACATTTACCCTTCATAACTATATTCGAAGGAATGACTCGACAGATATGATTTTCAACATCGTTGAACAACATTCTGATTACATACCTTCAGAAGAACAAAACAACCATTCAACATCTAATAATGCGAACAATCGAGAGTCACGTCACGAGATTCGAGAACTTCGTGATAATATTGCGAATATGATATGGGCTGCAGGAAATTTATTTTAAAATCTGAAATCTTTTATTTAGTTTTTGGTTTAATTTAATTTAATGTATTATGTTTTTTCTTATAATATTGAATTAATTTTGTGCATGTCTTTTTATGTCATTTTACGATTTCCAGCTAGTTTTATCAGTTTGTTTTTACCAAACGTCTTTTATTATCCGCTAGTTTTTCAGCTCAGCTAATTTTTCAGTTAGTCGCTAGTTTTCTAGTTACCCGCTACTTTTTCAGCTAGCAGCTACTTTTTCAGTTAGTCTGCCAAACATAGCCTTATATATATATATATATAATGTTGTTATCATCATTCTAATTGTTGAACATATCATTTTGTGTTATCGAGTGTAGCACCCCCAGATTTTAGAAAATAGCAACTTGGAATTTTTGATGCAAAACACCAAAATGTAAAAAAACACACACACACACACACACACATATATATATATATATATATATATATATATATATATATATATATATATATATATATATATATATATATATATATATATATATATATATATATATATATATATATATATATATATATATATATAAGAATCCTATGATTGTTAGCAATAAATTGAACTGTTTCACTTAAAATATGCTCCATCATGCTGATATAGATTATATGTATTATCAACTCAAAGTACTTTAGATTATTTTCCACTCACCTCCATTTTTAACTTCATTTGATATAAGATTATATGTATTATCAACTCAAAGTACTTTATATTATTTTCCACTCACCTCCATTTTAACTTCATTTTGACTATACGAATTATATTCCTTGTATATTCTATTTTTTAGACTTATAAATTTTGTCAAAAACACCCTTCAACTTATATTTTTTTTACATATTTTATGTTATAAAACTTTAATAAATATATTATTGAAAATTTATAACCAAATATTTTACTAATATTGGAGGATGTGGATATTGTTTACCTGGTTATTAGAACAATTGTCGTTTTTTATAGTTTTATTGTAATATATAGGTTAAATGTGTGTATATTAGAATATTTGTATTGTAAGGTATATATCAATTTTATGATTTTATAAAATACGTTATTGTGTCTTAATTTTTTAAAACATATTTCAATTTTATATGAATTCAATTTACAAATATTAAAATTTTATATTTATGATTAATTAATTTCATTTAAATTATAGTTAGTTAATTAAAACTAATTAAAATTTTGATAAAACCTAAAATCTGATGGACTAAATTTGACGATTGAAAGTTCAATTATATTTTGGAGAAATGAATAAAAATATTAATTTCTCAAAAATATAGTTGGAAATATAGTGGTGCTGGACATGATTTAACTATATTTTGGAGTAAAATAAAATGTTCGGTGTCCTTATGGCAATTTTTTAGAACGTCTAACTTAAACAATCATTACTCTACTTTTAATTTTATATATTTTTGTCTCAAACAGAGCGGCATAAATGGGCCACAGGCCTTTTTGTATGTGTTGTTATGCATTTTAAGAGTCACAAAGTTGAGTAATACAACTAAAAGCTGTTTAGAATAAAGTTCATGTAAAATAGATGGTCAATTTGAAATACCTGTTAAATGTATAACCCAATTTTGTAACCTTCTCATAAAATCAATGCATAACAAAAACATACCAAAAATATCATCGGTGTGGTCCGGTGTAGGTCGATTTTCTTTGTGCAAGAACGTTGACCCATCATCAACCAATAACGTCTCACTATCCAGACCGGGTTTATCGCACTAACTAAAGAGCTCCTTCACTCTTGCAAGTTTCTCTTGTTACCTAGCAATGTTCTTCGCTTCCGATCATAGCCATCCGATCCTCCGGTTGATGTAATCGGATCATCCGATCAACAGATCTAGATTTCATTTCTATCCTCTAGTTGATATAATCGGATCATCCGATCAACCGATCTAGTTTTCATTTCTTTTGTTGGATCTAATTGATCACTAATCGAGTTTCCTCAGTAAGAATTTGGTGATTGTTTTCCAGGAACTTAGGGGTTTGAAGAGCATCGAACAATGGTGCCTTCACTCCAGTTCTTCACGCTCCCTTGCGTTACCTCTTTCTATAGTGGCAGTTCACGTTCTAATCGTCTGAAACCTCGTCTTGAAAAAGGCGATCGTCGTGGTAATCTTAGTTAACACTCAGCCTATTATTCGTCCTTTTCCTCTAGCATCTGTAGCTTTTGTCCTGCGTAATCTTCTCAATCAATCATCTTCTCTCTTTTTTCGATTTTATTACCATATTCTGTCTTTGATACGACTAAGTAGCTCTCCTCGACTAATCGGAGTCTGATCGCGCGATCGATAAGTGAAAACCGCCTCCAGGTGCGTGTTGAAGTTTGGATTAAACTGCTATTGTTTAACGAAAAAGGTACATATTCGTTATGTATCTACATATCTCTCTTTCACTTTGACGCATCTGGCTGCTCCCGGTGTAGGTATTGCATTCCTGATAGATTTACTTCACATGTTTATATACAGTGGATTCACATTTTCTGTGTCGGAAACAATTCCTATACGGTTTCATTTCAAGTACATGTGTTCTAAGCTCTCTGTCCTTGTATTCGATTGCTTGCAAACTTCACTTTGTTGTTAGATTCAATAATAGAGTGTTTCTTAATTGTTGTGATATACTGATATTAGGCCTGCATTTGGTAACAATCCAACTGCTGATCTGCATGTTAGACTGTAGCATGCTGCTATGCTTATGCGAGGTTGTATTTTGGGCAATGAATTAAATCATGTATGGCTGCATTTAGTCATAACATGCTAAACGCAATGAGCAGTGAGCCGAACAACAAAATTAGTCACAATCTATAATGTTTCACTTGCAGCTGCCAACTGATGCCAATGGACATTGGTGTGCCAGCTTCTGTTGATGTAAACAACTGCCATGGATTGTATGTAACACCCGAATCCATTCAAAATCTTTCTGTGGATAAACTTGAGAGGGATGTACCTACTTTTCTGAATATCCAAGATGACAAAGATGGGGTTCCAGGATCCAAATTACCACAGGGGAAATATGAGAAGTGTTTCAGTAATCCTACAACATTTCCTTTTTCAAACAAGAGCACATCATCTCCAGGAGAATCTCTAGAGGCCATAACTGGCAAAGAATCTACACCTTGTGACAACCCTAAATCCGTTCATCCAACTAGCTCACATTCTCCATCTTTGCCTGTAAGTATTTCATTTATAAGCAATTTATTTTCAATATATTGTCCCTGTTAGCTTAAACATAAACAAAATTACAAAACCATAGAATTAAGTTGTCAATATCTGAATGAAACAATACCTGTGTCCATTGCTCAATCTTATTCTTGACGTGGAATATTGTTTGATGAGCAAATTAATCGATAATGGGGATTGATTACTTGAGAGTGACGGCCATATATAGACATTCAGAATTAGGGTTCCCATTAAACACTAGTAAAGTTCCTAATTTTAAGGGTTAAATGCAAGAAATGGCAATGTACTTCTTCCATGTATATGTTTTTGATGTATTCTACCTTTTTCTTTCTATTACTGCATTGCATTTTTAATTTTTTTCTTATTAAGGCATTGTAGTTTGAAGAATCTATGCAATTGTAGCATTTTCAATTTTCCTATTATTAGGATTTAGGACATTGTGCTTTGAAAAAGCTACCCAATTATAGCAATGAAAATTTCTTTGTTTTTGGATGACATTGCTATAACTTGATCATTTTTCAAAAAACGTTCCAACGGAAGGAAACGAATGTAGGATGCTATAATAAACAAATATATGAAAGTAAGTCGCAATTTCTTGCATTTAACCCTATTTATAAAGCCCCTTAGCCTATTATATGGATCTGTATTACCCACTAATTTAGAAAATCTCAACACCACCGTTCATCTCTTGACTATGACATTGATTGATTAAATTGTGAAAGTGAATTTACTGTTTTGCCGCTTTCCCTACAGATAGCTTCAAAGCCCGTATCAGCCATAAAAGGTAGCCGAGAGAAACGAGGGGAGACCCCACCTCAAAAGCTGACTGTAAAGTGGGCCCCAGAAGTATACGATCCAGTACCCACTTCAGTTTCCCACACAGTAACAAACAACAAGCCTCAAAAACAAACCAAAAAAAGCTCAAAATCCAAACAGAAAAACGGAAACAAGTCATCAAGTGGAAGTAAATACAAAGACAAAAAACGAGGCCGGAAGCGTGGTGGTACCTCTTCCACTGCTGGTTTTAAGCCGCCTGAGCAGGAGGAGGAGGTGGTGGTTGATTATGGCATGCCACCACCAACCGCCATGGAATTTGACGTCGGAAATCCAGATCAATTCTGTGGGACCAGCTTTCTGAAAAGATATGACACGAACCAGGTACATTATCCTTCTTTAAGATTGTAAATAAATAAAATGATTGAAGTTCTGTTAATATTTCACAGATTTGCGTATATTTGCGGTAGTATGGATGGTTTTGTACTAAATACTTTATACCTGATGCAAGTTACTCATAGGTATATGTGGGTGGACTCGTATAATTCTGCGTTTGGTTGTTTTATTCAGAATTACCGGATCTTTTGCGGGTACTAAAAAGTAATGCATACTTTTGCACTTATATACGTTATATCGATGGATCAAATGAATGAACTTGACGGTGTACGGTGTGACTAAGGGGGTTTTTTTTTTCAAAAAGTCTTTTTCTTCCAAAACATCCACAGGCGGGTAGATGTTTATAAAAAAGAATGTTTGTTTTCTTGAAGACAAAATACCTGAAAAAGTCTTTTTCAGGTCTTTTTCCAAAAGACATAATCCAAGAGACATAATTTATATCTTTTTGCCTCTTTTTGAAACTTTAGTTCGCGACTTTCTTCCAACTCTTCCGTCTCTCCTTTTCTCTCTCAAACCCGACTACCAAGAAGAAAACTCAAGCCTATGTCTTCATTACTCCACAAATAGTTTTTATATGAAGAACGAAGACATTGAAAAAGACTTTTGGTCCACATCTTCTTCAGACATGAAAAATACAAAAAATATTTTACATCTTAAAAAACAAACACAACCTAAGGCTCGTTGCATGGTTTGACTGTCTCGTTTGACAACCTAAATTAAGGCTCGAGTTTTTTGGACTTTTATTAATCAAATAATTTTTTGGAAAAAAAGGTCCACCCTGTCAAAAGTTGATCTAATAAGTGGGAATCACAAAATGACCTCTCTATAAGGTGGTATTTAGCAAATTAACCAATTTCTTTGGCTCTTTGTGCAAAATGACGACCAATTTGTGATGAATATTGCGAAATGCCTTTTTAAATTATCCCCTTCAAAAAATAGCAAATTCGATAAAATCATGTATTGTTGCAATATATGACTCTGTTTTGCAATATATGATTTTGTGCAAAGAGCCATGTTGATCATTGATATATGAGTCGATTACAAAAATGGACAAATGGTTTGTATGGTATAAAAGGAAGTTACTCATTGAATTAGACTAAAAATGGGTTGTATGGTATAAAAGAAGTTACTGTTGAATCAGACTAATGTACATTGATCATTCGGTAACTAATAGTTAAAAATGGTGTGTGATCCAAGTTACACCTAAATTAATCTTAACATGAGAGTAATTTCGGTGTTGCTACTAACATTTACTCATGAAACAATTACGGATTTAACAGATAAAATAGCATTCATAATTCAAACATCAATTCAAGTGGCCAACACAAAATGACATAGGAATCAATTAGAACATTCGAAGCAAAACTTGAACAACTAGATGAAAACATAAACATAATGTTATCCGAATGATTAAAAATCCCATATCACATGTTTGATATAATCGGAAGATGTATAGATCTAGCCACACATGGTTTGGCTAAGATCTCTAAGATGCACAACAATAACCGTGTTTAAAAGCACTTACAAAACAATGTTCAAATCATAAACTAGTGTTTTCCAATGTTTTTGGTTGAAATATGTACAAAACGTTTGTATCCCACTCTTCAAAATGTGTGTCCCCCCCCCCCCCCCCCCCCCAAAAAAAAATGACCCAAAAACCACCCTTTAAACCGTATAGAAAACTGGTGCTTAATTTCAGTTTTGCGCGCTACACAACTCGTGTAAGATCTTGGAAACTACTGTCTGGTTTAAGGTCATGCCTCACACGACCCGTGTGAGGTTTCTTCACAAACAATGCAGTGGGCTGGGGTCTGGCACAACCCATGCAGGGTCACACGATCCGTGCGGGTCTGCAGGCTCCGTTTCTTAGATCTTTTGACTCCAAAAAACTTACATCTTGAACTCCAACGCTCTATAGCTATTCCAAGCTTCATTCGAATAATTCCAAGCATTCCAAGCCTCGTTCCGTCCTCTCGCTCCGTTTCTCCTTGCTCCGTGCCTCCATGTCTCCAAGTCTCCTTTTTACCTAAAATCACACACAAACTTATGAAGTATCGTTGTCCCCGGGAAAATAAATGCAAATGCATGAAAATAGCTAAAAAGACAAGTAAAGAAATATAAAAATGGCCCAGAAAATATGCATGAAATGCATCCAACATACCGCTAACTTGTTGCAGTTGGACTCCAATTTCTTGGTTTCCGTTTATCGTAGAAATATGAATATGCTACAGAAATCATCTTTATTAGATAAGTCTTAATGGTTTTAGAAATGCCAGATATAGAAATCTTTCGCCATTTTTCTTATACAATGGTGAAGGTGTTGGATTAGGTGTCTAAGCCATGACTTGTAATTGAACTTTTATCTTATGGTTAAAAGCAAAGTCCATTTGGGTTGCCCTCATGGGTGGAGGAAAGATAGTTCAGTAGAGAGAATAGTTGATTTATTAATCGTATAATAAATCAATAGAAAATATATATATGGTTTATTAATATATTTAAGTGCTAATATATTAATTAGAAACTATAATAATTAATTAAGATTTAATCTAGAATTAATTGGATTTAATTTGGAGATTAAATTAATTAATTAAAAGGTGCAGGGACTGGTTTGGCATTTATTCAATAGTTGAATAACTGGCCAGGAAAAACCAGGGACCAAAAGTGGCGCCAACTTGGAGGCTCCTCCAAGGGATTGGCGAAACCCTAATTAGGGTTTGGTAAGCCTGGTCCAAGTGGTCAAAAGCCTTGTCCAGTTGGAGGCTCCTTAGGGTTTCAGGTGTAACCCTTGGAGGCTATAAAAGGAACCCCCTGGCACCTCATATTGACGCCACCTCTCTCTGGATTTACTCTGCTGGACTGATTCTTCCATCCCCTGGGTGTGACTTTCATCTGAGGCAGGATAATTTTGCTGCTGCTTAAAAGGATCATAAGATCTAAGGTTGGTTTTTCTTGATTCTTCTTTAGAATTGAATTGTATCCTTTAGGTTCTTAGTTCTAATCTTCATAGAAGAAAACATAGATCAATATTAGGGTTGCATGTGAACCTTAGGTTATTTTGTGTTCATTGATTGCATAGAAACCCTTCAGTGGTATCAGAGCTAGCTTGTTTTCTTGTGTTTGATTATGAACTGCTTGAATTGTTTTGTGCCTAAGGGTTATTGGCGAAAATTAACCCTTGGGAGGAGGCCAAAATCGATCCCAAGGCTAGGGTTTCCTAACCCTAGCCGCCACCCTCCCTTGGTCCCCCTTGAATGCTTGATTTGCTTGCCTTAATTATGTGTTGTTATTTTTGGTATCTAAATCAACTAAAATAACTTGAACCCTAATTCCTTGGCTTGTAATTTTCGAAATTCATGGGACCATTACAGGTTAATTAATTTGATTAATTGGTAATCTGTAACCTAGATTTAATTAATTTAATTAATTGATTAATTAAAGGCAAATTAAATCTGCCTTAAGAATTAATTAAAATTTTCAAGAAAATTAGAATAATTTGAGAAAATTAGAATTTAATTAATTCTAAAGATATTTTAATGAGATTAAAATATATCTTATATATATATTTAAAATTAAAAGTTAATTTAATATGTATAAGAAAATTGGTTAGTCTACCGCTAGTAAGCCTCATTCACAAAACTGTCCTATAAAGAGGGTATAAGGCGACTGACTATAAAATGTTAGTTTAATGGGTATCTACTCTTACCCACCGCTCTCCTGGTCAGTCGAGTGTCGTTAGCTGAACGGGTATGATAGAACCGCTAAGCCTCTTAAAAGTATAATGCTATAATTGAAAGTACTAGAACCCTAAAACAAATCCCAATCTAGTTACTTTAGGAAAATGTGAATTTGATGCTACCCCATGAAATTGCACATTGCACTTTATGAAACGTTGGTGGAGCGTGTGTGGTTTACCGGCACACCAATAGGGGTTCATAAAGAGTGGCAATGGGTGTCTCGGGTGTTATCATTGTTGATGGAGCGTGTGTGGTTTACCGGCACATCAATTTGAGATGATAATGGATCCCGAGAGCACCAAGCTAATTTGCATGGTTATTCACACCCGGTTTGTGATCCTCGGCATCCCAGTCACAAACGGTGGGGCATATCCGAGATTAAACATGCTATTGAACAGTTCAATAAATCTCATAAGAAACTAGGAATTCCATTTATAATAAGATTATTTTTCCGCGGTGGAATCGGCTGAATCGTCGTTCGCCTACCTTTATAAAATTTGCTTATAGATTACGGCATCCCTCTTCTATGTTGCAAATTGTTATAGTTGGATCCTAGCCTTATTTTATATTGGGTTATTATAAGGACCGACAAGTATCTAATTAAACTTACCTTCTTTTATAGATGTCTTCTGCTGATCAATCCGCTCCCCAATCAAACTCCAGTGTTCCCTCAATCCTCTCACTATGTTCCAGGGTTCAATTGAACGGGACAAACTATAATGACTGGATTAGAAACATCAAGATGGCTCTGAGGTATGAGAACAAAGAGTATGTTCTCGAGACCGAGCTTGTCGATGTCGACCCCGAAACTGCTACTCCCGAGGAAATTGCCTCGTACCAAAAACATACTGATGATGCAACCAAAGTGGCCTGCATCATGATCGCCACAATGAACCCCGAATTGCAGAGAATATACGAAGACTACTGGCCCTATGAGATGCACAAGGAGCTAGCGGAAAAGTTCCGCAAGCAAGAGCGCATCGAAAGGTGCGAAGTGGTCAAGGACTTCACGAACAGCAAACCCAAAGATGGAGAGTCCATCTGCACTCATGTGCAAAGAATGCAAGGTTACGTGGAGCGGCTTAGAAAGCTTGCGATGCCTGTACCGGAACAGTTGGCCGTTGACATAGTGCTTAACTCGTTGCCGAGTTCTTATGACCAGTTCAGGCTGGCTTATCATTTGAACAACAATCAGGCTAATATGACTGAGTTGCATCGCATGCTTCGAGTAGCTGAAGACGGGATGAAGGGTAAAAGTGTACCCTCGGTTAATCAGCCCGTTCTAGCCATTGGAAGTGGCAAAGGAAAGAAAAGGAAGGGCCCTCCTAAGCAAAATTGGAGGGAAAAGGTTCAGGCCGGGTCATCCAGTAATGGCTCGAGAACCAAGACTTCCCAAATTCCTTGTGTGGCCAACCCCGATAAAGCAAACTGTTTCTACTGCAAAGAAAAGGGCCATTGGAAGAGAAGCTGCCCCAAATACTTGCAGGATGTCAAGGATGGGAAAGTAAAGCCATCGACAGCAGGTATATACACTATCTCTAAAAACTCACCATCTTCTAATTCTTGGGTCCTTGATACAGGATGTGGTTTTAACATTTGTTCTGATATGCAGGGCCTAAAGGAAAGCAGGGAGGTGGAGCACGGTAGACTGAACTTGATCATGGGCAATAGGAGATCGTCCCCTGTTACCAAGATTGGAGTTTATAGTTTAGTGCTTAGTAGTGAAGTTTGTATAGATTTATTAGATTGTTGCTATTCGCCAGAAATGGCAAGAAATATTATTTCATTTCACGCATTATTCAGACAAGGATTTCGTTTTTCTTTTGATAATAATATTGGATCTATTTCTGTTTTCAAAAATGGTATTTTGAATTTTACTGCTTATCCTTGTGATGGTGTGTATGAAACTGTGAAATGTGTTGACAATCTAGGACAAAGTGTAAATTATATTGATTCTACTAGTGATGTGGAAAAGGCATGTCTGTGGCATAGTCGGCTCGGGCACATCAGCAAGAAACGCATCGCCCAACTCCAAAAGGATGGAGTGTTGGAATCATTCGACCTCAAGTCAGATGATGTATGCGAATCTTGTCTGTTGGGCAAGATGACTAAATCACCTTTCAAAGGGTCTTTTGAAAGAGGTGAGGGTCTATTGGACATCATTCACACGGATGTGTGTGGTCCATTCAGATCAACCACAAAAGATGGCACGCGGTTCTACGTGACTTTTACCGACGATTTTAGTAGATACGGTTATATCTACTTAATCAAGCACAAGTCGGATACCTTTGAAAAGTTCAAAGAGTTTAAGAACGAAGTAGAAAATCAATTGGGCAGGAAGATAAAGATGCTCAGATCCGACAGAGGCGGAGAGTATCTAAGTATCGAGTTCCTAGACTATCTAAAGGAATGCGGAATAGTTTCGCAGTTGACACCTCCTAGGACACCACAGTTGAACGGTGTTGCAGAGAGGCGCAACCGAACCCTGTTGGACATGGTTCGTTCCATGATGATTCGAGCTTCACTTCCCATTCACTTCTGGGGGTATGCCTTAGAGACTGCCGCCCATATCCTCAATCTTGTCCCAACTAAGAAGGTTGCGAAAACACCTCATGAGATGTGGACGGGGAAAGCTCCCTCGTTGACACATATCAAGGTCTGGGGTTGTGAGGCTTTCGTTAGACGAGAGACTCAAGACAAACTCGCAGACAGAAGCGAAAGGTGTTTCTTCATTGGTTATCCCAAACAGTCCTTTGGATATCTATTCTACAGACCGAGCGAGGACGTGGTCTTTGTAGCTAGACGAGCGGTCTTTCGAGAGAGAGAGAGCTCGTATTCAAAGAGGACAGTGGGAGTACCATTGATCTGGAAGAAATTCAAGAGTCATCAGATGACGCAACCTTAGGAGAAACTAGCAACCAACATGAGGATGAAAGTCCTGTTGGACCGACAGATGTATCCTTACCTCTTAGGCGTTCCGGTAGGGTTAGCATGCCACCCGAGTTTTATGGGTTCCATATAACTTCGGATGGGGACACTTTTGTCAGTGATAGGACACTGATAAATTTGGATGAACCAGCTAACTACCAGGAAGCAGTGGCGGGCCCTGAGTCTGCCAAGTGGAAAGAGGCCATGGATAGCGAGATCAAGTCCATGTATGACAATCAAGTTTGGAACTTGGTTGACAATGTACCGGGTCGAAAGACAGTCGGGTGCAAATGGATCTTCAAGAAGAAGACAGACATGGACGGAAAGGTACACACTTTCAAGGCAAGACTAGTTGCGAAGGGTTTTACTCAAACCCCAGGGGTTGATTATGACGAGACCTTCTCACCAGTAGCTAAGATAAAGTCTATTAGGATTATGCTGGCCATAGCTGCATTTCATGACTATGAAATTTGGCAGATGGACGTCAAAACCGCTTTCCTTAATGGGAAGCTGACTGAGGATGTTTACATGAATCAGCCAGAGGGTTTTGTCGATGCAAAGTATCCTAATAAGGTGTGTAAGCTTGAGAGATCAATCTACGGATTGAAGCAAGCTTCTCGCAGCTGGAATCTTTGTTTCCATGAGAAAGTCAAAGAGTTTGGCTTCTCTAGGAGCGAGGATGAGTCCTGCGTATATGTCAAGGCTAGTGGGAGTATAGTCACCTTTCTGGTGCTGTATGTCGATGACATACTGCTCATGGGAAACGATATTCCAACCCTGCAAGATGTTAAGGCTTGGCTTGGGAAATGTTTCGACATGAAGGACCTAGGAGAGGCTGCCTATATTCTTGGGATTAGAATATTGAGAGATAGGAAGAAGAGACTGATTGGACTCAGTCAGGGTACATACTTGGATAAGGTACTAAAGAGGTTTAGTATGGAAAATTCCAAGAAGGGAGAGCTGCCTATTCAAAGTAATGCGAAGCTGAGTAAGACTCAAAGTCCGAGTACAGACGAGGAAATAGCTGAGATGAGTCGAGTACCATACGCTTCAGCTGTGGGATCGATCATGTACGCTATGACGTGTACTCGCCCTGACGTGGCTTTTGCTTTAAGCATGGTCAGTCGGTACCAGGGTAACCCTGGAAGGGCGCATTGGATAGCTGTGAAAAATATACTCAAGTATCTGCGAAGGACAAAGAACATGGTGTTAGTCCTCGGTGGCAGTGATACCTTGAGAGTTGAAGGATATACAGATGCCAGCTTTCAGACGGATAGAGACAGTGGTCGGTCTCAGTCGGGCTGGGTATTCCTTTTGAACGGTGGAGCAGTTACTTGGAAAAGTTCCAAGCAAGAAACAGTGGCTGATTCCACGTGCGAATCAGAGTACATAGCAGCAAGTGAAGCGTCAAAGGAAGCGGCTTGGCTGAAGAACTTTATCGGTGACCTTGGAGTAGTCCCGAGTATTCAGGAGCCCTTGGAACTGTTCTGCGATAATGAAGGTGCGGTCGCCTTGACAAAGGAACCGCGAGATCATGGAAAGTCCAGACATATCGACAGAAAGTACCACTACATCAGGCATAGGGTAGAAGAAGGTCACCTCCTTGTAAAGAGGGTATCATCGGAAGATAATCCTGCAGATCCCTTGACAAAGGCTCTGAGTAGGATTAAGCATAATCAGCATGCTAGGAGCATTGGATTAAGAGATGATATAAGTTTTAGTAATTAGATAGGTTCGAAACTTGTAACAATGTATTGTATTTGACTCTTGTGATTTAATAATAGAGATTTATTATGGTTCACTACTCTTGTCAGTACTTTATCATTGTGTTTCATTTTGCATGTTTTACTTCCTGAATAATTGGATTATTCAAATATCCACAGTCGATTACACTTTAAGGGAGTAAGTGTGAAGTAAGACTGTCATGAATTGGTAATAGATTGTCTAAGGAGTTAGACATTGCAATTGGATTGCTGAACCATTCGTGAGTACTTGGAAATGGAGATTTGAGTATTGGATAAACCCGCGCTCAATGGATTGCTTCATGGATTACATCACGAGCAATGTTGAGACGATAATATCTTTTGATCTTTAAGCTAAGACATATGAGTTATGATTTATTAGACGGTTGTTCATTGATAATATGAAAACGCATCGGTAACTCGGTGTTATAAAACGTATTGTTGTGAGTGATTTGTCTGGTAAAAGACATAAGTATATGAGTCGAAGTTTATTCGTCCCTTGACCCTAACGGGAAACAGATATCTGTAGGCCTCTCGATGATTTTGAAGTTGACTAAAATGGTTGGCCAACCGGGACTAAATTGGTAGTCTAAGAGTCATATGCAAATCGGAAATCGAGGAACAGTGAATCAGACCAGATTGATTTTATCCATGTCTTGGGTCTGAAAATATCTTGTTGGACGGAGGATCATCTGATCACTTATCTTTGGACAGAACTGACTGGGTCAGAGTTCAGACAATTAAAGTCATAGACTTATCCAAGTGGGAGACTGTTGGATTAGGTGTCTAAGCCATGACTTGTAATTGAACTTTTATCTTATGGTTAAAAGCAAAGTCCATTTGGGTTGCCCTCATGGGTGGAGGAAAGATAGTTCAGTAGAGAGAATAGTTGATTTATTAATCGTATAATAAATCAATAGAAAATATATATATGGTTTATTAATATATTTAAGTGCTAATATATTAATTAGAAACTATAATAATTAATTAAGATTTAATCTAGAATTAATTGGATTTAATTTGGAGATTAAATTAATTAATTAAAAGGTGCAGGGACTGGTTTGGCATTTATTCAATAGTTGAATAACTGGCCAGGAAAAACCAGGGACCAAAAGTGGCGCCAACTTGGAGGCTCCTCCAAGGGATTGGCGAAACCCTAATTAGGGTTTGGTAAGCCTGGTCCAAGTGGTCAAAAGCCTTGTCCAGTTGGAGGCTCCTTAGGGTTTCAGGTGTAACCCTTGGAGGCTATAAAAGGAACCCCCTGGCACCTCATATTGACGCCACCTCTCTCTGGATTTACTCTGCTGGACTGATTCTTCCATCCCCTGGGTGTGACTTTCATCTGAGGCAGGATAATTTTGCTGCTGCTTAAAAGGATCATAAGATCTAAGGTTGGTTTTTCTTGATTCTTCTTTAGAATTGAATTGTATCCTTTAGGTTCTTAGTTCTAATCTTCATAGAAGAAAACATAGATCAATATTAGGGTTGCATGTGAACCTTAGGTTATTTTGTGTTCATTGATTGCATAGAAACCCTTCAGAAGGGAGATTGGATCGCCTTTTCAAACTGCCAAGGGTGTACTGAGATGTGCACAGGTCTCCAAGAGTTGATAAAACACCTGAAGGATGAGTTTTTCTTTGTTGATTCTAAAGCTTTGCTTTTCCCCCATGACCATGGGTTTAACAAAGAATTGACACACTGACCCTCGCCCGATTCTTAGTTTTGGTCAGGATCGGATAACTAAAGATCTCATTGCCAACTCTATTCGGTGTGAGGATAGCAAGGAGGTGAATCTTGGTATGGATAGACTAAGCCCTAGGTAGAATGATAAGGTTCTTCGTATGGATCTATATATTAATGATAAGTTTCTTCCCCATTTAATAAATTTGAAGTATGAGATTCTATCAGGTGCTTTGACATTAAGAGAGTGTTGGTTCTTCTGTCTCCAACAATTGCTCCCCCGAACGTCCGACAACGAACGTCATAGGGTCTGGTAAGGAGACGATATATGGTTCTATTGGTTCGGTTGATGTTCGACAAAAAAGGGTCTATATTGTCTGATGCGATTCCTTAGAGTTATGGTACACATCATCATTGTAATATTAACAAAGGCATATTGGCTCCAGTAAACATCCCAAGGATTATTATAGGTGTGGAAGCGGCTCGGATTATGGAAGTGGTAGGGGCTCTCTTTCCGGTCCCCTAGACTTTTCTAATGCTAGGGTTTTTGAATAAGAGAAAATTTTCTCAACCGATCTATTTGAAGGATTCAGAGTCTAGGGTTTTTACATCCTCTAATCATATTGAAGGTTCACTTCCTCTGAATGGTGGTGAAATACTTTATTCCAAGGGTTATTCTCCTTAGGATTTCATATCTTTCAATGCTACTGTTTCAGTTAAGGTTCCAACTTCCTTCAAGCCTTCCTCCGATCATGGTAATGTTTCTGTTGGGAAATTTATTCATGGTTTTTCTAGTTATTTTAATGCTTCGTTTGATTATATGGGTATTTATTTTGAAATAAAAGCTAACTGTTCTCTTATCAAATATAGGGAACTTAACATCTCATACTATGCCAATGCCATAATTCTCAACGCTTCTTGTTTTGACCCTAATGATATTGTATAAACTACAAGGACTTTTATAGAAAGAGTACTCAACCACCCTTTGTTTTGGATAATAATAATGAGCCTTCCTTTGATAATCCTCCTTTCGATTCATCAACTATTGGTCAAGTTCCTTTTGCCACTTATTTTGGCGGTTCTCCTTCCAACAAGAATCATATTGCTGAAATTCCATCTGGTTTTCTCTTAAGGATGCTCTTCCTTCGAATGAAGCTAAGAACCGAACTCGGGACTCCTACGAACCTTCCATTTCGGGAAAATGTTTATGGATACTCTATTCTCTAATTTGCCATATTTAGACAAGACAATTTATCTTCCGTTAAAAGAGCATAACCATATTTTCGATTACGAACGCTTGGATATTTGGATGGCAATCTCAAAGTCGTAAATTGGTTGGATGAGTTTTTTTTCTCAGTCTATTCATCACTTGCCTGCAGCAGAAAAGCTAAATAAGCAGTATGGTAGGGTGAAGCGGCAGTTCGACATTTATATTACAAAGAGTTTATCTTTGGAGGCTGAAAATCAAACTCTTCTGCACGAGTAGAATTGGAAGCTTTGTATTTACCGACTAGAATTAGAGAAGAAGGTAGCTGCTTTTAAAATATTAGAGGAGGGGATTGCAATGGTTTGGGAAAAGAAAGTTCAAGATGCAGAGAAATAAAAGGATGGAGTTTTGGTTGGGATGGAGAAGGCTATTTTCATGGTAGTAGTAAGTTCTAAATAGTTGGAAGCTTCGAGAATAGACATGGTACATCGAGATTCTTGCATTCAAGAGTTGGAAAGACATGTGAACCACCTCCATGAGACTGGTCATGAGGTTTATCATAAACTAATTGCCATCGAAAGAGAAATAACATCGACGGTTGAAGAGTCCCTTCAAAGTAAGTGTTTATTGTATCAATTTATAATTGATGTTCATTGGATGATTTGCGAGGGAGTGCCCGAGGCTCTTACCCATTTGTTGTGTTCTTCTGATTATGGAAGATCCACTGTTAATGGCTGTTTTATTGAGTATGGTCTCCATAAAGGGTATGCAAAGATGAAAGAAAATTATTTTCCCGACGTTGAAATCGTAAATTCAATTTATTCCCATCCTAACGCTCTTGCTCGTGTTTAGAATTGGTATGCGATGTTGGCGGCCGAAGACTTTTTTTTAAGGGATTTGAAGTTAGCTGATGTTGGTTTAGCAAAGTTGAAAGAGCTTCTCTGGGGTGATGCTCGAATGATGGGTGAAGGCAGTAGTGAGCATGCAAGAGAGAAGTCATCAAGTGGTGTAAAGTAAGTTATAAATGTTAGGTGGCATGTTTCTTTTGTTGTTTTGGTCGTAAATACAACTTGAAATGACTCGTTTTATTAATACCATGTTGCGTTTTTGTATGTATTTTTTTTCTCTAATCCCATTATGTTTTAATTACTTCATGTTAAGTCACTCTTGGTTTTAAAAAGTCATACCCTTTTTCATCTAGCAAATTATGTTACCTGCTTTAGAATGACTCCATATTAAGTCACTTTTGGGTCTGGCGAGCCATACCCTTTGAATCGGGCGAATAGTATCATTTGCTTTAGTGACTTCGTGTCGAGTCACACTTGGGTCTGGTAAGTCATACCCCTTTTAATCGACCAAATCGTACCATTTGCTATAGAGTGACTTCGTGTCAAGTCACTCTTGGGTCGATGAGTCAGACCTGTTAATCGAGCAAACAGTATCATTGCTTTAGAGTGACTTTAGGTTATGTCACTCTCACCGGACCTTTTTAATCGAGAAAATCATATCATTTTTATAGTAGCTTCGTGTCAAGCCAATCTTGGGTCTGGTGAGCAGAACCCTTTTAATCGAGCAAATTGTATCATTTGCTTTAGAGTGACCTCATGTCAAATCACTCTAAGGTCCGATGAGTCGAACCTTTCTAATCGAGCTAATAATATCATTTGCTTTCAAATGACTTTGTTTTAAGTCGCTCTTGGGTTCGGTGAGCCTTACCCTTCTAATCGACCAAATCGTAGCACAGGCTTTAGAGTGACTTCGTGTCAAGTCACTCTTGGTTATGGTGGACCCTTTATAATCGATCAAATCATATCATTTGCTTTAGTGTGACTTTGTGTCAAGCCACTTTCAGGTCATTAGACTTGTACCTTACAATTCAAGTAAATCATACCATTTTCTTTAGAGTTACTTCGTGCCAAGTCACTATCGGGTCCAGTGAAGCGTACCATTTTAATCGAACAAATCTTATCATTTGCTTTAGAGTAACTTTATCAAATCACTCTTGTATCTTGTGAGTCGAACCCTTAATCCATGATTTGCTTTAGAGTGACTTCGTGTCAAGACATTATTGGGTCCGGTGAGCCAGACCCTTCTAATCGACCAAATTGTATCATTTGCTTTGGAGTGACTTCATGTCAAACCATTTATGTGTCCGATGAGCTGGACCCTTCTAATCGAGTAAATAATATAATTTCCTTTAGAGTGACTTCGTGCCAAGTAATTGTTAGGTCCAGTGAGCTGGACCCTTTTAATCAAACATATTGTATCATTTGTTTTAGAGTGAGTTGATAAAGTTACTCTAAAGCAAATGCGTCCGATGAGCTGGACCCTCTTGTGTCTAGTGAGTTGGAACCTTAATCTATCATTTCCTCTAAAGTGACTTTGTGTCAAGCCACTCTTGGGTCCTGTGAGTCAGACCCTTCTAATCGAGCAAATCATATCATTTTCTTTAGATTGACTTCGTGTTAAGCCACTTTTGGGTATAGTGACTTAGACCCTTTTAATCGAGCAAATCATATAATTTATTTTAGAGTGACTTCATGTCAAATGACTTTAATCAAGTAATTAGTATTTAGAGAAGTCCTACCATTAGAAGAGTTCTAATCCACTAGATTACCTCTTGTATACATATACCTTGCATTCTTTCACGAGAGATCAATAAGAAAATTGTTCTTAAAATACTTTTAGGGAAAAAATGTAAAATTACTTCCTAAAAATGTGTTGTATATTGCAATTTTTAATGAATTACTATTTCATTAAGGAACGATAGATAACTCAAATTTAACTAGTTTTCATGTAAATAAGTGGATATTATCAAATTCTTTCTTTTTATTTTTAACCACAGGTTAAATAAGAAATCAAGATTAATACAGATAACTAATCAAACCGCACTTCTTGTAACACATCTACAAATCAAATTTTTAATTTTTGTAACAAGATAACCCTTAATGAATCTTTAAGTAGTCACAGTTTCCTTAACTAATGACGTTCCTATTTCCATTAGGTTTCCTTGTTCCGATTCCCATCCTTTCGCGACAAGCAATACTCTCTTGCTACTCTCTATATAAGAGCATACGAGGGCTAGTTAATCATACATTTAAATTTTCATATGATTAGCTTTTTTTCTTAAATTATTTTCAAGATTTCTCGAAGTTATATAAGATTAAGAATGAATGTTCTTAAAAAACTCAACCTACAAAGGAGTAGGACTAGTATCCATGGAGGAAAGCCAGCCAAGAAACAACAAAAAGCCCGCAAGCCCGTATCAGCCATGAAAGGTAGCCGAGAGAAACGAGGGGCGACCCCACCTCAAAAACTCACCGTGAAGTGGGCCTCAGACGTCTACGATCCAGTCCCCACCTCAGTTTCCCACACGGTAACAAACGATTGGCCTGGGAGGCGGCGACGAAGCAAGAAGAACTCCAAATCCGAACAGATGAATGAAAACAAGTCATCACGTGGAAACAAATACAAAGACAAGAAACAAGGTCGGAAGCCTGGCGATAATTCTACCGCCGCTAGTTTTAAGCCGCCTGAGCACGAGGAGGAGGTGGTGCCGCCACCAACTGCCATCCATGGAGGTTCATGTTGCACCTCTCATCAGTCGCTGAAGCTACTGAAACTTTTTGCATGTGATCATAAACCAGGTACATTAGTACATTACCCTCTTTAAGATCGTAAATAAATAAAACGATTTCAATTCTGTCGATTTGATGGAAACGTGGTGTTTGATTTTGCGTATACCCGTGGGTGTTTTGAGAACGTATATTATGATTATTTAAAATCTATGGATGGTTTTGTGCCGAATGCTTTATACCTCACTAATTCTATTTTCTATATTAGTGGAAATTGAAGGTGAAGCCTTGGATAAAAGATATTACAATCCTTGGAGCCATTTTCGGTTTGGTTGTTTTTCTGTTTGTGTTGGATCTTTTTATATGTTGTATATATTTGATAGGTTAATAGGCCTATGTTCTCCGAGTTTTTTACCAAGTAAGTATATTTTTAAAAAATATTTACTAAACAGGTGTAGTATCAAAAATATTTACCAAATAGGTGTAGTTTTAAATTTTTATATTTTTCTAAAACTTCTAACTTTTATTCTATTTTTACCGTTTTCTTAATATATATTTTAGACTTTCTTTTAACTTTTTGCTAGAATCTTAATCAATTTTTTTTAAAAAAAATACCAGTTTTACCTTTTATCATATCTCATTTCATTATTTCGAATTTTTTTTAATCTAACACTAAATATGTAAAATTGTTTATATGATTCATTTTAAATTATTTATTTCGAAACTGAGTGTTGTTTAGATTTCTTATGTTTTTATTATTACTTTTTAGAATAAATGTTAGATATTGCTTGATACTTGTCTAAAGATGATGTAGAACATTCCCAAACGCTATTATCGAGATACAAATAGATGTAAATGCTTAAAGTATAATTTAAGGGATGTAGAAATTTGCAAACCGGACACAATGGGTTAGAGTGGTTGACCTGAACTTGGTTACATTCACTTTTGCCAAAATCATGCATGATCCACCAAAAAGAGTTCTGAATGGGAGAGCCCAAACTCTAGTTTACGGTTCACTATCGCAATCTCGATAGTCATTGTTGTATTTCACACTTCAAAAACAAATAATATGATGGCTAGTATTGTAAATTAATATCGAATAGTAATATTGATTATGAACAAATCGAAAAAAATATATAGGAAAACGTGTTAATTCATCGCAAATAATAAATCCAATTATTAGTAGTAGTTACAGAATTGCGTCCATAAATCATATTGATCATTCTTGATTAGATCTGATTATAAGAAATGTACATCTCGTTTTCAAACAAAATAAAAGACGAGACAGAAAATAAAATCAACCTGAAGATCGATAAATCTTGACTGGTAAGACTGCATGGAATGACTATTTTCCTTAAAGTTTTTTTATGTTCTTTATCCACGTGGCAATTCAAAGTTCGAATGTCGAATCACCCTCGTTATTCAATTTCTGAATATTTCTAGAACCTTCCTGGAATCAACGACAAAGAACCTGTTGACCAAGTCGATCCAACCCGAACGTTGCTAAAAATGGTTAGATTAAATGCTTTTGGATTTTGTGCATATTTGGTGTCAAGTTTTCGCTCGTCATACTTGACATAGACAAGTTGGATTTGTGTTGCTTGTAAGATAGCTTAGTTATTCGGAAAGAGCATTTTATTTGTTTAGAGTTTTCTTATTTTAGGAGTGCTTGGAGATCTTGTGATCTTATCACTCATTTTTCTGTTGAATATGTTTGGAGTTTAGACACTTGTTCTCATTCCACCTCCCAATTTTGTTTGTTGGAGCAGTGATTATTTTTTCACCTTTATGATCTATCTAGGTGTCTATGCACTAGGTAGAAATGGCTTGGAATTAAGTTGGAGCATTCTATGTGATTCTACTTTTTGGAGATGTCTTTGCATCAAACATTTTTCTTAAGGCATTTGATTGTCTGTTTGCATGCATGAGTTATAGTCATTTATTGATTATACTCTTAGGTATTGTCCATGAGGACTTGTTTTCTTTGAAGATGCGATGAGGGCGTGTCATCATTTTTTACTCGTTGTAGTATTTGGAGTGACCATTTATTGGTTTGGCTATCATCATTTAAAACAACCTACATTTGATTACATGTTTGGGTCTTCTTAGATTTTGATTATGGATAATACATGACTAGGCTCGACACTATTTGGGTTTTCACTTTGGTTTGTATTGCTTTTGCTCGTTATATGGTTTGTGTAATTTGCTATTGTGAATACCATATCATGGGGTTATAGGGTGAGAGTTACATTTTGGTGCTTACAAATCTTTAGTTGTCTTGTAGTTCGAGCAATCATCATGACAATGGTGTATTAGAGGTTCATTCCATGAAGGATTCTTGCTTATTGGTTTAAGTGTTTATTGGGTGTTTATACTTGTTTACCTCTCATACACACTTAGTATTTTTTTTTTGTTGCTTATAATGGACATCCAACATCAATCATCTGAAGATATTTAAAGTCTGAATTGATAATGGTGAAGCCTGTTGAATCAAAGGAGATGTTCTTTCTCAAGTTGGGAAGCTAATTGCATTACGACTGTCGTATTTCTTTGAGGTCTATATAAGTTATGAAACGGTTCAAATTGGACTTTGTAGCGGTTGTTCACCCACCCATGTGTATTTGTATCTTTGTTTTTTGGTGCCCCTTCGATGATTTAGATAGATCCCTTTAAGGAAGGTACCATTTGCTCATTAGTGCATTTGTTAGCATGTTTTATGTTGTGGTTAACACAATACCGTTTTGGCATAAGCGGTTGGTATTGTTGATGGGTTTTCATACAACTATTAGGATACATTTGTTAGATCGTGACATGTATTTTTAGGTGCTTGCAGGGCCGGTTTGTATCTAAAGGCATTTTAGATTATGTATGAATTGATTGGTCATCATGGATCTACCTATGCCGTTTGACATAGTTTGTTAGCCAACTGTTACATCCCAAAATTTTAGGGTAAATTTAAAAATTTTTAAACGAAAACTTCAATACAAGAAAAGCCACTTAATTAATTTTCATAAAATTCCATAACTTATAAGTTTAATGAAAACACCCCAGGATTAACAGAAGTTAACGAAAACACAATATAGCGGAATATTAATTCAAAAACAGTCCTCCAATGAAGCAGCACAGTGTATACACGTCATGCCTTGCCATCCATGGTACCTGATGTACCTGAAACAATAGTTTATATAGGGAAAGGGTAAGCACGAAGCTTAGTGAGTTCCTCAAAATACCATACGATCCATCACATAACATACAACACATCATAACCATTCATATGTCTGTGAGACTCGCGGGCTATCCCTGTTCCGCTGAAGACTCACGGGCAGTTCCCGTTCTGTCTTATTGCTCGCAGGCTTTTCCCGTTCCGTCTAATGACTCGCAGGCTATTCCCGTTCCGCCTATTGGCTCGCGGGCTATCCCGTTCCGTCTAATGACTCGCAGGCTTTTCCCGTTCCGCCTATTGGCTCACGGGCTATCCTGTTCCGTCCACAAACAATCATTATCATAGCAATAATTCATACAATAATCATAACAGGTAAGATCACCTTAGTCTAACATATCTTCCTTCCTACGCATGCAATATCACCTATAGTATAGTGAGAAGACTCACCTGATTATAGTTGACTATATCGTTTATCTTTCTCGGCTTTGTATTTCCTTCAACTTTAACTGTTAACATAATAAGAAATCTATCATTTCTTAATCCTTAACTATATTATAGTCGCATCATTAAACCCTTCAATAATTCCGATATGATACTCCATGATTTATCAAGTAAAGAACGGCCAGGTAGAAGATTAGATGGGGTGGCAGGATCCTTTCAGCATTTTAGCCTTTCGGAAAATCCAACAACCAGATCCCAAGTAATCGGCCTAGTCACCGTCCTCGTAAGTAAATCAATCGGTATTATTTTCGGAATTATGAATTGTTATAACAACGACATTTTAAGGTTTTTGTTTACTATTGTTAGAAATGAATATGTTATACTTATTACATATTCTATTTCTTAACACAAAAATTATTCTACAATACCTAATTAAGCTATAGAAAGGTTTGTAGTTACCTTATGACCAGTCGTCGAGATCTATAACTTATTCGTTAGGCTTTTGACCTTCCTTCCACTCACTTCTTACACTCTAGTGCTTAGAAACCTCTATATATTGGATTGAGATTTGTTGGTGTGGTTTATGAGATGTTTTGGGGGGTATTTATACTTGAATTCTTGAATAAAAAATGGCATGACACTTTTGACAAAAGATTTTAATAATATAATTTTGTTGAAATTAAAGGCCTTCTAGAATCAGTCTGTTCAAGACTGGTTTAGCCGATCTTAAACCCATTAAATTCACGTTTTTATTTGATATTCAGAAAATTCATCTCAATACCTTTCCAGGGATGTATTTTACGTATTTATACGATTTTTCTATGATTTATTATGAATTTTTGAAAACAGACTATCGAATCTGTCAATTCCGAACTAATCAGTAAAGATTGCATTTTTTACCATAGATAATCTCATTTTCAAGCTTACTATTATTTTTGGTAATTGTACTAGACTCAATTTGTAAACTTTGCGCATTGGTTTGAGGTCCAAACAATTTTCCTAGAATTAATTATGATTTTTCTAAAAACGACACAAAATGCTGATTTTATATGAAATTGTAACTAAAGTTTTTCTTAGCTTTATAACTACCAAAAATCATATAATTCCTAACACTCTTATTTTAAGTATATGTTATAATCAGGATACGGGTCTTACAAGTCTCCCCCACTTATTTGGATTTCGTCCCGAAATCCGCATTCTCGAACGCCTCTATGTATTTTCCATCGAGTCCTTATGTTCTTCAAAAATCCTCCTCATCTTATTGTCGAACCTTTACAAGGTTTCATTATCTTTCCCTTCAACTTTCACATGTCTCTGTAATAATGCTTAAGGTCCTATTATTCTCATTCACTCCATACTTCTTTTCTTCTAGTTACTCTAGATGTAAAACTCTAACTGTTTCTCACAGTCCCACACATCAACTTGACCGGCTACTTTCTACAGTACATATTTAGTACTTTCTAATCTTCATGTATACATAGTTAACCTAGTTAACTTGCAACACCTAATTTTTAACACTATTTCGTATTTATATGAATTCGCATATTTCAACACACATTTGTCTCAATTCAATATTTTCTTTTAAATACTTTTTGGCTAAATAATTCTATATTTGTAAAATCTCCAAAAAATTTTGTTTCACCGAAAAATATAAAATTTACATCATCTTTCGTAAGTTCTTTTTTTTTCTTTGAAGTACTGAACACTCTTTAAACTATTTCCATTATATGGAGACATAAAATTTTGTTTTATTTCAAGAGTCTCTTTATTATCTCGTTCTCACCAGAGTCAAGCAGGGAATTTTGAAAAAATGTCACTTGGGGTAGTGAAAAGTCGCATCTACTGTAGTTAGTTTGAATTTCGATAATTAAAACGTGAGGTGTCCTTTCAGTTCCGTGTGACCTTTCGGTTCCAGCTGCAAGATACTATATATACAGGTATGTAGTATCATTCATTTCCACATTCATTTTCAGTCTCGTCCTCTCTTATCACTAGTTTGTTCATAAACGAACTCATATTTAAAGTTAAGTCATGGAAAACAGATCTTCAATGGGCGATCTGTCGAACCCTGGACCTGGTTTTCCGCAAGGAGAGGGTACTTCAGACCAAGCATTCTTAATAGAGTTCGGTATCTCTAACATTCTAGACATCTATCATCCATACTTCAATTATCTTTCTAATGTTTTGTTTGATTTTGAATTATGGTACAGTCTTCCAGATATAATACCAATAGAGCAACTCCACAGTGAGCCAGGAATTTTTCCCGAGCTGAACATTAACTCAGAAGATCCGGTGCATGCATCTTTAGACTTTGTACTTGATCAGACTCCATACCTTCTACCAGGTTAAATTCTTTTAAATGATCGCTTTTATGAATATTCAGTTTTTGTTTTATCATCTGACAATTGTTATTTGTAGACCAACTTGTGGATGATCTATCTGACTACAATCCATTCATCGACGTACCATCAACGAGTAATGAGATCATCCCTATGAATCAAGGATTCATGACTGACATTCAGAATGAAAGTCAATTACAAACAGCTCATAACATCAATATTGAAATGAATCCTAAGCTTGGGGTTGGTTTTCAATATCAAAATCACCTTCAGGTGATTCAAAGGAACTTAGAAGGATTTCAAAATCCTGAGTCCATGATTGAAAACGTACAATTACCACCGATAGCTACCGATTTTAATGAATCAATGTCCATATTTGGTTCAGAAAATCAGGATCATGTTCAAATGATCCCAAATATTAATAGTACATTTGAACTCAATCTTCCGATTCCGACAACCACAGTAGCTGGCACTAGAAGAGGTTTCAGACACTCATTAAGTAGAGAAATAATAGCTGAACACTTTAATAAACCAATTGAGGAAGCTGCGAAAGAACTCAACATTGGATCGACTCAGTTAAAAAAACGCTGTAGATATTTAGGTATCGAACATTGGCCCCAACGACAACTTAAGAGTCTGCAAACTCTTATTGATCGTGTTGAGGTAAAGAATTACATTTTTTTAATTCCTTTATATCATAAGGTTGAAATTACTAAAGTTATTTGTGCCACAGGAATTTGGTAATGAATTTATTGAGGCAACAGAATTATCGGGAGATTTAATACCCAACCTAAAAAAAGAAAAAGAAGCGATAATTGAAGGGTCACAATCGGGTCTAACAGACGGCACAAAGAAGCTAATACAAGCTGCTCATAAGGTTGTATTTAGGAAAAGAAAAATTCAGGAAAAGGGGGAAACTTCATCAAGAACTCATACACATCAGCAATCTCTGCCATCTAATTCTGGTATGAGTAGTATTAACCCTGGTTTACTCGAGTCTTCGAGTGAGGAGAACTTTTGAGGCTTTGTAGGTGACCTAGCCTGGTTTCCTCCTTCTTATAGCTACCCCTAACTGGTTCCGAATTAGAGCCCTTCCTCATCACTGCCCTACTTACACACGCCCCAAATGAGTCAATATTTAGCCCCTAATCATGGGGTTACATGTTCCAACCCTATCGAGACCCCATACCTTGGAGCTCCTCCTCTAATAACTGAAAGCATACCACTTCCAAATCCTCGAGAAGGTACAAGTCAACCTAATGATGACAAAGATTGGAGTGTAGAAGATCTTTTCTCGCTTCTTTCTGATTCTCTGGTTTAGGTTAGTAGTTCTGTAAACTTTTCTTAATGTATTAATATAAAGTTGTAGTAATGAATTAAATATATTGACGTGTTACTATTATTTTAATAATTTCATCGATTCAATATAATATTCATGTTGTTCCCTTAATTTTGTATTCCTCTCCCACTTGGACTAAAGTCCAAGTCTGTTTATTCGATTTATAACCTTTTTTTTTACGAGCCCTTACTCTCGAACGAAAAACAAGCCCACTCTGCTCAGCCAACAACTTGCATCGGGGGCAAACACTATCTCAATAAACATGTTTCGATAATGTAAAGATGTTTACATCAACCACCATATGTTACTCATCCGCTTGCGACCCTAGTCAACACCTCTATCATCAGTTACCTCAATCACGAGTGAGTGATCCAAACTCTCAACCCACACGACCTGATCAATCACTCAAGCAAGATCAATACAAGGGTAGGTAGCCCCACTATTACACAGCACTAGGCATGTACAGAGTTGACTAAAAAATACCCGCCATCATCTCAGGCGCCGCTTGCACCTCTTTGACCGTGAGTTGGAAAACTCACCCTTGCATCCTCTAGTCCCTGTCTGACTTGTGCGCCCATTAGTTGCATGAAAAATAGCTACCACAATAGCATTTTGGCATTCTCCCTTTCAACAGTCTTTAAGCTCAGTAATCAACTTAAGCATGATCGGTCTAACCAAACTGGTATGATCGCATCTTAATTGTTCCTACTGAACCTCACAATCAACATTCAAAAATTGAATGGATAAAAGTTTACCACATTACACTAGCATTTAAGTTAATTATGCTAGACACTCACATACTCAGCTCCTTGGATCCTTCGTGACGAACTCCCGACTCAAACGCAGATCCTGTGCTTTCGATAGTAGGAGCTCTACTACTACCTTCCACACCTATCCATGTTCGTTCCAAGACCCGTCTCGAAATATCCAATTCGCTTCTCACCGATAATTTTAACACATATGCCCTTACAAGGCATATGTCAACCCTTCTAGGAATATTTGGAATCCCACCCCCACCCTGCTATTCTAACTAAGATGGAACTTCCTCCAGTGATGACAGATTGTTTTGCGAACGTAGTTGTATACAATATCGAACTAAACAGTCTTTCAAATAAGAGAATCTTCCCTAAGGCAACAACCAAACAAGGAACATGCAATAAGGTCAACTCACACATTCTATGACTATTCAGTCCATATTGTATACAACTTAGTGGAAATCTCTAAGCAACCTATCGGCACTAGCATACAGTTCTATTAGCAAATAGCAGATAATAATACAACAATGTGTGATCTCTACCAGGCATTTCAGCAAACATGTACCATATGTTTTTTTTAACATCTACAATATTAAATACTTAACCCTTTTCTCATACTGGCGTCGGCTGGCGGTACACACTGTGTCTTCAGTTTACCCTTCATAAAACATCTTTCTTTCGTAAAAATGTTTTAAAAAAACTCTTAAGCCTCAACTTGAGTCCAGAACTCACTAAGTGAGCCTGATTCTCTCAAGCTGTGCTCTGATACCAACTTGTTACATCCTAAAATTTTAGGGTAAATTTAAAAATTTTTAAACGAAAACTTCAATACAAGAAAAGCCACTTAATTAATTTTCATAAAATTCCATAACTTATAAGTTTAATGAAAACACCCCAGGATTAACAGAAGTTAACGAAAACACAATATAGCGGAATATTAATTCAAAAACAGTACTCCAATGAAGCAGCACAGTATATACACGTCATGCCTTGCCATCCATGGTACCTGATGTACCTGAAACAATAGTTTATATAGGGAAAGGGTAAGCACGAAGCTTAGTGAGTTCCTCAAAATACCATACGATCCATCACATAACATACAACACATCATAACCATTCATATGTCTGTGAGACTCGCGGGCTATCCCTGTTCCGCTGAAGACTCACGGGCAGTTCCCGTTCTGTCTTATTGCTCGCAGGCTTTTCCCGTTCCGTCTAATGACTCGCAGGCTATTCCCGTTCCGCCTATTGGCTCGCGGGCTATCCCGTTCCGTCTAATGACTCGCAGGCTTTTCCCGTTCCGCCTATTGGCTCACGGGCTATCCTGTTCCGTCCACAAACAATCATTATCATAGCAATAATTCATACAATAATCATAACAGGTAAGATCACCTTAGTCTAACATATCTTCCTTCCTACGCATGCAATATCACCTATAGTATAGTGAGAAGACTCACCTGATTATAGTTGACTATATCGTTTATCTTTCTCGGCTTTGTATTTCCTTCAACTTTAACTGTTAACATAATAAGAAATCTATCATTTCTTAATCCTTAACTATATTATAGTCGCATCATTAAACCCTTCAATAATTCCGATATGATACTCCATGATTTATCAAGTAAAGAACGGCCAGGTAGAAGATTAGATGGGGTGGCAGGATCCTTTCAGCATTTTAGCCTTTCGGAAAATCCAACAACCAGATCCCAAGTAATCGGCCTAGTCACCGTCCTCGTAAGTAAATCAATCGGTATTATTTTCGGAATTATGAATTGTTATAACAACGACATTTTAAGGTTTTTGTTTACTATTGTTAGAAATGAATATGTTATACTTATTACATATTCTATTTCTTAACACAAAAATTATTCTACAATACCTAATTAAGCTATAGAAAGGTTTGTAGTTACCTTATGACCAGTCGTCGAGATCTATAACTTATTCGTTAGGCTTTTGACCTTCCTTCCGCTCACTTCTTACACTCTAGTGCTTAGAAACCTCTATATATTGGATTGAGATTTGTTGGTGTGGTTTATGAGATGTTTTGGGGGGTATTTATACTTGAATTCTTGAATAAAAAATGGCATGACACTTTTGACAAAAGATTTTAATAATATAATTTTGTTGAAATTAAAGGCCTTCTAGAATCAGTCTGTTCAAGACTGGTTTAGCCGATCTTAAACCCATTAAATTCACGTTTTTATTTGATATTCAGAAAATTCATCTCAATACCTTTCCAGGGATGTATTTTACGTATTTATACGATTTTTCTATGATTTATTATGAATTTTTGAAAACAGACTATCGAATCTGTCAATTCCGAACTAATCAGTAAAGATTGCATTTTTTACCATAGATAATCTCATTTTCAAGCTTACTATTATTTTTGGTAATTGTACTAGACTCAATTTGTAAACTTTGCGCATTGGTTTGAGGTCCAAACAATTTTCCTAGAATTAATTATGATTTTTCTAAAAACGACACAAAATGCTGATTTTATATGAAATTGTAACTAAAGTTTTTCTTAGCTTTATAACTACCAAAAATCATATAATTCCTAACACTCTTATTTTAAGTATATGTTATAATCAGGATACGGGTCTTACACCAACCTTCGAGTTTTGTATTAAGGTTTTATAGGACAACCAGTAGGTGGTACTTCGGATTGCATTTATTGGTTGCTTATTCATCGTTAAAGGAGATACTCTTTGGCGTTTTTGGAGGAGCAATGATTCGTTATGCTTGATGCATACTTGTTGATTACACTCGACAAGTGTAATTCATCATTATTGGTGTTTGTAAGTCTAGTTTGAGAAAGGAAACATGTTCATATTTTAAAATCTTTTAGGTATGCTTTGTAGCAGAAAAGTTTTGTTATTAACTAAAGAATGTTCATATATGGTGGTTCCGTGGAATAGGTTGTAGACCATCCAATTTGTTCAACCATATTGGAATCGAAAGATATTTATCTGTTAGTAATTTGGTCAAAATACATTTGGGTTGAAGAGCATTTGAGGGATAGTGTTAAAAAGATTAATTTAAATATTAATCTTTTCTGCAGCCTAAACTTGAAAATAATTGGTTCTTTGTTGTTATTCATTTATGTTGGTTTTGTGCAGCATTTATGTTAAAATGGGTGGAAAGTGACAAGCTGTGAAAGAAGTGGACTGGGGCTGACATTTTTGGAAAAGAGAAGGTGAAGTGCACGTGGGTTTCCTCTCCTGAACCAATCAAAATCAGACCTGGAGTATACATTGTAGATCTCTCTGTCAATTGGAGAATAACACGAAAAAAGGAATTTTAGGGTTAACTCTCTTTCTCTCTAAAACCTGCTTGTAGCCGACTCTCGTTTCAGTTCTCTGATTTTATGCTTTAGTGAGAAAAGCTTCTGTATCTTCTTGTTCATATATTTTTTCAGAGATTTGTTCTTTAGATTTGTCAACTGTGCGTGAGTGTTGTTTTAGATAGGTTAGATTCTTTTGTATAGGACTAGAGTGAGGTTTAAACTTGTAAAAGTAATTGTGAACTGATTCTTAATCTAAACAAGAATTGTTCGAGTTATGAATTTCTTCATGGTATCAGAGCCTCACGGTTCTGTGTGAGTGCTTCTCGTTGTGGATTTCGGAGTAGAGTTCTACCATGGCTGCTGTTATCGTTTGAGTTCTTGATACTCTGTCACACCCCCAAACCATGATGGCGGAATCGTCTGAGGGTGGATGACTTCATGAACAGTATCATAACAACGTTTGTACAATAGTGATCAAAGCAAACACATCAATCATATACATAATTGTAAATGTTACAAGATTCAAAATACAATACGTTCCAAATACAATTACAATATGATATCAAATACATAGTATGATGCCATAATGAACCATCGTCAAAACTGGTAGTTACCTGATTCATCAATTTCCTGAGAATACAAGTAGTTTGAAAAAGTGTCAACATTACGTTGGTGAGTTCATAAGATTTTTGTATGAGAAAATTTATAGTCCTTTTTGTTTGTAAATGATAGTATTATAAACCGAGAAAATCCAATATTTTCTTATAAATGAGTAGTAGTCTTAAAAACCCAAAGACCGAAAATGTATAAGTGTTCTATTTTTGAAAATAGTATTATTCTTGTATGAAATTATGTGAATACATGTTTATTCGTAGATTAGTTGTAGATCTAATTTTGTAAAATCTTTACATAGATGAAATCGTATGTTGTTTTGTATCTTACAGAATTGTAGTTTTAATTCCATAAAACTCGTATGTATAAGTAAACTGTACTTGTATTTATATCTTGATAAAATGTAGTTTTAATTTCCATAAACTTGTATGAGAAATCCATTTCCTTGTATAATATAGTATCGTAACCCAGAAAATCCAATATTTTCTTATAAATGTGTTGTAGTCTTAAAAGGTCCAAAGACTAAAAATGTATAACGTAAGTTGTGTTATAGTATAAAACTATTTGAAGTGTTTATTTATCCACGTAAACATTTTGATTGTTTTCCCATGTAAGACGTCCTATAACCATACTGTGACCTTGTAGGCCTGCTGCGACGTTCTTCAGGCGTCGTAATGTTATGACTTTTGTCATCCCAGACCCGTCGGTCTAGCTGTAGCTAGCAGCTCAGGTGCGGGATTGTCAATCCCGTATAGATCTATACACAATTATCACGTTCTCTTACCGAGACTCTGGTTATAAATGCAGGACTTATGTATCATGCTTAAATAAGCACTAGTGAAGACCCGTCTCACAAAAATGTATGTATATCAACTTGTTTACGTAAACTTTGTATATGTAAAACCCTTGTATTTGCACAATATAGTAATGTATAATAATTATATATTTTATATAATTATTTGTCTTGTTTAAAACGTCTTAGTAACCTTTGTATCCACAAACTATTCATATAATAGTTTATTTTTAGTATTCTGTCATAAAAAGCATATATTTACGAATATATGTGAAATAACTTATTTAGATGATTATACATCTTTTAAGATATTTTCCACAATAGTAGTTAATAATTTGGTTTTACTCTTTATTAATTCTAATATAATACTTCATGACTATCAAATAAAGAACGACCAGGTAGAAGATTAAATGGGGAGGCAGGACCCTTTCAGCATATAAGCCTTTCGGAAATCCAACAACCTAGCCCAATTGATCGGCCTAGACACCGTTCTCGTAAGTAGATCAATCAATATTATATTTTTGGAATTATAATTGAATTGTTATAATAATAACATTTTACCAAATTTGCATTTTGTTTACTATTGTTGCAAAAGTGTATAAATAGTCGTTTTTATAGTATATCTTGTATTCTTTCCCTAAAAACTTGAATAATGGTAAAAAGAAGGGGTATGAACTCACCTCAATGTCGATTAGCATCTTATCGTCGATTGTTGTTAGATCGCCCGACTCTTCCTCGAACTTACTATATTTATAACTGAAATAACTACTTCTAACGCTCATTCTTCGTATATATCTATATATATCGAAGAATATTCTAACAATACTATCTAATGATATACAGAGCAAAATTCTATGGTGTGAGTAAAATGAGAGAAATGAGGCTCATATTTATAGTAGATTTATTTTCGTATAGCGGCCTTCAAGATATATAGATTTGATAATTATAGCTTTTAGAATTTTTTTATGACAAAACATACTCTTAAAATACTCTTTAAATAGATTTAATAGTTTTTATAATAAATAAACGATTTTTGTTTATAAAAATATAATCTACGAAAATCGTAGTTTAATAATATCAACTTTTTAACTAAAAATCTCTAACGAATTACCGAAAGGGTATTAATTGTAAGTTTAATAAGAGTATAAGGTTTAAATGTAAATTAGATTTCATTTTAATGAAAAAGAAAATATTAAATATGAAACTAATCTCAATACTATGAAATTTTGACGTCAGGTTGTTCGTATCAACGATACCGTTGTAACGGTATATTTTGTGTTTTATAAAACAATATATTATTATACTTAACAATACGTTTTGAATACGTATGATTTAAAATGAATATATGAATTTTTAAGGGTAAAATATGTAAAATTGGATAATAATGGAGTGGGACCCACTATATATATTATAATAATAATAATAATTGAAAGGTTCCGTCGGTTGAATCATCCGTGAATATATATATATATATATATATATATATATATATATATATATATATATATATATATATATATATATATATATATATATATATATATATATAATAATCAAACGTCGCTTTCAAGTTAAATTATATGTTTTTCTATCATAACTTTTTATGTATAACGTTTTGTAAAAATATAAATATATATTTGGAACCGTCGTAATTTTATCTACGTTTCGATATAAAGTTTGTAATATTCTGAAGAGTTTATATTTTTACCGTTTTTCTATCGTAACTTTTTATATATAACGTTTGGTACAAATATAAATATATATTCGAAACCGTCATATTTTTATCTACGTTTCGATTTAAAATTTGTAATTTACCGTTCACTATTCACAACGGATACTATTCACGTCGGATCACTATTCATGCCGGATTACTATTCACGCCGGACACTATTTGACAGTTGTCACATACTCGTTCTTCTCCAGCCGGTTTTGGGGCGATATCTGGCGGTTCAACGACAGATCTGTACATACGCCAGGTGAGTAGGTTCTAATTCATTATTTATGATTAGATTATAATATTATTTATTTAACTGTTTTTTGAATTATTTCTGCTTTTAGGCTATATACATTTTTTTTATAAAGAGTCTTTTCGTTTTCCTGTCTTTATCAGAATTAAACAGTGAATGTTGAAAATTTTGGCACTTAGGGTAGTCGAAAGGTCGCATCTACTGTAGATGGTTGAATTTTTGATAATAAAGACGCGGATTGCCCTTTCAGTTCCAGCTGTAAGATGCTTATATAAACGAGTATGTATCATCATTCATATCTACATCTTTTCAGTTTCAGTCTTATTCTTTCTTACTACCAGTTTATTCTTATAAAATCTCAGATTTCAAATCGAGGCATGGAAAACAGATCTCATATGGAAAACTTGTCAGACGATGAGCGGAATTTCCTAACGAAAGAGGGTACCTCACTATTTAATCAGTTATCTCCATTGGAGTCGGGTAATTATATTATCCTAAACTCTCTTTATTTTCTTATTTCTTTCTCTAGTGTTTTGTTCTAAAACTATCTGAGGTATAGGTGTTCCAGATATATTACCGATTGATCAGCTTCAAAATGATCCTGAAGTTTTTCCTGAGTTGAACATCAACTTAGAAGATCCGGTGCATGCATGTTTAGACCATGCACTTGATCAACCTCCATACCTTCTACCAGGTTAAATTCTTTTAAATGATTGATTCTATGAATATTCAATTTTGTTCTATCATCTGACAATTGTTATTCGTAGACCCATCTGTGGATGATCTATCTGGCTACAATCCATTCATCGACGTACCCTCAACGAGTAGTGAGATCATCCCCATGAATCAAGAATTCATGACTGACATTCCGAATGAAAGTCAATTACAAACAACTCATAACACCAATATTGAAATGAATCCCGAACTTGGGGTTGGATCTCAATATCAAAATCACCTCCAGGTGATTCAGAGGAATCTAGAAGGATTTCATAATCCTGGGTTTTTAGTTGAAAATCAACAATTACCACCGATAGAAGCTACTGATTTTAATGAATCAATGTCCATCTTTGGTTCAGAAAATCAGGATCATGTTCAAATGATCCCAAATAATAATAATAATAATAATAATAATAATAATAATAATAATAATAATAATAATAATAATAATAATAATAATAATACATTTGAACTCAATCCTTCAATTCCGACAACCACAGTAGCTGGCAGTAGAAGAGGTTTCAGACACTCATTAAGTAGAGAAATAATAGCTGAACACTTTAACGAACCAATTGAGAAAGCTGCGAAAGAACTCAACATTGGATCGACACAGTTAAAAAAACGCTGTAGAGATTTAGGTATTGAACATTGGCCCAACGACAAATCAAGAGTCTACAAACTCTCATGGATCGTGTTGAGGTAAAGAACTACATTTTTTTATTCAATTATATCATAATGTTATTATTACTAAAGTTGTTTATGTAACAGGAATTTGGTAACGAGTTTAGTGGAGCAGCAGGATTATCGAAAGATTTATTACCCAACCTAAAAAGGGAGAAAGAAGCAATAATGGAAGGGTCACAATCAGGTCTCACTGACGGCACAAAGAAACTAATACAAGCTGCTCATAAGATGGAATATAAGAAAAGAAAATTTCTAGAAAAAGGGGAAACTTCATCCAGAACTCATACACAGCAGCAATCTCTGTCATCTAATTCCGGTATGAGTAGTATTAATCCTGGTTTACTCGAGCCTGTGAGTGAGGGAAATTTTGGAGGCTCTGTAGGTAATCTAGCCTGGTTTCCTCCTCCTTATAGCTACCCCCAACTGGTTCCGAATTGGAACCCTTCCTCATCACTTCCCTACTTGCACACTCCCCAAACGAGTCAATTTTTAGCCCATACCCATGGGGTTACGGGTTCCAACCCTATCGAGACCCCACATCTTGGAGCTCCTCCTCCAATATCTGAAAACATACCCCTTCCAAATCCTCAAGAAGGTACAAGTCAACCTAATGATAACAAAGAGTGGAGTGTAGAAGATATTTTTTTCGCTTCCTTCTGATTCTTCAGATTAGGTTAGTAATTCTGTAAACTTTTCTTAATGTATTAATATAAAGTTATAGTAACGGATCACATCCCATGATAGAAGGTTTGACCATTCCTATTCATCAGGAAGGTCCAAGTCAAGTACTTGTTGATGAAGATTGGAGTTTCTTAGATCAGGAAGATATAAATCTTGATTTACTTGAGCATAATGAAGGCTCCCATCCTATGATAGAAGGTATGACCATTCCTATTCCTCAGGAAGGTTCAAGTCAAGTACCTTCTAATGAAGATTGGAATTTCCCAGATCCAAAAGATCTTTGTTCTGCTTTCTTTGGCTCTCAATCTAAGTCTTAGACATTACTCAGTCAGTAATATGTGTATGGTGGTTATCTTTTAATAAGATTAACATAAGATTTAAGCAATCTATATGTCTATGATAGTTGTATTCTAAGGTATTAAGTATCTGCAGCGAGTTTTAAGAAGATTCTTCAATCTCTAAAGCTCTCGACCATTGTAGTGTGTCAAACACATTGATCAACATTGATTGTTCACTGGTTCAACAATAAATAACGTAGGCGATCATTTCATGTTTATTGGTGGTATTCTTGTGCCATTTCCTATAGTATTTTAGCTTTATTTTACTTTAGGACTATATTGTATTGTTTATTATATGACATTCTGTACCACGACGTTTGCCAAAATGACAACTCAATCCCTAGACTTAGAAATATGTAGTATGATGGATCTGACATAGTTTTTAACTCAAGGGACTATATTTGTGTGGTTTCAATTTCTTTTCCATAAGGTGTAAATTGATGAATTGTTAATGCTAAGAATATGAAACGATTAATGGAGAGATTTATTTTTGGATGCTAATAACATGCTTGATCTTGGTGTTATATAGGGGTTTTAAGACTCTTCATTTCTCCTGTGAGACTCTTCATTTCTCCTGTGAGATATTTTTAGAGTTTCTCTATATATGGTTCTTAGTAAGTTTTTAGACTTGTTGTTCACTACGACTATTTCTAAGTATATGTTAGTCATACATTGGACAAATAGAGTTGATCAGGCTCTATTTGTTCTAGGTATGATCACATAACTACCTAGGCTTACTCGTAGTGTTCAACTCATCTTATTACTCTTGTATTGTTATAGTTATGACACTGTTCTAGTATGTATGTACTTGTACTTATACTTTATAAAAATATCATTGTATTTTAAAGTATACTTTGTACAGATTGTTTTAGTCCCATTGTATTTATAGTTGTATATTTTAAATAGATTGATATACTTAGTTCACTATAAACAATGCTCTGATACCAATCTGTCACACCCCCAAACCACGATGGCGGAATCGTCTGAGGGTGGATGACTTCATGAACAGTATCATAACAACGTTTGTACAATAGTGATCAAAGCAAACACATCCATCATATACATAATTGTAAATGTTACAAGATTCAAAATACAATACGTTCCAAATACAATTACAATATGATATCAAATACATAGTATGATGTCATAATGAACCATCGTCAAAACTGGTAGTTACCTGATTCATCAATTTCCTGAGAATACAAGTAGTTTGAAAAAGTGTCAACATTACGTTGGTGAGTTCATAAGATTTTTGTATGAGAAAATTTATAGTCCTTTTTGTTTGTAAATGATAGTATTATAAACCGAGAAAATCCAATATTTTCTTATAAATGAGTAGTAGTCTTAAAAACCCAAAGACCGAAAATGTATAAGTGTTCTATTTTTGAAAATAGTATTATTCTTGTATGAAATTATGTGAATACATGTTTATTCGTAGATTAGTTGTAGATCTAATTTTGTAAAATATTTACATAGATGAAATCGTATGTTGTTTTGTATCTTACAGAATTGTAGTTTTAATTCCATAAAACTCGTATGTATAAGTAAACTGTACTTGTATTTATATCTTGATAAAATGTAGTTTTAATTTCCATAAACTTGTATGAGAAATCCATTTCCTTGTATAATATAGTATCGTAACCCAGAAAATCCAATATTTTCTTATAAATGTGTTGTAGTCTTAAAAGGTCCAAAGACTAAAAATGTATAACGTAAGTTGTGTTATAGTATAAAACTATTTGAAGTGTTTATTTATCCACGTAAACATTTTGATTGTTTTCCCATGTAAGACGTCCTATAACCATACTGTGACCTTGTAGGCCTGCTGCGACGTTCTTCAGGCGTCGGAATGTTATGACTTTTGTCACCCCAGACCCGTCGGTCTAGCTGTAGCTAGCAGCTCAGGTGCGGGATTGTCAATCCCGTATAGATCTATACACAATTATCACGTTCTCTTACCGAGACTCTGGTTATAAATGCAGGACTTATGTATCATGCTTAAATAAGCACTAGTGAAGACCCGTCTCACAAAAATGTATGTATATCAACTTGTTTACGTAAACTTTGTATATGTAAAACCCTTGTATTTGTACAATATAGTAATGTATAATAATTATATATTTTATATAATTATTTGTCTTGTTTAAAACGTCTTAGTAACCTTTGTATCCACAAACTATTCATATAATAGTTTATTTTTAGTATTCTGTCATAAAAAGCATATATTTACGAATATATGTGAAATAACTTATTTAGATGATTATACATCTTTTAAGATATTTTCCACAATAGTAGTGTAATAATTTGGTTTTACTCTTTATTAATTCTAATATAATACTTCATGACTATCAAATAAAGAACGACCAGGTAGAAGATTAAATGGGGAGGCAGGACCCTTTCAGCATATAAGCCTTTCGGAAATCCAACAACCTAGCCCAATTGATCGGCCTAGACACCGTTCTCGTAAGTAGATCAATCAATATTATATTTTTGGAATTATAATTGAATTGTTATAATAATAACATTTTACCAAATTTGCATTTTGTTTACTATTGTTGCAAAAGTGTATAGATAGTCGTTTTTATAGTATATCTTGTATTCTTTCCCTAAAAACTTGAATAATGGTAAAAAGAAGGGGTATGAACTCACCTCAATGTCGATTAGCATCTTATCGTCGATTGTTGTTAGATCGCCCGACTCTTCCTCGAACTTACTATATTTATAACTGAAATAACTACTTCTAACGCTCATTCTTCGTATATATCTATATATGTCGAAGAATATTCTAACAATACTATCTAATGATATACAGAGCAAAATTCTATGGTGTGAGTAAAATGAGAGAAATGAGGCTCATATTTATAGTAGATTTATTTTCGTATAACGGCCCTCAAGATATATAGATTTGATAATTATAGCTTTTAGAATTTGTTTATGACAAAACATACCCTTAAAATACTCTTTAAATAGATTTAATAGTTTTTATAATAAATAAACGATTTTTGTTTATAAAAATATAATCTACGAAAATCGTAGTTTAATAATATCAACTTTTTAACTAAAAATCTCTAACGAATTACCGAAAGGGTATTAATTGTAAGTTTAATAAGAGTATAAGGTTTAAATGTAAATTAGATTTTATTTTAATGAAAAAGAAAATATTAAATATGAAACTAATCTCAATAATATGAAATTTTGACGTCAGGTTGTTCGTATCAACGATACCGTTGTAACGGTATATTTTGTGTTTTATAAAACAATATATTATTATACTTAACAATACGTTTTGAATACGTATGATTTAAAATGAATATATGAATTTTTAAGGGTAAAATATGTAAAATTGGATAATAATGGAGTGGGACCCACTATATATATTATAATAATAATAATAATTGAAAGATTCCGTCGGTTGAATCATCCGTGAATATATATATATATATATATATATATATATATATATATATATATATATATATATATATATATATATATATATAATAATCAAACGTCGCTTTCAAGTTAAATTATATGTTTTTCTATCATAACTTTTTATGTATAACGTTTTGTAAAAATATAAATATATATTTGGAACCGTCGTAATTTTATCTACGTTTCGATATAAAGTTTGTAATATTTTGAAGAGTTTTATATTTTTACCGTTTTTCTATCGTAACTTTTTATATATAACGTTTGGTACAAATATAAATATATATTCGAAACCGTCATATTTTTATCTACGTTTCGATTTAAAATTTGTAATTTACCGTTCACTATTTACAACGGATACTATTCACGTCGGATCACTATTCATGCCGGATTACTATTCACGCCGGACACTATTTGACAGTTGTCACATACTCGTTCTTCTCCAGCCGGTTTTGGGGCGATATCTGGCGGTTCAACGACAGATCTGTGTAGATCTTGTTCTCCGTTGGTGGCTTTACTTCAGACCTTTGTAGATCTGGTGTTTTCTATTTTCGATCTACGCGTTTTCTGGCTCAGAAGTAGTTGCGACGTCAAAACTGATCAGATCCCGTCCTCCGAGTGTTGACCTACTTCATATCTTCTTGATCTTTCGTTTTACCGGTTAATGCTAAGAGTTGTCGAGTTCAGAAGCGGTTCAACTCTCTAAGCCGGTGATCCTCTTCCTTTTTCTTTCTGGTTTTCTGTTTAGCTTCTTCTTCTTTGATCTGTTATTGTCTTCTGTTTTCAGATCTAGACGAAATTATCAACGCTGTTGGTTTGACCTCTCTTCATCGGATCAGTTGGTCTATCTTGATATACGGTCTCTTGTTGGTATTTTCTTTCTCGCTATTTTCTTATTGTACAAGGTAAAATCTGGACTCTATGATGCTCGAATTTCTGGATTGCCTGTCGAGTATTGACTCTACTGTGCAACAGATCTGAGTGGAGGTCACGTTTTTTTTATCTTGTCTTTTCTATCTCTGTTTGTTTGGGTTCGATTCTTCTGATACTTTGTCTTCTTTATTTGTGCCTCTGACCTTTTTTGTTGTGGATCTGTTTTTTGTTTGTTTCTTGCTTTTGGTTATTACAATGCCTACATCTGGTGGATCTGTTAATCCACCCTTGACCAATAATTCTGGAGTTGTTGACCTTGATGACCCTATTAGTTTACATGCTAATGATATAAGTTGTGTTACTATAGTTAGTTTCAAATTGTTGGGAACTATAAACTACCATAGTTGGGCTACTGCCACAGAACGTGCTTTAACTATTAGGAATAAACTTGGCTTTATAAATGGTGAGTGCACTCGTCCCACAGATGATGTTTCCAAAGCCATCAAGTGGGATAGAGCAAATGCCGTTGTTGTATCGTGGTTATTATCTTCTATGTCTGATAGTATATCATCTACTTATATATTGTCTAAGAAAGCATCTGAATTATGGCTTGAGTTGAAACAAATGTTTGAAAAGATAAATGGATCTGTAATTTTCAATGTTTACCAAAAAATAAATCTTCATACACAAGGTTCCGACAATGTGTCAGACTACTTTAACAGTCTTAACGGACTGTGGAAGGAGTTTGATTCCCTATCTAATCTTAGTGTATGTACTTGTGCTGCTTTTAAAGACCACCAAAGTTTTTCAAATAAACTTAAGGTGATGCAATTTTTAATGGGATTAAATGACACGTATAGTCAAATTAGAAGTAATATTCTTATGCATGAAACTTTACCATCTGTTCAGTCTGCCTTTTCTACTATCTCAAGAGAGGAGTCTCTTAAAGGAAGCTCTGTGCCTGTGGGTAGTAGTAAGAGTCAGTCTTCTGTTTTTGTATCAAAAGGTCCTGATTTAAAAAAACAGAATGGTAAAGGTTCTAATCTGATTTGTAAACACTGTAATATGAAAGGTCACACTATTGAAAGATGTTACAAGTTGATTGGTTTTCCTAAGGATTTTAAACCAAGGAATGAGTCTATTTTTCTGAATAAACCTAATGCTAATAATGTTGTTTCTGATCCGATAGCTAATACTTGTAATGAGAACAAAGTGCAAATGCAGTTTAGTAATGATCAAGTAATCAAACTTTTGGGGTTGATCAATGAAAAGGCTGTTTTAGGTGATGCTTCTGCCAATATGGCAGGTACTCATACTTTTGTTGATACTAATAAAACAAATACTGTTGTACACAATGTTTGCTCTCAAAGAAAGTGGATTATTGATTCAGGAGCCACCCAGCATATGACTGCAAGTTCTAGCAATTTAGAAAATCTAATTGATGTTTCTGACTTAAAAATGCAAGTGGACCATCCAAATGGTACATTTGCAAAAATTTCTAAGATTGGTAGTTTGAGGATTTCTCCTTCTGTTTTATTAAGTGATGTGCTGGTGGTACCAGATTTCAATGTTCATTTACTATCTGTTAATAGGCTAGTTCATGATAGTGGTTTGGGAGTCTACTTTAGTGAAAATAATTGTTATTTGTGTATAAAACAGGGTTTACTAATCAAACCGATAGTGGAGATTGGTGAAGAATCTCGTGGTTTATATTGGATGGAAAATTGTAGGGTAAGTTGTCAGTCTAGCTCTTGGAACTCTCAGTGTTATGTCTCCAAATTGACCTGGCACAACAGACTTGGTCATCCATCTGATCAAGTTCTGCGTGTGCTTAAGAATAGTCTTGGCTATGATGATGGCAATATTTTACCTTGTGATGTTTGCCATAAAGCCAAGCAGACTCGCGAACCATTTTCTTTAAGTGAGCATAGGACAACTAGTCTCGGTGAAATTGTCCACTTAGATGTTTGGGGGCCTTACCGTGTTGCTACCAGAGATGGGTTCAGATTTTTTCTAACAATTATTGATGACTATTCTCGTGCTGTTTGGGTTTATCTTTTAAAATCTAAAGATGAAGTGTTTGAGAATCTGGTCATCTTTTATAATATGTTAAAATTACAGTTTTCTAAATCTATTAAGATTTTCAGGTCTGATAATGGGTCTGAATTTTTAAATTCTCGTGTCAACAATTTTTTTGAAAAAAAAGGAATTATCCACCAAACCTCTTGTGTTTACACTCCACAACAAAATGGTGTTGTGGAACGCAAACATAGGCATCTTATGAATGTGGCTAGATCCTTACTTTTTCAATCTGGTTTACCCTTGAATTTATGGGGGGAAACAGTGTTAACTGCAACATTTTTGATAAACAGAACTCCTACTTCTATATTAAATGGAAAATCCCCTTATGAAATGATTTATAGTAATAAACCGAATCTTTCTTTTTTAAGGGTTTTTGGTTGCCTTTGCTTCTCCACGAATTTGAATAACTCTGACAAATTTTCTTCAAGATCTGAAAAATGTGCTTTAATTGGATATTCTAATGTAAAAAAAGGTTATAAACTTTTGTGTCTTGATACAAAAATTGTTTTTTTCTCCAGAGATGTTTGATTTTATGAGTCCATATTCCCTTTCAAGATGAGTTCTGTGGAATCAAGACCGTATATTAATTCAGATAACATTGATCATGAAAACTTCTTTGATAACATCTATCAAAGTGTTCCATCTAATTCTAATTGTCCCGAGAATCCCTATGATGATAATACTCAAATTAGTAATGAATCATCTCTGACTTTGGATGGCGAGAGTGCCCACGCAACCGAGTCTGAGATGGTGGATTCTATTGATACTACACTAAATAGAGTTTCTGAGGGGTCATCATCAATTGATCAATCTGAGCTGGTTGGTTTTGATAGTGCACTTGGGGTCCCCCACACTTGGTTTTAGGAGGTCTAGTCGTGATAGAAGGGTTCCTACTAGATATGATGACTTTGTAATAGAAGGAAAGCATAAGTTTGGTATAGAAAAAACTGTTGGATATGTTAGGCTAGATTCTGATTCTGTTTGCTTTGCTGCTAGCTTAAACAAGTCCATAGAACCTAATTCCTTTAGTGAGGCTGTTAAAGACCCAAACTGGATTAGGGCAATGAATGAAGAAATGGAGGCCCTAAATCGTAATGGGACTTGGATTGTTACAGATTTACCCAAGGGGCGCAAACCCATTGGGTGTAAGTGGGTTTACAAAATTAAATATAAATCAACCGGTGAAATAGAGCGATTTAAAGCAAGACTTGTTGCAAAGGGTTTTAGTCAAAGAGAAGGTCTAGACTTTGATGAGACGTTTTCTCCTGTTGCAAAACTAATCACAGTTAGGTGTGTTCTTTCTGTTGCTGTATAATTTAATTGGAAATTATATCCATTGGATGTTAATAATGCCTTCTTATATGGGTCCCTTGAGGAAGATGTGTAAGAATCCGCAAAAAAAAAATTTCAATAAAATGTGAAATAAGCGTGTGTAATGGTAAAGTTGTGAAAAAGGGCAAATTAGTCTTTTGCCATGATTTGGACATTGGTGTAAAATATTTTGTGTTTATGGGGCAATAATATAAGAAATGAAACTTCATGTAATAAAGATTAGATTATGGTGTTAAAGATTCAAGAATTGGAACTTGAGGGGTGAAATTGAAAATTTTGGAACTATAAATAGGAGAAAAATCTCCCATAGTTCCCAAAAGATGTGGAGAGTTCTGGAGATTTCTTGAGAGCACGACTTCTGGAGGTTCACGAGAAATTGAAGCGGTGATTAGAGCAGGAATTGAAGAACCAAGCTTGAAGATTGTGACTCCCAAGTCATCTAAGGTGAGAATTTCACCTTTGTAAGCTAGTTAAACCATTTTGAGTTATTTTGAATGGGGGAAAACGAAATTCAGAAGTTGTGTGAGTTTTGTTTTAAGTTTCTAACCTTTGAATCATGTTCTAAACATCATTAGAACTCAATTCCACCTTTGGAAACAATTAGAAGTAAAAGGAATTGAGAATTTTGTTCAAGAACCCTAGAATTTGGGTTTGTGAATATTGGTTTGATTCTAGTGTTTATGGGGTAATAAGTGTTGTTTAGGAGGCTTGGTAATACTCCAAATATCATGTTTTAACCTTTAATTGAATTGGATTTGAGTTGGAACCAAGCAGATCAAAGATTAAAATGTGCAGGAAAATGGTAATTTGAAAGGGTGGAATGGAATTGGTGATTCCATGAATGAAACCCATAGAAATAGATAATGAGAGTCATGAATTGGTGATTAATGAAGTATGTTTTGGGTTGTAAAACCCCTAATTTATCTCCTCTTGATCATATAAAGATATAGATAAAAGATAGAAAGAAATGGACCCTTGTATTAGAATTTATGGCACATGAGCTTCTTTAGAGCTCTTGTGACATCCTATGGTCTTAACCATTAAGTCATGAACTAAATAAGACTTAATAGGATTAAAAATATGTTCTTAACATGTTATAAGGTTAATAGAACCTATTGGCAAAGTTTCGTTAAGTTTGGAAACAAACTGAATCCAGAAATGGACTAAAATTGCAAAAAACGAACAAAAATCTGGAGCTGAAAATGGGGTCTGCAGTGAGTTACACGACCCGTGTTGTTTTAACACGACCCGTGTAACCTGGGACAAATGGTTTGGACATCTTGGAAGCCTTACATGACCCCGTATGACCCGTACACGACCCGTATGACCCGTACACGACACGTGTGACCCGAATTCATGCAATTCACTCCCGTTATGACTCTAATTGAGTAGTTTGATCCCTTCATCATTATTATAAGTTTAATATGATATGAAAACATGAAAATATAAGTTCATATCATAACCCAAATGATTTGTGTAGGTGAAACAATAGAGAAACAAGGGAGGGGAAAAGAGGCGTTGAACACTTAGATATTCTTTGCAAAGTCTAAGGTGAGTATTATGTGGATTTTTGGGTACATAGCAAAATGGGTTTTTATACAAAGAAATGAATTTTATATAAAATGTTTTGGGAGTCAAAATGGTTTTATGGAAGTTGAAATGATTTAATGAGAAATACAAAGAAGTAATAAAGTGATTGAGTCCTGTTGATGAGTTAAGAAGTATCCGGATAAAGACCACGGCCTGCTGCGGTAGGGGTGGCAAAAAGACACTACTGGGATGGTACCTCCCGTCGCGAAGTAGTTGTCTTACCTTGATAGATGAATTCGTTTCATACTATTGGGGAAGAAGTTATACGGGTGCGTCTCGTATAAAACCTACGGGTGCGCTCGTAGGAATGTACCATCACAAAACAAGGAATACCTATGGGTGCGCTCATAGGAAATAATATATTGGTAAAAATTTAAAGAGTAAAATTATTATTGGAAAACTGTTTTGGGTCTAAACCCATAACGCTCACGAGACCTTATGTCTCACGTATGTTTTTAAAATGCTATGTACTCAGGTAAGCAGGAAGGGCATTAGAAGAGTCGGGTGTGGGACCGTAGCTTCTGTTGTACAAAATGTAAAATAACAGGTTTGAACTGTGGTTATGATGCAAATTTGTGATACCCTGTTTGTAAAAACTTAAATGGTTTGTATGATTAAATATTTGTAATATAAGTTTGAAAAAAAAAATTGTGTAAAAGTTGGGGTGTTACAATTTGGTATCAGGGCCATGGTTTAAGCGAATTCGGTTGGGTAACCATCCTAGGCTTAAACTATTGGATTAATAGCAGGTGAAGTAGTAGTACTAGGTACTAACTAACGGGGTAGAGTCAGTAAATTACAATGTTGGAATCCACAGAAACCGATGAATCAGGGGAGTCTTGTGATAACATCAGAGCCAAAGTATATAGGTGGTTAAAGTAATATTGGGCCCGTATTATTGTAACCACAGGATATGCTTTGGAAATGGTGAAGTCACGAGGGAGCCTGAGGAATTTGGCTGTGGAAATTAGTAGAGAGATACTTGGGGACATAGGTTCTATAGGAAGATCACATGCTATAGCTTTCGGATATATATTGATAAATATATTTATGCGGAATAACAAACGTGAATTTTATTATTTTATATAGTAAATGGCGAGCGGTGATCATAGCCTTTCAAGTGGGGGACGGGCAGCCAGTCATACTCCATCTCGTGGGAGTAATCCCGTCAATGATGCGGATAATATGGGTGATATGCCAAACCCAATACCGCAACCTCCACATGTGACTCTGGAGGCTATACAAAACCTTATTAGCAATTTAAAAACAGAAATGAGGGAAGATATGCGTCAAATGCTGAACACGCGGCTGGGGGACCCACATCCTAATCCTTCAGCGGATGATGCCTCTTGGAGACCCACTAACGGAGATTCGGTTACAGAAGAGGATAGTGTGGGGACAGAAGACAGGAAGGGATGTTCCTTCAAAACCTTTTTGGCATGTAAACCGACGGAATATTATGGAAGTTTTGAGCCCAAAGTTACGATGCGATGGATTCGGGAGACGGAGCAAGTGCTGGAGGTCAGCAAGTGTCATGAGAAAGATAAAGTTTATTATGCCTCACGAATGTTAAAAGACGATGCGTTAGTTTGGTGGAATACCTTGTACGAACTGGTTGGGAAGGATGTAATTTACAAATGGTAGTGGACCGAATTCACTACTCGTCTGAAGAACAAATACTGTCCCCTTCGGGACATAGAAAAACTTGAAGATGAATTTCTTACCTTAAAGAAGGGGAATATGACTATTGCTGAGTACACTAAGAAGTTCAGTGATATGTTGCCATTTGTGGGCAATATTTACAATACGGAGCGGGCACGTATCAACCGTTACGTGAAAGGCCTACCCTGGGAGTATGAATTGGAAGTGAAACGGGCGGTAACTATGGATGAAGCATTCGTAGCGGCAAGAAACGTGGAGGATGTGTGGAAGAGAAGAACAATGGAAAGGCAAGTCTCTGGTGATAAACGTAAATTCAGTGGCGGGAGCAGTAGTTGGAATAAGAAGGGGAAGTCGGTGGAGATGTCAAGCAAACAGGGCAGTCGGAAGACGTGTGATAAGTGTGGGAAAGAGCATATGGGTGAATGCAAGACGGGAAGCACATCCTGCTTTAACTGTGGGAGAACGGGTCACAAGGCTAGGGAATGTACCTATCCGAAGCTCAGCGAAGTCGAATGTTTTTCATGTCACGAAAAGGGGCACTATAGTTTTAATTGTCCGAAGAAGGGTGGCGAGACAATGGTATCAACTGCGCAGAAAAAGACGGAGCCTCAAAAAGTGAAGACTCGCGCCTTCCAGCTCACCCGGGAAGAAGCAAAGGAGACACAAGACGTGGTCTCAGGTACCCTATTAATTAATCAGATGCCTGCTTACGTATTATTTGATTCTGGTGCTACGTGTTCGTTTGTGTCCTATGAGTTTGGTCTAAAATTCAACGTGCCGTTAGAACCATTAAATCATGTATGTGAGGTCGAATTGGCGAGCGGTAAGAAGGTGGAGATAAAACATGTGTACCGTGGTTGTGAGCTCAGCATAGATGACCAGAAATTCTCGTTGAACCTTCTTCCAATTGGAGTGAAGACTTTTGATGTTGTCATTGGTATGGATTGGCTTGGAGCCAATGACGCGAAAATTTCATGTGGAAAGAAGATAGTGTCGGTGAAAATTCTGGATGGTAGCAAAGTATATGTTTATGGTGAAAAACCCAAGAGGATGTCAAATTTGATCAGTGCAGCGAAAGTTAGAAGATGTTTGGTGAAAGGATGTTTATCCTATGTGGCGTATGTAATAATGGAAGATAAAGCAAAGAAAACAGTAAATGACATTGACGTAGTGAGAGATTACCCCGAAGTATTTCCAGACGATTTACCCGGTTTGCCACCTGAGAGACAAGTAGAATTCCGAATTGATCTTGTACCCGGAGCTTCTCCTATCGCTCGTGCTCCATACCGTTTGGCCCCAACCGAAATGCGGGAGTTGATGTCACAATTACAGGAATTGCTTGATAAAGGCTTCATCCGCCCCAGTGTGTCGCCTTGGGGTGCACCGGTGCTGTTTGTCAAAAAGAAAGATGGCACGATGCGAATGTGCATTGATTACCGCGAGCTCAATAAAATTACCATTAAAAATCGTTACCCGTTACCACGCATAGACGACCTGTTTGATCAATTGCAAGGTGCTGACTATTTTTCCAAGATTGATCTTCGGTCTGGTTATCATCAGGTGCGCGTAAGAAATGAAGATATTGAGAAGACTGCTTTTCGCACTCGCTACGGGCATTATGAATTTCTAGTCATGCCTTTTGGTTTGACCAATGCCCCAGCAATTTTCATGGATTTGATGAATAGGGTATGCAAGCCGTTCCTTGATAAGTTTGTTATTGTCTTTATTGATGACATTCTTATTTACTCGAAGAATGCAGAAGAACACAAAAATCATCTGAGAACGGTACTGGAAGTCTTAAAGAAAGAGAAGTTATACGCAAAATTTTCGAAGTGCGAATTCTGGCTGAGGGAAGTGCAATTCCTTGGACACGTTGTCTCAATCCAAGGCATTAAGGTCGATCCAGCAAAGGTGGAAGCAGTGATGAAATGGGAAATTCCCAAGACCCCGACAGAAGTGATAAGTTTCCTTGGACTCGCGGGGTATTATCGATGATTCATCCAAGATTTCTCACGAATTGCAGTACCTCTTACAAAGCTGACAAGAAAAGGGGTAAAATTTGAATGGGGGGCGGAACAGGAGAAAGCGTTTGGAACATTGAAAGAGAAGTTATGTAATGCACCGGTTCTTACTTTACCGGAGGGAACTGAAGATTTCGTGGTGTACAGTGATGCCTCGAACAGAGGATTGGGTTGTGTACTAATGCAGCGGGGAAAAGTGATAGCGTACGCTTCTCGCCAATTAAAAGAACCGGAAACAAGATATGCAACGCATGATTTAGAATTGGCAGCGATTGTATTTGCACTAAAAATCTGGAGGCATTATTTGTATGGAACGAAATGTACTTTGTACACGGATCACAAAAGCTTGCAGTATGTATTCTCACAGAAGAAACTCAACATGAGGCAAAGTAGGTGGTTGGAGCTAATAAATGACTATGATTGTGAAATCGCCTACCACCCTGGGAAAGCAAATGTGGTAGCAGACGCGTTAAGCAGAAAGTTTCACGAAAAGAAAAGTCAATAAAGGTTGATGCGGATAGAGTTGAAATCAGGCCTAATAGAAAGAATTAAAGATACGCAAAAGCAAGTATTAGAGAGGGGTGACTTAAAGAAAGAAAAGCTGGGAAAGGATTTGGTATTTGGAGAAAATACGCAAGGATTGAAGACAGTCAAAAACCGCGTATGGGTACCAAAAGCTGGTGGAATCAGAAAGTTGATTCTAGAAGAATCCCATAAGTCAAAGTATTCCATTCATCCTGGAAGTACGAAAACTTATCGGGATCTCAAAGAACAGTATTGGTGGCCGGGGATGAAGAAAAGAATTGTCAAATATATCTCTAAATGTGCAACCTGTGCACAGGTGAAAGCGGAACACCAAGCCCCGTATGGAAATACTCAACCATTGCAAATTCCGGCGGGGAAATGGGAAGACATAACTATGGATTTCATAAGTGGGTTGCCAAGAACTAGAAGAGGTCATAATTCTATATGGGTCATTGTTGACCGCTTGACCAAGAGTGCAATGTTTTTGGCAATTAAAGAAAATGCAGAATTGGAAACATTGGTGCAGATATACAAGGATGAAGTTATAAGACTTCATGGAGCTCCCTTGTCTATTGTGTCTGACAGAGACCCACGATTTACCTCAAAGTTGTGGGAAGCACTACAAGAACGAATGGGGACAAAAATAAAAATGAGTACAGCCTATCATCCCCAGACAGACGGGCAAAGTGAACGAACTATTCAGACTGTAGAAGACATGCTACGATTGTGTGCTTTAGATTTCGGTGGAAATTGGGACGAACACTTGCCATTGGTAGAGTTTTCTTATAACAACAGTTATCATTCCAGTATCGGGATGCCACCATTCGAAGCTCTATATGGCAGGAAGTGTAGAACCCCTTTGTGTTGGTTGGAAGCAGGGGAGACTAAAATAACTGGGCCAGAAATTGTAAGGATAACAAACGAAAAGATCAAAATAATTCAAGCTAATATGAAAGCTGCTCAAGATAGGCAGAAGAGTTATGCAGACTTGAAGAAGAGACCTTACAATTTAAAGGAAGGTGATCTGGTGATGCTCAAAGTATCACCGTGGAAAGGTGTGGTAAGATTTGGAAAGAAGGGTAAACTGAGCCCAAGATACATTAGACCTTTCAAGATCTCAAAGAGAATTGGCGAACAAGCTTTCAAGTTAGAGTTACCACGTGAACTGAGTGGTATACATGATACGTTCCATGTGTGTTATTTGAAAAAGTACTTTGGAAAGAGTGAACTCATTATTCCATTAGAAGACTTAAAAGTGGAGACCCCGAATAAATTGATAGAAGAACCAGAGGCAATACTAGAAGTGAGAACCAAAAAGTTGAGGAACAAAGAAATTGACTTAGTTTTAGTCAAATGGAAACATTCATCGGGTTCGGACTTAACTTGGGAGACCCTGGAAGACATGAAGAAAAGATACCCGAATTTCACGAATTATGAAGAGATTCCGAGGACGGAATCCTCTTAAGGGGGGAGATTGTAAGAATCCGCAAAAAAAAAAAATTCAATAAAATGTGAAATAAGCGTGTGTAATGGTAAAGTTGTGAAAAATGGCAAATTAGTCTTTTGCCATGATTTGGACATTGGTGTAAAATATTTTGTGTTTATGGGGCAATAATATAAGAAATGAAACTTCATGTAATAAAGATTAGATTATGGTGTTAAAGATTCAAGAATTGGAACTTGAGGGGTGAAATTGAAAATTTTGGAACTATAAATAGGAGAAAAATCTCCCATAGTTCCCAAAAGATGTGGAGAGTTCTGGAGATTTCTTGAGAGCACGACTTCTGGAGGTTCACGAGAAATTGAAGCGGTGATTAGAGCAGGAATTGAAGAACCAAGCTTGAAGATTGTGACTCCCAAGTCATCTAAGGTGAGAATTTCACCTTTGTAAGCTAGTTAAACCATTTTGAGTTATTTTGAATGGGGGAAAACGAAATTCAGAAGTTGTGTGAGTTTTGTTTTAAGTTTCTAACCTTTGAATCATGTTCTAAACATCATTAGAACTCAATTCCACCTTTGGAAACAATTAGAAGTAAAAGGAATTGAGAATTTTGTTCAAGAACCCTAGAATTTGGGTTTGTGAATATTGGTTTGATTCTAGTGTTTATGGGGTAATAAGTGTTGTTTAGGAGGCTTGGTAATACTCCAAATATCATGTTTTAACCTTTAATTGAATTGGATTTGAGTTGGAACCAAGCAGATCAAAGATTAAAATGTGCAGGAAAATGGTAATTTGAAAGGGTGGAATGGAATTGGTGATTCCATGAATGAAACCCATAGAAATAGATAATGAGAGTCATGAATTGGTGATTAATGAAGTATGTTTTGGGTTGTAAAACCCCTAATTTATCTCCTCTTGATCATATAAAGATATAGATAAAAGATAGAAAGAAATGGACCCTTGTATTAGAATTTATGGCACATGAGCTTCTTTAGAGCTCTTGTGACATCCTATGGTCTTAACCATTAAGTCATGAACTAAATAAGACTTAATAGGATTAAAAATATGTTCTTAACATGTTATAAGGTTAATAGAACCTATTGGCAAAGTTTCGTTAAGTTTGGAAACAAACTGAATCCAGAAATGGACTAAAATTGCAAAAAACGAACAAAAATCTGGAGCTGAAAATGGGGTCTGCAGTGAGTTACACGACCCGTGTTGTTTTAACACGACCCGTGTAACCTGGGACAAATGGTTTGGACATCTTGGAAGCCTTACATGACCCCGTATGACCCGTACACGACCCGTATGACCCGTACACGACCCGTGTGACCCGAATTCATGCAATTCACTCCCGTTATGACTCTAATTGAGTAGTTTGATCCCTTCATCATTATTATAAGTTTAATATGATATGAAAACATGAAAATATAAGTTCATATCATAACCCAAATGATTTGTGTAGGTGAAACAATAGAGAAACAAGTGTAACACCCGTGTTCTGATTCTTTATTTTTAGCAAATTAAATATTCATTTAACAAAAAAATAAATATTAATATTGATAATAAAAAGAATAATTGTAATCTTTAAAAATTAATATATACATATCTATAAGGAATTGGGAAAAAGTCATCAAGAAGACTTTTGTAGATTTTGATGAAATAAGATTATAGGAAAAAGATTCGTATCGTTTGGAGTTGTAACGAAGAAGTTATGATAGGTCAAAGTTGACTCAAAAGTGACCAAAAATGGCCGATAGCCCATGTTTGATGGACTCTATCGAAAAATTTGTAATGATTCAGACTTAATTCAGTAGAAGAAAGTTGTTAGGTTCAGTTCTACTTTTCTATCGGTATAAAGTTTGTAAATATCCGGTATAACATGTAGAAGTTATGCAGGCTTAAAGTTTAGAATAGTTAAGAGGAAATGCAGGAAAGTTCTAAGGCATGTAAGGTCCAGGGGCATTTTGGTATTTCCCTCAAATATTGACCAGATCAAGTTTTGGCTGACCTTGTTCCCGTATTTAGCCTGGTATGCGTATTTCTCATCTTCTTTGGGGGGGGATCTTTCTTCTCCGCCGGCCATCCTTCTTCTCTCGCACCACCGCCACACCTCCGCCCCTTGCTCGCACCGTCGGAAACCGTCGCCACCATCGCCGGATCTGCTACACTTCTCCCTTTTGTGCGCGATCGGTTTCCAAGCTCCACCCGCGAACCACCGATCGGACCTGCAACCTCCGAGTTCGGCCCTTAAATGGCCGGTTCCCGACCGACCAGCACCGGTTCTGGGGTCCGGCGAGTGTCCGCAGCAAACCCTAATCATCAGTTTTCCCGATCTCGCACCGATTTCATTCGTACCGAACCCACCATCGCCGCCTGCAACTCCCGATTCCGGCGACCAAACGATCGATTCTCGCCCTGATATCACCGGTTCCAAGCTCTAGAGACCGTCCGGTGCAAACCCCACCGTCACTTTTCCGATCTACCGCCGGGTGCGTCGACTCGGTCAACTCGCTGAGTTGACTCGCCGAGTCGGGTTAAGTCCAAACAGTTGGGTCAGGCTTGGGTCATTTCAGCAGGTTTATTCACTTATGTGGTCCAGTTCGGGTATCCACTTGCAAGCCCAGGTCCGAACCTCGAGTAAAAATCCGAACAGAGGAAACGGTCACATCAAAAAAAAAAAGAAAAAAAAAAGAAAGGAAGTTGTGGAATGAGGAGATGATGTCTAGGGACTCTCTCAAATATGGCAACCTTGTATGGGGATTCGTGTTGACTTATCAGTCTACCATCAGGTGAGTTTCTCACTACATTGTATAGACGTTATATGTGCTTTACCGTATTTTTGTGTGCTTGTAAGATGTTTGTGAATAGTGCCAAGTTGTGTGTATTTTATTAATATTATACATTCCTGTTATAGTTGTACGTGTTGGGGTATAGTGTGTGGTAATACTAGACGTGTCTAGGTCTAGTATGTAGATAGTACGGGCTCGACGTACTGAGCAATATGGAGATGTCCGCAAGATGCACTGAGCAGATACGCATGGCTCGACGTACAGAGTATGCGCGGCTCTGAGTGCTGAGCAGATGTGTTAGACTTACTGAGCAGATACATATGACCCAACGTACAGGGCATACGCGGCTCCGACTGAGCAGATACGCATGACTCGACGTACAGAGCATGCGCGGCTCAAAATGCTGAGCAGAAGACTATAGTTCGGTGTACTGAGTATAGCAGGTTATGCGTGATAAATGATAGTATTTTTCTTGTAGGGGTTAAGTATATATGATTGATATACTATGTAGATGTTGGAACTCACTAAGCCGTGTGCTTATCCTTTTCCTATTAAATTACCATTTCAGGTTTATCGGTGAAAATGATGATCGGGCATGACGGGTACACACTGATGCAGCTTCTTTCAAAAATTTGTATTGAGTTGACTTTGTCTTGTTGACTTCCGCTGCTGGACCAATTTGGTATTAAATGTTTTTTTTAATAATTAAATATTTTGAGATGTGAATGTTTTTAAAATATAAGGTGATTTTACTGAAATTGTTTTATTAGTTATTTTTATTAGTTTTAAAACTGGGACGTTACAAGTTGGTATCAGAGCCTGGCTTGAGTGAATCAAACTCACTTGGTGGGTTTTGATCTCAAGCTTGAGACTCAAAAGTTTTATTTAAAGAAATTTTTACAAGAAATTAAAAGTTGTTTTTTTTTCGAGTAAGAGGTTAAATGAACATTGTTGCGAAGACGCAGTGTGTACCGCCAGCCGACGTCAGTGGGGAAAAGGTTTAAGTGCTTAGTCTTTGTTGATGTTTCTGTAATAAATGATATACGTATGCCTAAATGCCTGCTAGAAAACCACATATTGGTGTACAGATTATTTGTTGCCTGTTGTTTTGAATAAATGCTGGTGTTGATAGGTTGTTCAAGGAATGTCATTAAGGTGTATGCAGTAGGGACTAAATTGTCCTAAAATGTTTGAGTTGACCCTATTTTATGTTCCTTGTTTGGTTGTATTTATAGGGTAAATCCTTTTATTTGAAAGATTTTCTAATTCAATAATTGTATACAACTATGTTCGTGAAACAACCTGGGATATATGTGTTGGTGAAAAGTGAATTGGAGACTTCTGGACAAGTCCTGAAACGGACGTGGATAGGTGTGGAAGGTAGTAGTAGAGCTCCTACTATTGAAAGCACAGGATCCGCGTTCGAATCGGGAGTTGGTCATGAGGAATCCAATTAGCTGAGGGTGTGGGTAGTTATAACAAAAATAATAAGTAAAAGTAGTAACACGTCGATACATGTGATCCATTACTATAATTTTATATTAATACATTAAGAAAAGTTTACAGAGCTACTAACCTAAACTGAAGAATCAGAAGGAAGCGAGAAAAGATCTTCTACACTCCACTCTTTGTCATCATTAGGTTGACTTGTACCTTCTCGAGGATTTGGAAGGGGTATGTTTTCAGTTATTGGAAGAGGAGCTCCAAGGTGTGGGGTCTCGATAGGGTTGGAACCCGTAACCCCATGAGTGTGGGCTAAAAATTGACTCGTTTGGGGAGTGTGTAAGTAGGGAAGTGATGAGGAAGGGTTCCAATTCGGAACCAGTTGGGGATAGCTATAAGGAGGAGGAAACCAGGCTAGGTTACTTACAGAGCCTCGAAAATTTCCCTCACTCACAGGCTCGAGTAAACCAGGATTAATACTACTCATACCAGAATTAGATGGCAGAGATTGCTGCTGTGTATGAGTTCTTGATGAAGTTTCCCCCTTTTCCAGAAATTTTCTTTTCTTATATTCAACCTTATGAGCAGCTTGTATTAGTTTCTTTGTGCCGTCAGTGAGACCCGACTGTGACCCTTCAATTATTGCTTCTTTCTCCCTTTTTAGGTTGGGTATTAAATCTTTCGATAATCTTGCTGCTCCACTAAACTCGTTACCAAATTCCTGTGGCACAAACAACTTTAGTAATAATAACATCATGATATAAAGAAAAAAAAATGTAATTCCTTACCTCAACACGATCAATAAGAGTTTGCAGACTCTTAAGTTGTCGTTGGGGCCAATGTTCGATACCTAAATCTCTACAGCGTTTTTTTAACTGTGTCGATCCAATGTTGAGTTCTTTCGCAGCTTTCTCAATTGGTTCGTTAAAGTGTTCAGCTATTATTTCTCTACTTAATGAGTGTCTGAAACCTCTTCTACTGCCAGCTACTGTGGTTGTCGGAATTGAAGGATTGAGTTCAAATGTACTATTATTATTCGGGATCATTTGAATATGATCCTGATCTTCTGAACCAAAGATGGACATTGATTCATTAAAATCAGTAGGTTCTATCGGTGGTAATTGTACGTTTTCAATCATGGACTCAGGATTTTGAAATCCTTCTAGGTTCTTCTGAATCACCTGAAGGTAATTTTGATATTGAAAACAAACCCTAAGTTCGGGATTCATTTCAATATTGATGTTATGAGTTGTTTGTAATTGACTTTCATTCTGAATGTCAGTCATGAATTCTTGATTCATGGGGATGATCTCACAACTTGTTGAGGGTACGTCGATGAAGGGATTGTAGCCAGATATATCATCCACAGACGGGTCTACGAATAACAATTGTCAGATGATAAAACAAAATTGAACATTCATAGAAGCAATCATTTAAAGAATTTAACCTGGTAGAAGGTATGGAGTCTGATCGAGTGTGAAGTCTAAAGGTGCATGCACTGGATCTTCTGAGTTAATGTTTAGCTCGGGAAAAATTTCCGGCTCATCGTTGAGTGGCTCTATAGGTAGTATATTTGGAAGACTGTACCATAATTTAAAATCAAACAAAACATTAGAAAGAAAAATGAAAAAAAAATAATAATAATGGATGTTTAGAATGTTAAAGTCACCCTAACTCCAGTAAAGACGTCTGAATTGAAGAACTCTCTCCTTGTGAGAAACCAGATCCAGGATTAGACAGATCGCCCATTGAAGATCTGTTTTCCATGACTCAACTTTAAATATGAGTTCGTTTACGAACAAACTATTGATAAGAGAAGATGAGACTGAAAATGAAGGTGGAAATGAATGATACTACATACCTGTATATATATAGCATCTTGCAGCTGGAACCGAAAGGACACATAGAACTGAAACGTTTTTATTATCGAAAATTCAAACCATCTATAGTGGATGCGACTCTTCATTACCCTAAGTGCCGTTTCTTTTTCAAATTCGCTGTTTGTCTCTGGTGATAATAGGATCTTGAAGAGATTTTTTTTTTTGGAATAAAGGTGAATATAGTGGTGTCGTCTATTGATTACTTTAATATACAGACTGATGTACGCTGTTGATTATTGGTGATGTGATGTCATATAAAACAAGTAAAGTCATTACCTATTGTCTTGGTGTTGAATTTCGGGGACGAAATTCTTATAAGTGGGGGAGATTTGTAACACCCGTGTTCTGATTCTTTATTTTTAGCAAATTAAATATTCATTTAACAAAAAAATAAATATTAATATTGATAATAAAAAGAATAATTGTAATCTTTAAAAATTAATATATACATATCTATAAGGAATTGGGAAAAAGTCATCAAGAAGACTTTTGTAGATTTTGATGAAATAAGATTATAGGAAAAAGATTCGTATCGTTTGGAGTTGTAACGAAGAAGTTATGATAGGTCAAAGTTGACTCAAAAGTGACCAAAAATGGCCGATAGCCCATGTTTGATGGACTCTATCGAAAAATTTGTAATGATTCAGACTTAATTCAGTAGAAGAAAGTTGTTAGGTTCAGTTCTACTTTTCTATCGGTATAAAGTTTGTAAATATCCGGTATAACATGTAGAAGTTATGCAGGCTTAAAGTTTAGAATAGTTAAGAGGAAATGCAGGAAAGTTCTAAGGCATGTAAGGTCGAGGGGCATTTTGGTATTTCCCTCAAATATTGACCAGATCAAGTTTTGGCTGACCTTGTTCCCGTATTTAGCCTGGTATGCGTATTTCTCATCTTCTTTGGGGGGGATCTTTCTTCTCCGCCGGCCATCCTTCTTCTCTCGCACCACCGCCACACCTCCGCCCCTTGCTCGCACCGTCGGAAACCGTCGCCACCATCTCCGGATCAGCTACACTTCTCCCTTTTGTGCGCGATCGGTTTCCAAGCTCCACCCGCGAACCACCGATCGGACCTGCAACCTCCGAGTTCGGCCCTTAAATGGCCGGTTCCCGACCGACCAGCACCGGTTCTGGGGTCCGGCGAGTGTCCGCAGCAAACCCTAATCATCAGTTTTCCCGATCTCGCACCGATTTCATTCGTACCGAACCCACCATCGCCGCCTGCAACTCCCGATTCCGGCGACCAAACGATCGATTCTCGCCCTGATATCACCGGTTCCAAGCTCTAGAGACCGTCCGGTGCAAACCCCACCGTCACTTTTCCGATCTACCGCCGGGTGCGTCGACTCGGTCAACTCGCTGAGTTGACTCGCCGAGTCGGGTTAAGTCCAAATAGTTGGGTCAGGCTTGGGTCATTTCAGCAGGTTTATTCACTTATGTGGTCCAGTTCGGGTATCCACTTGCAAGCCCAGGTCCGAACCTCGAGTAAAAATCCGAACAGAGGAAACGGTCACATCAAAAAAAAAAGAAGAAAAAAAAAAGAAAGGAAGTTGTGGAATGAGGAGATGATGTCTAGGGACTCTCTCAAATATGGCAACCTTGTATGGGGATTCGTGTTGACTTATCAGTCTACCATCAGGTGAGTTTCTCACTACATTGTATAGACGTTATATGTGCTTTACCGTATTTTTGTGTGCTTGTAAGATGTTTGTGAATAGTGCCAAGTTGTGTGTATTTTATTAATATTATACATTCCTGTTATAGTTGTACGTGTTGGGGTATAGTGTGTGGTAATACTAGACGTGTCTAGGTCTAGTATGTAGATAGTACGGGCTCGACGTACTGAGCAATATGGAGATGTCCGCAAGATGCACTGAGCAGATACGCATGGCTCGACGTACAGAGTATGCGCGGCTCTGAGTGCTGAGCAGATGTGTTAGACTTACTGAGCAGATACGTATGAACCAACGTACATGGCATACGCGGCTCCGACTGAGCAGATACGCATGACTCGACGTACAGAGCATGCGCGGCTCAAAATGCTGAGCAGAAGACTATAGTTCGGTGTACTGAGTATAGCAGGTTATGCGTGATAAATGATAGTATTTTTCTTGTAGGGGTTAAGTATATATGATTGATATACTATGTAGATGTTGGAACTCACTAAGCCGTGTGCTTATCCTTTTCCTATTAAATTACCATTTCAGGTTTATCGGTGAAAATGATGATCGGGCATGACGGGTACACACTGATGCAGCTTCTTTCAAAAATTTGTATTGAGTTGACTTTGTCTTGTTGACTTCCGCTGCTGGACCAATTTGGTATTAAATGTTTTTTTTTAATAATTAAATATTTTGAGATGTGAATGTTTTTAAAATATAAGGTGATTTTACTGAAATTGTTTTATTAGTTATTTTTATTAGTTTAAAAACTGGGACGTTACAACAAGGGAGGGGAAAAGAGGCGTTGAACACTTAGATATTCTTTGCAAAGTCTAAGGTGAGTATTATGTGGATTTTTGGGTACATAGCAAAATGGGTTTTTATACAAAGAAATGAATTTTATATAAAATGTTTTGGGAGTCAAAATGGTTTTATGGAAGTTGAAATGATTTAATGAGAAATACAAAGAAGTAATAAAGTGATTGAGTCCTGTTGATGAGTTAAGAAGTATCCGGATAAAGACCACGGCCTGCTGCGGTAGGGGTGGCAAAAAGACACTACTGGGATGGTACCTCCCGTCGCGAAGTAGTTGTCTTACCTTGATAGATGAATTCGTTTCATACTATTGGGGAAGAAGTTATACGGGTGCGTCTCGTATAAAACCTACGGGTGCGCTCGTAGGAATGTACCATCACAAAACAAGGAATACATATGGGTGCGCTCATAGGAAATAATATATTGGTAAAAATTTAAAGAGTAAAATTATTATTGGAAAACTGTTTTGGGTCTAAACCCATAACGCTCACGAGACCTTATGTCTCACGTATGTTTTTAAAATGCTATGTACTCAGGTAAGCAGGAAGGGCATTAGAAGAGTCGGGTGTGGGACCGTAGTTTCTGTTGTACAAAATGTAAAATAACAGGTTTGAACTGTGGTTATGATGCAAATTTGTGATACCCCGTTTGTAAAAACTTAAATGGTTTGTATGATTAAATATTTGTAATATAAGTTTGAAAAAAAAATTGTGTAAAAGTTGGGGTGTTACAAGATGTTTATATGTCTCTTCCTCCTGGTTATTTTTCTGAAAATGATCATCAAGTGTGCAAACTTGTTAAATCATTATATGGACTTAAACAAGCCCAAGAAAATGGAATGAAAAGCTTACATCATCTTTGTTAGAATTTGGTTTTGTTCAAAGTAAAAATGATTACTCTTTGTATGTAAAACAAAAAGGTGATACTTTTATTGTTCTTTTAGTTTATGTAGACGATATCGTGTTGACTGGAAATAATGAAGATGAAATTGAATCTGTTAAATGTTTTTTAAAAACGAAGTTTTTGATAAAAGATTTGGGTATTCTTAAATACTTCCTTGGAATTGAAATTGTAAATATTTCTGATGGATTGTGTTTGTCTCAAAGGAAATATTGTCTTGAACTGTTATATGAGTTTGGATTGCTTGGTGCTAAACCTGTAAATACACCTTTGGATGTTAATGTTAAAATTAGTAGTGAAAGTGTCAATTCTGGTGATGATTTGCTTGCTAATATTTCTGAATATCAGAAACTTATTGGAAAACTTATCTACCTTACTAACACTAGACCTGATATATCTTTTACAGTTCAAACTCTTAGTCAATTCATGCATGCACCTAGGAAATCTCACCTTAAAATTGCAATACGTGTGTTGAAATATCTAAAATTGTGTCCAGGGAAGGGAATTACTATTTGTAAAAGTGACTCTCTTGAACTAACAGCTTGGTCTGATGCAGATTGGGCGAAGTGTGTAAATTCTAGAAGATCTGTCATTAGATACTGCATGTTTTTAGGAAAGTCATTAATTTCCTGGAAAAGTAAAAAACAATCTACTGTTTCGAGATCATCAACTGAATCTGAATACCGAGCATTAGCCACAGTAACATGTGAGGTCATTTGGGTTTTAAAGTTGATGCAGGATTTAAAAGTTAAATATGATTTACCTGTTAGTATTTTTTGTGATAATCGTTCTGCTATCTTACTTTCATCCAATCCAGTCTTACATGAGAGGACTAAACACATTGAAATTGACATACATCTGGTAAGAGACAAAGTAGCTGAAGGAGTTGTTAAAATTGTTAAGGTGGTTTCTTTACAACAAGTGGCTGATATATTTACTAAGCCACTTGGTGTATCTCAACATAATTTGTTGTCTAACAAATTGGGATTATATAATGTTTTTCAAGTCTAGGCTGAGGGAAGGTGTTAAAAAGATTAATTTAAATATTAATCTTTTATGCAGCCTAAACTTGAAAATAATTGGTTCTCTGTTGTTATTCATTTATGTTGGTTTTGTGCAGCATTTATGTTAAAATGGGTGGAAAGTGACAAGCTGTGAAAGAAGTGGACTGGGGCTGACATTTTTGGAAAAGAGAAGGTGAAGTGCACGTGGGTTTCCTCTCCTGAACCAATCAAAATCAGACCTGGAGTATACATTGTAGATCTCTCTGTCAATTGGAGAATAACACGAAAAAAGGAATTTTAGGGTTAACTCTCTTTCTCTCTAAAACCTGCTTGCAGCCGACTCTCGTTTCAGTTCTCTGAGTTTATGCTTTAGTGAGAAAAGCTTATGTATCTTCTTGTTCATATATTTTTTCAGAGATTTGTTCTTTAGATTTGTCAACTGTGCGTGAGTGTTGTTTTAGATAGGTTAGATTCTTTTGTATAGGACTAGAGTGAGGTTTAAACTTGTAAAAGTAATTGTGAACTGATTCTTAATCTAAACAAGAATTGTTCGAGTTATGAATTTCTTCAGATAGATGCTTTTTTATGAATTCAGGCTTGGTTTGGGATTTTTCAATTTAGTTTCATAAGGTATTTCTTTGTTTGACTTCAACTATTTTTGGGACATGAAAGCAAATATATTTCGGATGCTGGCCATGTCGAAGTTTGGGTTGTTTTACTATTTTGAGTTTTAGACATATGCTTATTCAACTTTTGAGAGTTACTTTTGATTTATGGTTAATTATTCATGTGATAATTAGGACAATATATCGTTACACCATATATTTGCAAGATCTTTATTTTACTGGTCCATTTATTATATTTTGTATATTACCACTTATACTTAATAATATATCATTTATGCACCAAGGTTTTTTTTTTAAATTTTATAATTTTAGACCAAATTTTGCTTTTTTACCAACATTATATACTTTTTATATATTTTTTTTCAAAGTTTTAACTTTTTTACAATTATTCGTGGCCCAATTTTCCGCGTGCGAGAAATGATTATACACGTGTTAAGGGTGACACGTCAACAATCCGAGTGAAACCATTTCAAACCAATCAAATCAAGCTGGAATTCCTATATAAACAAAACCCACACATCCCTCGTTAACCAACGCGGAGACTCTCCGATCCATCATTCTCTTCCATTGTTCATTGCTTTACTGTCATTGTAACTAATGGCGCCGACGAAGGCTGAGAAGAAACCAGCGGAGAAGAAGCCATCAACGGCAGACAAGAAGCCAGCGAAGGCGGAGAAGAAGCTTCCTAAAGAAGGCATATCCAGCGGCGGTCTCGATAAGAAAAAGAAGAAGATCAAGAAGAGCAGCGAGACTTACAAGATCTATCTCTTCAAGGTTTTGAAACAAGTTCATCCCGATATTGGAATTTCGGGCAAAGCGATGGGAATCATGAATAGTTTCATCAACGATATATTTGAAAAGCTCGCTCAGGAATCATCTCGTCTCGCTCGATACAACAAGAAGCCAACGATCACATCTCGCGAGATCCAGACGGCGGTTAGACTTGTATTGCCCGGTGAATTGGCCAAACACGCGGTTTCCGAAGGTACCAAGGCCGTTACCAAATTTACCAGTTCTTAGATCGTAGCCGGATATCAAAGGGAATTATGCGATATGATCGGTTCCTATTTGGTTTTTTCAACGCTCGTTATATTTTGGTTTCCTGGATCTGAATCTCATATATTTGTCTAATATACATTGCTTTTTGATAACCGTTCGCATATTCTTGTTAGTTGTTTCTTGACTCTTAATCTCAGACTTTATCATGATCGGATTCACAACTAGGGTTTCGGGATAGACAATTTTACACATTAAACGTCTAATTCATAACAGTTGCATTGGAGTTCTCTTAAGATCAATGCATTTACAATGCGCTAATAAATAATTAGTCACTTGTGAGTTAAAAGATAAATTCTGAGATGAATATGTACGCATTGATCACTGGCTCAACTTCAAAGTCGCTAGTTTCCATTATTCATTCCATGTATAAGAGCTGTGTTGAGTTTTGTCATTATTTTATCGAGTGTATGCTTTGTTAGTCTATTTTTTTTAATATGTAACAATGATTCTAATAAACCATACTTAGTGAGCAATCACTTTGGTCAGATGTATATTTTATATCCCTGATTGATATGCGTATGACAAAACTTGAAAAAAAGACCAATGGAGCTAAAGTTGGAAGATGCTAAGCATCACTAATCCTCTAAAATTATGTACAGAAAACTAACTTCAATGGTAAGAGCACATACATTCTTATAGGTAAAAAATGCTTGTTGATGTTCATAAAACCAAAAAAGATAAAAGGTTTTCAACATAAAGGAAGAAGAAATATTTACATGTTTCTCTTGAAACTGAATTGAAGTAAGACTTATTAGTTATTCCCAACCTACTTTCATACGCAGAAAAATATCAGCTTATTACCAACCCGGTTTCGTAAGCAGAAAATTATAGATAAAAGATGCAAACATTCATAAGATACATATATCTATCTCTTGTACTCAAATGTCAATGATGCACTAAACATGGTAAAATCAAAAGGTAGAGGGACCATTTTTGTAATTTACTCAAAATTTGGACTCACAAAAGAGTCCAAAGTAATTGTATCACCATTTATGCTTGTATACATGCTGTGTATCTTATCAACTAAACATTATCCTCGAGAAGAAATGAGGTGCAATTTGATTTTTGCACTAACATATTCTAACTTTTAACTTGAAAATGGATTTGAGCAAGTTGTAACGAGACTTATGTCATTTTCTAATTTAACAAGTACTATATACAATACCTTGTATTAAGAAGAAAAAAGATTATAAATCTTAAGTAATATGCAAAAGATCTTCTGCATCACACATAGTCATCATATTCCCAAGTACCAAAAAACAATGGTAATATATCTCTTTAAAAATCTTTTATTTCCCTACCACTCTTCAGATATCATCAGACTTTCATGGTGGGGCCATAACTCAAACTGAAACAATTCTTGTGTCAATCTATGTAAAACAGCTAAAAATTAGAAACAAAAGGGGAAAATACATAAAAAGGATAAACTATCAACCTCTCGACTCCAAGTAATAGAAATTTATCGTCTGCCAATGTTCCACCAACTAATTTTGGAGCAGAAATAAGCCTAACAAGTTCCACTGATGTTGTCCCCTAAAAGATATAACAATTAATCTAAAATAGATGTCAAAATAAAAAGTATACAAAAATTCAAATAGTAACAATTAAGCCACCTCTACACTTGTATATCATCTATAAAAATACGATGGGTGGTGCTATGCTTTGCATGAAGATCAATTATGGTTAGGAATATATTCAAACTAAACAAGGATCTTTTCCCTATAATTTTGCTTAACAACTATCATGAGGTTTTTCAAAAGTTTGAAATACTTCTAGAAAATATATATTAAAAAGTAGATTAATTTAGGGAAATGTAAGTGAACCTACAAAAATGCAGATATAAGATCTGGTAATTGGCAAACACTGCAAATATTTATGATATTATTTTTATATTACTTTAATATTATTATTCTTGAAAATATTTCATTCTTACTTGCTATGAATATATCCCAGAAGCCAAACCACCATTCCAAGAGAAATCCACCAGGAGCATCAATTGATGCACACTTAAATATTGAAAACTCGTTGTTACATTTCATTAAAATAAACCAGTTAGTTGACTATCCATAAGTTAATTTTCAGTCAATACGGAAGATGGTTGATGTTCTCTTGGTTGCCCATGTTGATAAAATTGAATTTGATTTGTTGGTTACTATGAATTTTTATTTGGTAGGAATTTCCTCCAAAATTGTATCCAAACATTTTAAATATTTTCTCAGAGTCCATCCATGGTTTTGTAGGACTTTCCTCGAGAAATGTATCCAAACATCTTTAAAATTTTCTCAGAATCTATCCAACACATGTTTACTTTGTTATTATTTTATAAATTTCCAGAATATGTTTGTATTATCGATGGTCAATATGCAAATGCATGGATGAAAACAGAAAGTACTAGATTTTTCATATAATCAAGGGACATGTTGGTTACTGAATTTGTTTGAATACCTTTCAAGTTGTTATGGCATCCAGTAGATTTACCAAGGGCAAAGATGATGTATGCACTCATATATCATCATGGAAAGTAATTGGCACCATGTAAGTTTTCAGGTAGATCAAACAAGGCTAATAAAGTTGCATTGTGGAGAGGGTATGATGCCTTCAACAATCGATCCTGAATCCTTCAGTTTTGGGTATTTATGCAGCATATGACAACCTTTTGGTTTTATTTCATAAGAAACAAATTGTAATATTTAGTGAATAATGATTGAATTCAATAACCGATCCTGAATCCGACAGTTTTGGGTATTTATGCAGCATATGACAACTTTTTAGTTTTATTTTATAAAAATTGAATTGTAATATTTAATGAATTATAATTGTAGTTTGCTTCAAAGCCCGTACTTTATCATTCGTTTTCTCTTAGTGATATGCAAAGGACGAAAGCGCCCTTATATTTTCAATTGTTTATTTATTATGACATCATATTTTGATTATTCTACCCGGTTATAATAATGCCTTTTCATTCAAAACATATTTGATTGTTGCTAATATGTGCGAAATAAATAGTCAGATTACCATCAACAACAATACACTTTTTTTGGCGGAAAAAGCTACGTTGGTATCTTTTTTTTTACAATACTTTTATTAGAAAATAGAAAGAAATCTTTGTAGGAAAAAGCTACGTTGCTAATATGCACTATCAAAATCACACTTTAGATCATATCTAATTGAGATGACTATGATCTTTTGTTATTGATTAGTAGCATGTATAAGGCTTATGCATATGGATCAAATATTCATCAGATGATTTCTATAATATCATTAAATCAATACGTCAACTTCTTTTTTTATAGATGAATCATGAAATTAATTGGTAAATTTTCAATGGACTAAACCAGTTGGGCCATTTTATGATATTATGTGATGGGCTTCATTTTTGGGTCAATTGTTCAATCAATGTGTTTATATATGGATTAATGAGTTATCATTCGCGCGGGCCTTTACTGGTATTAACGCTTACTGAATAAAATTAATTTAATTTAACTATTTTATCATCATGTATTAGTAGACCATTTTTTTGAATAAAAAGAATTAATGTCAACTTATTGGAGTATATGTTGACCAGAGTTTTAAAATAATACTTTAGCAATATAATTTAATATACGTGTGTGTGTGTGTGTGTGTGTGTGTGTGTGTGTGTGTGTGTGTGTGTATATATATATATATATATATATATATATATATATATATATATATATATATATATATATATATATATATATATATATATGTGTGTGTGTGTGTGTGTGTGTGTGTGTGAGTGATTTAGGGATATCAATATGAGTCTCTTGGCTGAACTGAGAGTATTTTATGTTTGAGAAGGTTGTCTATGAATATAAGTTTTTCACATGACGATATTATGAGGATTTAGTGTTAACCAAATAGTTGACACCGACACACGTACATAGTATATTTCCCAATACCCTTTATGGTTAGTTGGTTTATATTATACAAATATTGTGAGCAATTAGTTTGTACAAACATGGTAAGTACTTAATTATAGAAATATGGTGAGTACTTAAATTCATAGATATGGTCAGCATTAATTGTGAAAATATGGCTAGAAATTAATTGTACAAATATGGTAAGTATCTATCAAAGGGCTTATTGTTGGTGATTTTAGGGTTAGTTGAAATAATAATTGTATCAATGTGTTCATACTTTAGTTCTAATACAAGTTAGAAGGTGCGTGAGTGCACACTTGTATATAGACTATGTTGATATCGGTACGACCTAATAGTGAGGGTAAGAGGGCTGCACTGATTAAAGGTCTTGCACTGGGACTAATCACACGCTAACACTGATACTGATGATCAATTTTAACTGCCCACTGTAACCGTTTCTACTTTCTAGGATTCAGATTTCTGGTTTACAAGACCAGATTAGCGTTCAAATTGATAGACAAAAAAGAACGCGAATTCTCTCAACTATCAAAAACTGTGAACTCGATATTGTTCCTGATAACACAGGTTTGATTCTTCAAGAATTATCCCATAATTTGAATTTCGTGCAACCGAGGCAAAAGGTCGAAACATCAAATTCAGAAAGTAATATATACGATTCTTGAAGTAGTATGTGATTTCAAAAATCGTTCCTATATTCTAATCCCCAACACTTATAGCACAACGGTACCAACGAGTGTCCCTTAACCCACGTTGTGAGAGTTCTAGTCCCGTTAGGGGCAAAAATGTATAGGATAGGAGGTGTATAAGTAGTTTACTTTGTCGTTCAAAAAGATATGGTAAATATCTACTTGTACAAATACGTTGATTACTAAATTATAAAAACACCATAATATAATCATTGTGGTGATTAGTGTAAATTCTAAACACTTTACCCTGTATTGATGAATCTTTACAATATCTATGATTATATTGTGTCTAACCAATGTGCATCTCATTGGGCTTCCCAATCTAATATATTTATTATATATGTGATTCGGGTGAAGAATAATCCATTTAGTATAGGCTATGGATTGATGGAAGGAAGAACAGTGAGACGACTTTTAGATATTCTTGGACTATAAATTACAACGGACTATTATACTAATAATTGTTTCTAAAACTGATTGGATTATCCATAGTAATGTTTAAAAAATAATTTTGTTTGATTTTGATGTGGTGAAAGTCTAATAATTCTGATTTTGGTGACACAATTTACTTTTGATATGTTTTTTAATTGCTATTTCAGCTAGCCCATTCAAATGGTTGTTCCAAAACCTGCCTACTAAATATGAGAATCTTGTAATCATGGACACGTGGTTATTTCACGTAAATACTATACACAATTTAGTTAATTTGTTTATTCCATAATTTTTGACGCCTTGATATAAGATTTAGCCCAACTTATTGCTTGAGAGAATGATTATCCATGTAGTTCTTATAACTTGAATTTTGTGTATACGAAATTCATTTTAATACCTTTGAGTTTATGCATTACGAAACAAGTCTCGTATTGTAATTTGAATTACATTTGTAGGAATTACTTTTGTGTTTAAACCAAACAATCTTAGTGCCATTCTTCCTTCTTCTCTAAGCTTAGGTCCATGCAGATTCTGATGTTTGATGTTCCCTGACCAATTTTGTTGTCTATCAACCAAACGTTAGAATTCCACATGAATATCTTTCGGCGTGTCCATATTATATAACCTATACAATTATCAAAGTAGAGTGGAGTTCACACGCTACACATTTGATATATGAAACCTTTTCCATATTCTTAGGTTAAAACCGCTTTACCTTCCCTGGCGGTAGTGTGTGCGCTTTATAATTAGAAGGTTACCGGTCCGAGTCCGGCATAGCTCACTTTTTTTTTTTTTGCTTCATTTTCTTTTTTTTTTGGCTTTCTTTTTTCCTGCATAGCTCATTTTTTTTGTGCTTCCTTTTCTCTTATTTCTTTTGCTTTCTTTTTTCCTTTTTTTTTTCTTTTGCTTTCTTATTTCCTTCTTCTTTTTTTATGTTAATGTATATTATAGTTATAGGTAATTACCTTATTAACATTTATTTTGCTTTCTTATTTTTTCTTTTTGTAATTATTAACATTTATTTTGCTTTCTTATTTCTTTTTTTACGTAAATATATATTAGTTATAGGTAATTACCTTATTAATATTTTTTTCTTTGGCAACGTAAATGTATATTAGTTATAGCTAATTACCTTATTAAGATTTATATTATTGATTTAGATGTAATCTTTTTTGCTGACACCGTAATTTATACATTGACATATATAGTGATTTTTGCTTTACGATATATTTTGCCATGCTTTTATACTAAAATAATAGTTTTTTTTTTATTAAACCAAGCAATATGAAAACGACTTTAACATATTTAAATTAAAATCCATGTAATAAAATCATCTAATGTTTATATAACTTTTGATATTTAACCTCTAAATTTTAACAGTATTTAGATTATAAATTTGTATATCAACAACTTTTCTATTATTTTAAAATTTACTTTACTTTTACGACTTTGTTTTATATCAAACTTTTGTATTGTTTTATTCGATTGAAAACAAACCCGGCGCAATGCGCGGGGAAAGCCTTCTAGTTTAAGCACATATATAATATTTTAGTTAAAGTATGGAAACTTGTACATTTGATAACACAAACACTTTGGCACTAAACTTGATACTCGTTGAAAAAAGTTTATTTGCACAACTAAACACATAGTTATTCTAATATATATATATATATATATATATATATATATATATATATATATATATATATATATATATATATATATACACACACACACACATACACACACACACACACACACACACACACACACCCCTGTAACACCTCAAGAAGCAGGTTTGCATCCTTATTAACTTGTAATAACATGTTGAGGGTGTTTAGGGAGTTTTAGATTAGACTTTTTGGTAAAAGGACCAAAAATGTTAAAATGAAGAACGGATCAAATCTTGGGATTTGAGGTGTTAAGATGTTATGTTGTGTTGAAATATTCATATTATGACTTAATAAGGAGTTTGGTTGCTAAGTTTGAAATTATAGCTTAAAAGGTGGGAAAATATGGAAAATTTGTAAGAATTTTCTTCATCAGAGGATATTAGCGTCGCTAATGCCTAAGGGTTAGCGACGCTATACTAAAGTAGGTTGCTATTCTGTGAAATGGAGTTAAAAGTACAAACCAGGTGGGATCTGATAACGTAGAAACGCTATTAGAATGGTTAATGACGCTAAGCTCGGCCGACAGATTCCCACTTAATGTCTTTGACTTGGTCATTTGGGGTTTATTCCTTAAAGCAGAAGATTCGAAAGCACGAGGTTTTTAGGGTCGTTTTGGAGCTAAATTCATCAAATTAAAGGTGGAATTCAAGGGGATTTTGCATACAAATCAAAATTGAGGTTATTGTGTTCTTGTGTATGCATCTGCTAAGTTAATTTAGCTTAATTGTTGAGTTATGGAAGATATGTAAGTTGTGGAATGTAAGGTTTTAGGTGAATAATTGAATGGGATGTTGTATTCCTTAATTTATTGGTGTTTAGAAGTTAAAAACAGAGATTTATGTGAAAATTTCGTGAGGAGTAGCACTGTTCTTAGTTAGCGGCGCTAACTATGAACATGTTAGCGACCCTAAGTGCCTGAAGGGCATAACTTCATGCATTTTGTTGAATAAGCTATATTGGTGATATATGATGTCTAAGGAAAGTTTAAACTTGTTCCATTGTAGATAAGAAGGTGTAATGAAGCTTACAAAACATCAAGTATAGCTTACTGTTGGAGCTTGGACTACAGGTGAGTAACTTTACTCAGCTTTGACCGATGTTCGTTGCATGCTATGTTTAATGTAGAAGGATTTCTATGTTTTGTACATACATATGTATTGTATCTATGTTAGATTAAATATTTTGATGAACATTAGTGTGGTTGATATTAGAAAGGTGACACAGGTGTAATTAGACCTGACAATGGAGCGGGTTTTGACCCTGATCCGCTCCAAACCCGTGCAAAATATATGGGTTTGGATCGTTATTTATGATCCGTTAACCCGCTAACGACCCGTATCCGTTAACCCTTTAAGTAAAAGGGTTGGGTTTGGATCACTATCGACCCGCTCCGTTAATAACCCGCCCCGTATAAAATTATATTAAAATAAATTTATTATATATAAATTAATTAACGTTTATATTTTCTCATGCATGTTTCCAATAGTAGACGTTTGTTTTATTTTGGAATTGTTATTTTAAGTATTAAGCTATATTAGACGTTTGTTTTATTATGAAAAAATTATTTTATAAGTATTGAGCAAAAATGTGATTCATGTTATATTTGTTACAATGCGGGTTACGGATCGGGTTTGGGTATCCGTTGATCCGGTGGATAAGGGTATGAGTTTGATTATTCAAAACCCTGCGGGTTACGGATCGAGTTTGGGTTAACTTTTGAAATTTGATAAACGGGTTTGGATCAATGACGATCCGCTCCAAACCCGCTCCATTTCCAGGTCTAGGTGTAATACCATGAGTTATAACTCTAGATGTTAGTAGTATAGTCATAGTCGGCTATATTTACACTTGGTGGTTTCATATGGTGCTTTACTAGTTGCATGAGGATTTCATTGCAACTAAACGGTGAAACCAAGGACCAGCGATAAGTTGGTGTAAATAAAGATTGGTGATTGATCTTCGGGTTGGTGAAAAGCCCAAGATCCTTCGGTGAATGTTTACAATATTAGTGTTAGTTTTATATGTGGTGTCTTTACACTAATGGTGACTTTGGTGTTATGATATACCTTATTGGTATTGGTGTTCAGGTGACAAATGAATGGTGATATCTTAACACGCGGTTAGATTTCATAAATTTCGTTGTGGTTTATATTTAGTTGAAGTATAATTATTAACTAAGCATTCGTTTTTGTTGTTTCATTGTGGTGTTTTGCAGGAATTAGGTGTAGTAACGCCTGGCTTGGTTGTGGAACGATCTTGAAGCTATCCACTTGTCGCTTCTAGGACATCGAGTATAATGTTTTAAAAATCAAATTTGTACTGATTTATTAAAATGTTTTGTATATACTCGGTGTTGGATTTTGGGGGATTACAATACTAATTGAGGATGCTAGATAAATGATAAAGAATAGGGTTGGGAGGTGAAAATATGGCCAAGGACATCATATAGACATACATGGATATGTAAGAGTGACACCCATGAAGTATATTGATCATCTTCCTTACGGGAATAATATGTATTGTGACACCCCATTTCTACTGTTTGCAAAATGCTATGGTTTTTCGTATAAATACTTGGATACAAAAATATTAACAAAAACCGATTACTTACATGTTTAAAAACAGTGGGTGTTAAAAATCCATACCAAAACTAACCATAGTAAGCAAGAAAGGATTAAACCTTGAGTCCAAGATAGGAGCTATGTGGGCTCCACTCCAGCTAAACTTCATCCAAATATAGCATAACATTTAACCTGGAATACATGGCATAAAAATAGAATACGTAAGACAATAATGTCTCGTGAGTTACATGAGTTTTAGACTCAAACCTTTAACTTCTTTTCCAATCTTTATATAAAACTTATGACATAAATATCTTTCAAAGTTTTAAAACATTATCATACCATAGTTCTTTATTCTTTTCAAAAATCATTACATATCATACCTTGCATACCATCTTCTTTCAAAACTTTATAATAGCAATATAATATAACTCTTTACTTCTCAAAAATCATTTTATGACATACTTTACGAAAATAACTTCGTTCTTACTTTCTTTAACTGGTTTTATAAGCTTGCTGGATTTTTATACTTAGGGCTTTAATCACTAAAAGTGATACCCCAAGTCTCTATGGCTAGGAAGAACGGATCATTCCTCACCATAGAAGTGCTGAGGCAATCTACTTCGCGATGGGGATTTTCCCCAGTAGACCCCTTACCTAACCCGGGTAGGTTGGAACATAGTTCCCTTACTAACGCTGCTTGCTACAATTACCAGTCATATAAAAACTTGCTGCTTGCTTGAACATTTCTCATAAACATATAACTTGTGGCTAGGTGCCAAACTACATCATTTTATTTCACATAAACCATATGTTTAAACATATCTTTAAAACATACTAAGCTTTATGCCAAAACATACTTCTCAACATCTTATGGCTATATGCCATTTATACTTGAAAACATATACGGTTTGTAATCAGAACATACTTCTTAAATATCTTGTGGCTATATGCCATTCATACTTGAAAACATATATAACTTGAAATCAAAATATACTTGCACATAATTGGTTCATAGACCAACATACTTCCACATAATTGGCTTATAGACCAAAACATAACTTCAAATATAATATTATACTTTCACAAACAAGTTAGAAATAACACTCTTGCATAAAATTTCACATATAGAAATTTTATAAGAAATCTTGAAAATACTTACTTGCCATGTACCCCAGAATGGGTAAAAATACTGCATGTACTCACCTCATGTATTGCTAGAAGATTGACTACACGTTCCTTGTATTTATACTCTTTTGATCCATTAGTCACTTGGCATGGACCTATATTTAACATGTTATACATTAACATTAATGCTAACTGACTCTATAACTCATTAGAGTCCTTATAATACTATCTTGGGTCATAATAAGTATATAACTTTAAAATGACCAACTTTAGTTAAACCGTATTTTATACGTATTTTACTACAGTACCCTCGGAGGGTCGTATTTCGATTCCGACAATTTTTCATGAAGTTTCATAACATATTAGACCTATGTTTAAAATTTGAGGTCAAACGGACAAGTATAAGACCAAAACTAAAAATCCATTTGGACTTGGCAGGGGACAAATTTCGAAACTGCATTTTCTCCCAGGCGCAGGATCGCGACCCTACGGGCACCCAGATCGCGACCCTACGGGGTCTGCAGCAACCAGAATTTGCGATTTTTATGGTATAAATTCCCATTTTCCTCATTTTAAGCCCTTAATACACGACTTAATCACTAAGGTTTGTTCCATGACCAAAACCATTCATTTACTTCAAGTTTTTAACCATAAAAATCATAGATTTTAATTATTTTCTAAACATTCCCGTTTTTGCATTTTTGATCCAAAAACCGAAATTGTTCGAAACTAATCACTTCTACTGCTTTATTTTAACAATTACCACATATGGAACTTATCAAAACCCCTTGGAATTAATTTGATCATGTAAAATTCAATTCTAAGGCTTTTGAACAAAATTTCAATTTTTCAATAATAGCAACATACTTTGATGATTTTTAAGATATGTTCTTAATACTTGACTTAATTGGTTTAGGGTCAGATCTAGGCCCTAAATACCAACTTACACTTAGTTTTAAACTTCAAAATCATCAAATCTTCTTTATAACTTGAAAATTCTTCCGAAAAAACACCATTTTTCACCAAAAATCATTTTTAATGAATTTTCAAGAAGGGAATTGATTTCTCATGTCTTTTATGACACTTTAGGCTTATTAGATCATTTACAATCAGTTTCAAACTCATAATTTGATTTATTCTCATAAAATCCCGTTTTGACCATTTTCACCAAAAATGCAAATTTTTGAAATCAATCACTTAGGAATGTATTTATACATCTTAAGTGATTATTAGAACCTAACAAAACAATAAAAATCACTTGCAATTTCACAAACCCATTTCTAGGGTTCTAGAGCTAAAATTCTCATTTCTTGATTTTTAACACTTTCAATGGTTAAACTAGGTTTAGGTAGTGATTAAGACACAAGTTAAGGTTAGGAATCATAGGATAATTCTCCTCTAACCACTGAAATCTCGAAGCTACAGTAACTCACTCACGGGAAATGGGTTAAACAACCCTAAAATCAAGTTTACTAACCTTCTTTGGCTTGGAATTCTTCAATTCCAAGTTAGTTGCTTCCATTTCTTCATGAATCCTAGAAATCGTTTTCTCCCGTATCCTCTCTAGAACCATCTTCAGAATTTATGATCATTAATGAGATATTTTCTCATTTTTATATTTTCCATATTTACAGTTTTAGTCCCTAAACTTTCATTCCTTTAACTTTTGACACCAACATTAAGTTTGGCCACATAAAGCTATAATTTCTTACATTTTTAGTCCAACTAGAATTATACTTTTATGATAATTCTTGTATATGGTCAAATGACCAAATTACCCTTCTCATGATAAAATGACTAATTTACCCTTACAAACATACTCTCTCATAAAATATACATAAAACTTTAAATTATACACACCTTGTTTTACATATTCATATTATAAAATTTGGGTCGTTACATGTATGGAACTCTTAACATTATCAATGGCAAAAATAAGGTGGAAGAGAGTTTATTAAGATTGGTTTTAGCATTAGTCATAGTAAGAGACAATTGGGAGATGAGAGAATATTAAGAAAGGGATGGAGGAGGATGAGATCATATAGGAAACATATAAGCACCGTGACCACAAGGTTATAGTTTATGCTCTGATACTTTAAAGTTTGGTATTAAATCGCGAATCATTTTTATTCCAATATTAAGGTATATATAGACAAGGAAGATAAATCCTAACCTAACATGGACAAACATCTACCAAGTATAAAGAGCTAATTACAACTTTTATAATTTTAGCCTACTATGAATAACTGCTAATGCTAACTATATATTTCAAACAACATTAAAATAAGTCAAATATTGTTGCATAAACACAACTTATAATCATGATTTCCAAAAGAATTGCTTAATTATAAGATGAATGTCAACTAGGTAGATTTTGTTTTATTCATTCTAGTCGTAATTTACTTCTTTAACAAACCCCATAAAAAATTCTTATACATTTTAACAAAAACATGACTATTTTAATGAACTTATTTGGTTAAAACCAAATCCATGAAGTTTGACCACTTTGTCATTATATTACAATGTTTCAAATCTTATACATGCAAACAGAAGTTTATTATTTGAGGGTACCCAACATCTATAACATATACTATAAAATCAAACCAAAGAATGGTTAGTTTGTGCTAGGATATAACATCCAAGAGCAAAGTATTAGGGTGGACGGAGCAACTCGATAGATGGGTGAAAGATTGGTTTGGGCTCGGCGGTACCGCCGGTACCGATGGTACCACTGCCCCGCCCCTTGCGGGTTTGGAAAGATTGGGATGGGAGGGATGTGTTGTGGCTTGGTGAACCCAATGAACCCACACATATATACACACAAACATATATATATATATATATATATATATATATATATATATATATATATATATATATATATATATATATATATATATATATATATACACACACACAAAAACATATATATATATACATACACACGTATGTATGAGTATATATATATATATATATATATATATATACATACACACGTATGTATGAGTATATATATATATATAAACATATATATATATACATACACACGTATGTATGAGTATATATATATATATATATATATATATATATACACACACACAAAAACATATATATATATACATACACACGTATGTATGAGTATATATATATATATATATATATATATATATATATATATATATATATATATATATATATATATATATATATATATATATATATATACATACACACACAAAAACATATATATACATACACACGTATGTATGAGTATATATATATATATATATATATATATATATATATATATATATATATATATATACACAAAAACATATATATACATACACACGTATGTATGAGTGTATATATATATATATATATATATATATATATATATATATATATATATATATATATATATATATATATATATATATATATATATATATATATATATATATATATATATAGATATGTAGGTTCAAATACGTTTTCTAAATACTGTGTGATTGTGCGACCTTATATTATCCATTGATTTCAAAAGGGCACGATCGGTGTTTTACCCAGATTTTGATTTTTCAAAATCCCGTTCGTAACTGTAACGAAATCAAATTAATGTTCATAGTAATTATCGTATGTTTAAAAAAACTGAATTTTATAATCAATTACATTATGTTTACATAAAGCAAGAGGAATCGGGATTCAATTTTCCCAATATATAATCAAATCGATGTGTGATTTGGATTTTCGAAGATGCGTATAGCAGCAACTGTTCAATCGAGTATCATAAATCAAATCAGGTATAAGATGAATTATTTACGATCTGGTTTTGTGTTTGTTTTTGTAATTCGGTGTGGGTAAGATTTATTAATTTCAAGCGTGATAGGAAGTTTTTCATCTGAATTCTATTATTGGAGGTCATTCTCTGAGAATGGAGTTGGTATAGCGTATTTCTTTTATTGATGTCATTCTCTGAGAATGGTAGTATGTATAGTATATTTACGCATGTTAATTCTATTATTTAAGGTCATTCTTTGAGAATGGTGGTTGATATAGCATGTTTCTTTTATTGTAGGTCATTCTCTAAGAATCGCAGTTGGTATGGTATATTTACGCATGTTATCACCTTCTTTTGGTCCTGTTTCTGTAGGTAATCCTGCAAATTATATACAAATTTCTTTCTGTTAGAGATTGCATAATACTAGCATAGAACGTAGTTTTATACTTAATCAACAAAAATTTGATGTATAAGGCATTTGTTTTCATATTCTCTGAGAATGGTATCATCCATTCTCCCATTTTACATATGTAATAACACTTGAATTCAATAACTTGCCAATAACACTTGAATTTAATAACTTGCCAATAACACCTCTCTTGTACAAGATGCACGGTTTTGACTGGAAATTAGTGTTTTGCATTTCATTTTAATTCAATAACGTGCCAATCAAGAATTTAGCTTCAAGAGAAAAACGACCCACAAAACTTTAAACGAAAAAAGAGACTCCTTTACTCCTGGTAAAAGCAAATAAAAGCAGGACTTGACTTCTATTTATACATACTAAAAGAGGTCACTTTCTTCAACAAGTAAATTGACCAAAACACCCTTAATGGTCACCTGGTTATTTACTTGACTTCTATTTATTACTTTTTAACTCTTCACTCTTATGTATTTTTAATATAGCATTAAATAACTAGACTAGCTTTCAAACGATCACCCAATTTTAAATTTCTAATAGTTCCAGATATTGATTTAGGTATGCTGAACATACACTTTCTATCCAAAATGCAAACTTTCTTTCACAAGCACGTTTAGTTTTTGATGAAATCCTCTTTCGTGAAGGATGGGATTGTAGTCCTTTACTTCAATTTAAACAAAATAATAGTATACATATAAATTCCAGATATATTGGTACTATGTGAGTTCACTTTTTTTGAACGACAGTAAATTTATTAAAATAGCAAGCGGGAGACTTGCAAGAAATACAAAATAAGGTCCCAACATAACTAGCCCAATCCTACAGCCAAGAAAAAAGAAAACAGACCAGGGGCATTTTGGTCCAAACGATGGAATGCCCCAAAAGACAGCTGAAAATACAACTAAATTACAGCAATCCGGCAACACCATAACAATGAAATCAATAACCAGCAGCTGCACCAAAACATGACATCTATATACACGACACCAAGCAATTAAATCCTCAGCAGCACCAAAAACAATCGCCTCAACCACCTGAACATTGAACTAGCATTTTGAATTTGATTAGTGTCTCAAACCACATCAGTAATCATGATTTCTTTTACAGCAAAACGAAGGCAGCCCCCACTTTACTCCGATAATTGGAGCAGAATTAAGACCGTTAATCTTGAATGACCATCCGGACATTAGAAACTAAAGATAAACAAAACACCTTGAACTTGCCCGAACCATTATAATACTTGTATGAAGCTCGATCGCCTTGGACTATGTGAGTTAATAATTTAAGAAATTTAACATCAAGCAAAGAGGCTTTCACATAATCTTTAATATTCTTAGCTTCTGTAGACTCAAATGATTGGCTAATATCAGGGTCAGGTATCACTTCTTCTAATCCTGCAAGCCTATGTTATAAAAGGTAAGAAAACCATAATGAAAGACATAGTAGAAGGAAAATGGGACCCACTCTAAACAGCATCACTCCGTTATCGATCTACCCTGTCATTTATTCTTCGTCTTTTAAACCCCATTCTCTAAGAATGCATTTTCATTACCCTTAAAATGTGCCCCTTTTTGTATTCATTCTTAGAGAATGTATGGAGTATTCCAATAGCTTTTATACATTTTATTTTCAAAATCAACCTACCCTCTCATTTTTTATTCGACTTTTTAACCCCATTCTCCGAGAATGCATAGTAATTACTCTTATAACGTGAAATTCCTGACATCATTCTCAGAGAATCTGTGGTGTGTTCCTACACATGTTCTACCACACAAATTATTGTTTTCCTAAATATTCCTTTTATCTATTGAATGAGAAACTAATACGAAACCCTATCATTTTCCGTCTTCTACATATACGAAACACTAGCATTTTCCGTCTACTACATAGCCGAATGTATGCGTATTACTGTATACTGTGCGTAAGCCCAATTCTCTAAGAATGGTCTCAATTTTTTTTCACACGTTTACAAATACTGTCACTGAAATCATTCTCAGAGTATAAATCGTCGGTTCCATTACAAATACTGCATCGTCTTGCAGCCATTGTTGATTTTCTAAGAATGTAGCTTTCGATTTTTCAATAATCTAGCTTTCAAAGAATGCAGGTATCGACGAGTGTATGTTGCCCTTGTTGAATCAACGATGTAATTCCTTTCTCTGATGATGATTGTGTGTTTTCGGATTCTCGCTTTTCTAAAATGTAACTGAACCGAAGAAATCGTGTGTCCGTGATATTAGCCTATAAAATTATATTCCGTTGTTATGGGTTCGTGTTTTTTATTGACTCTTTTACCCTTAACTGGGTATTTTAATTTAAAATAATCAAATTTGTTTGATTTTATTTACGAATTTGACATTTGATCATGTCCATTCATTCTCTTAATCTAGCGGCTCACATTATGTCTTACAATCACACTATAATTACCAATTTCATTTAATACTAACTATATATATATATATATATATATATATATATATATATATATATATATATATATATATATATATATATATATATATATATATATATATATATAAATTATTATTTTGGGTATTATTTATTTAATTTAATATTAAGAATCTGATGTGACATTGTGGGTTCAGTGGGTTCAGTGGGTACTGGTTCCATGGGTGAAAGATTAGTGAAAGATTGGTGAAAGATGGGGAAAATGGAAGTGAGAGGAGAGAGAAAAGCTGACGTGGCGCGTGAGTTCAGTGGGATGGGAGGGATCTACTCCCCCCACCCTTAAAGAAAGCAAGCTATTTAGGGAAATTGTGTTTACGGTGGGTCAATATCAACTTTGCTAGTTCATCGCACGTGACACATATGACGATGTTGAATGTGTCAATTTTAAAATTTTTAATAGACATATTCAAAGTTGGGAATTTTTAGGTTTGCATCTATGCATATTATTAATTAAGAAATAAATTGAAAGTCATATCTAAATAAGTTAGATTTAAGTTTGCTCAAACTAAATTGAGTTTGTGTATAAGTAAAATTATAAATTCGAAATTTATGATTGTATATGGAAAGTCACAAAAGTACAAGTTTGTAACTACAAATTTTACAATTTTAGCCTACTATGGATAACTGCTAATACTAACAACAAATTTCAAACAACATTAAAATAAGTCAAATACTATTGGACAAACACAACTTATAATCATGTTGTCCAATAGAATAACTTAATTATAATTTGAATGTCAACTAGGTTGCTTTTATTTTATTTGTTATAGTTGTAATTTACTTCGTTAACACCCTCCCCCCCCCCCCCCCCACACAAAAAAAAAAGAAGATTTTTATACATTTTAACAAAAACATGAATATTTTGGTGTATTTATTTAAGTCCATGAAGTTTGGCCACTTTGCATTTATATAACAACATTTTTTATCTTATACATGCAAACAGAACTTAATTATTTGGGGTATCAATATCTATAACAATTACTCAACAACTGACGAATCTAATAAAATCAAACCATAGAATGGTTGGTTTGTGCTTTGCTATAACATCCAAGAGCAAAGTATTAAAGAAAGCAATCTATTTATGGAAATTGAGTTTACGGTGGGTCAATATCAACTTTACTAGTTCACTTCACATGACAAATATGATGAGTTTGAGTTTTCACTGTATGGGTCCTCAAAGTTTGATTTTTCTTACAATAAGAGTTCAAATGCTAATGAAAAGACTAAACTACCATTGATATTTTCTTTTTCATTTTTCTTTCAATTTGTTATTTATTTTAATTATTAAAAAAATTCTACACCCCAGCGTCTTCGTCTGCCGGAGATTCCTCACTCCAACCTCCAATGCATCTGACAGTCTTCGAAGGCTAGATCTGAGCTTCCGAGTAGGGCGAAATCGCCAGATCTTGTTGCTCGTTTAGGCAGCAACGTTCTTTGTTGATAACAATGGAAGTAGGACGCAATTGTGGATTTCGATCAAAATAGGAGGTAGCTTGGTGGAGAAAGAAGTCAATGCTTTGATGATTTAGCTTCTGTTGCGGTGGTTAATGATGCCAGCTTTTGTAGAGATGACGGAGGAGATAAACTACGCTTAAACTATGTACCTTTGCAGCCTCCAGTTGTCGTTGATTGCCTGGGCGATCGCTTAAGGTTAGGTTCCTAACTGGAACTAAGATTCAGAGCATGTTCCGCCCTCCAATTTGTGCATTGTATCCAAATCGATAGATGGAATTTGCAGGTATGCCAAAATCAACCTTTTACCAAATCGTCAACAAGCCTATGAACGCATCTCAAGTACCCAGGACTAACCATATACCAAATCGTCAACAATTCGATTATGTGATACCGATTCTTCTGTGAATTCCGATTTGTGTGCAAGCACACTCGAAAGTACCCAGGACTAATCTTCAAAAAATTGATGAGTTTAATTCTGATTTATGTGCAGTTTAATTCGATTACGTATAAGATAAACTAGTGATACCTCATCTGGTACATCGCTCCACCCATCACCCGTCCATGAACCGGATCGCCAAATTGGTGTCGTACCTTTGTACAAGAACATCTGAGGTTCCCAGAATCCAACAATCGAAGTTCAAACCCGAAATCATCCTCTCGTTTGTTGAAGAAATCGCAGCCCAAGGATTTGCCCGGCGTCCAGGAATTCACATCGACTAAATCTTTAAAATTTTTCAGAAATTTCTCGTCATTCCTTTAGGTTGGACGGTAAAGGATGCGACGGTGGGGGGATTAAATGTCCAATACGACGGCCCATCTTGGGGGGGTTGTTTGGGGTATAATTTTTTTTAATAATTAAAATAAATAAATAATTCAAAGAAAAATGAAAAAGAAAAAATCAAGGATAATTTAGTCTTTTTAGTGGCATTTGGACTTTTATTGAAAGAAAAATCAAACCTTGAGGACCCATATAGTGAAAATCCAAAAGTAGGACTCTTATTGCAAGTTGCCCCAAACCACATTGATGAAAACTGTAATTTACTCTATATAAATATTTCTTGTTTATTAGTATTGTCAAACTATTTCATTAGTATGACGTGAATACATTAGTATAACGTGAATACAATTTACTACATGATTATAAACCAAATAAAAAATTTCATCTTAGTCTCGTTAAGCTAAAAAAATATTACTATTAGACTACCGTTGCTTCAAATTTGTCAAGTAGCAAGGACAAAGAGAAGCCTAATGATTCCTCCATGCAACAACGGAGTTATGGAATTTATAGTGGAGCGAAACTTAGAGTAAGTGCGGTTTTCAAATTATCGGGATGTGAAATTATGGGAAGTGATTTGTTTTTTTTTTTTTTTTTAGAAGCCGGCAATTTTTAGTGGTCTCACCAGAGGGTACTCGACCCCGCCACCCAGGGCGGTTGGCGATTACCATAGGCGCAAGGCCTTTTCCCTCGACCATGCCTCGCCTCAGGGAAAATCCTCCACAGGGGCTTGGAACCAGGTTTGAACCCGGAACCTTACCCCACATGGGTATATAAAATTTGTACACAACAAATTTTATACATACAACACATTTTATGCTTTAGAGGGTTATACGATAGGAAAAAAGAAAACATTAGGAATCAAAAATTGATATATACAAATCAAGTCCCTTATTTTATTTGTGATTTTATAATCAAAACGAGGACAATTCTATTATTTCAAAAATCTGAAGAATAAGACGGCAACTATTAAATTTTTTTGCTAGGACTTCTATTTAAAAACGAAAAGTATATTAGATTTACAACTAATAGCTAATTAGATTTTATCACTAGGTTGTTTCGTTATAAATAAATTTTACCTTATATGACCGTTGGTATATTTGACTTGAAAGTGAGGTCACATGATAATACCCAACTATATCATCTAAAATGACATTATTTTGATTACATTACCAATTTAGGATTATATTTTCCCTCCAAATCAAATATATTTTAAATCTCTATCCGACAACGAACCTCCCCGGACATTTTTATAGGCACAAAGATGTCCTAAAACCCCAATTCAAACCCTGAAATTTTTTACTTTAGAACCCTAATTATGAATCCCGTTGAAATCATGAATTTGCGCTCCCGCAAAATCATGTGCAAACGACAAAGGCATTCATCTGCATGTAGTGATGAAATCAAAGAAGAAGAAGACATCATAAGCACATTACCAGACGCACTACTCACACTAATCCTCTCATTTCTCCCCGATGCTGATGCGAATCGGACGCGCATTTTGTCAAACAGGTGGAAGGACATCTGGGCATTCCTCCCAAATCTTCATCTCGTTATGCCTTTTTGTTGGTCAATTGAAGAAGTGAATAAGTTTCACGATTCCGTTGATCAGATCATTGCTCTTCGTGGTGGTCTGCATATTAAAAGGTTCCATCTTTACTGTTCCCAGAAGTGTGATTACAATCGTGTTTATGATTGGCTCTGCACCGTTGTCAAATGCAAGGTTCAAGAAATTGAACTTCGTTTTCCAGCTGATAGATTTACGTTCAAGTTCTGTTGGAGTTTGTTTAAGAGTTGCAATACTCTCGTTGAGTTAACATTGAAAGGAGAGTTCGTTCTAGATGTCCCTGAGGCCGAGTTTCTTTTTCCTTGTTTGAAGAAACTCAATCTGGTATCCATTGTTTACTCAAGTGATCAATCACTAACACATCTGATTTCCGGGTGTCCTGTTTTAGAAGAATTGTTTGTGGAGAGACAAGTAATCGGTCGTTCAGATAATTTGCAGACGTTTAAGGTCTCATCTCTTTCTTTAAAGAGACTAAAGACATCATTTGCATTGTGTGTTCTTGGGGATTATAAGGTTGTCATTGATGCACCTAACCTAGAATACATCTACATTGTGGATGTAATCTCAACACACTACACTTTCACAAAGCCATTGTCTCTTGTTGAAGCTCATATCAAAACCCGACCTGATATTAATTCCAATGTCATTCTTACAACCCTAAACTCAGCCAAAAAATTCACCTTGACCTATTCAACATTAATGGTATGTTTCCTTATCCATTTAAGATATTTCACTTATTATTTTAATCGTGAACCGTAAATGCTAATTACATTCAATAATACATGAACATAACTTGTGCACTTAATATTTATGTGTACTAGGGTTTTGAGTGCTAATGTTTATATGTTTTTTTATACAGGCTCTTCACCATGCTGATGTTTTAGAGATACCTATGTTCCATAACTTGGTCAAATTTGAGATTGGTATTGACTCTCGTTTTGGCTGGATTTTGCTACCAGATCTATTAGAAAGTATGCCTAATCTTGAGCATATTACCTTTTTGGATGTAAGTTTTTTAGAAAAAATCTGAATTACTCCCTTGTTAGGTTCAAAGCTTATTTAATAGTAATGATCTGTTTGTTGTTAGGGACTTGTACCTTTCGTACGTGCACAACATACTTTCAACATGGCGTGGGACCCAACAATGTATATGCCCGAGTGTTTGCGGTGTAAACTGAAGGAAATCACAATACGTAACCAAGAAGCTATAACACAAGAAGAGTTCCCATTGATCAGGTATCTGTTGAGAAATTCGTTTCGTCTGCAAAAGTTGAGCATGAATGCTCATAAAATCAATCCTAAGATTCGTAGGCAGTTATTAAGGTTCCCGCGTGGCTCTGCTTTTTGTCGGATTGAATTCATTTGAAGTCATTCAGGAGGCGTTTTGAATCTTTGCAAGTTTTAGTTTTTTCATGCTTATTGAACTTAGTATAGTTTATGGTTTCATACCTTATACATGTTAATTAAAGGTCATATATAGCAAAAAGTAAAAGAGGGACATGTTAGAAGAGTTGGCTAAGTTTCATGTTTTTGGGTATGATGTTTTTATATAATTTTATGTGATGTTTTTGAATGTGTACATTGTTGTCCTTTTTATTTAATTGTATGTGATGTCCTTATGTTGTAAGTTTGGGTTTTTTATGTTTAAAAAAACGACGTAATAGAACACAAATAGTATGTATCCAAAGACTAAATTGAACATGTTTTATCAAGGAAATTCATATGCGATAATCAAATGCATGTAAGTAGCAAGTTTCTTGCTTTACATGTGTGCCTATACGTGTGATTTGTTTTGCCAAACGACAATTGGCCAAAAAGTAAAACCGTAACAAGAAAAGAAAATAGATATGGTTGTAAAATGGAAACCGAAAGATTCACATATGTTTTACAAGCACGCGGTATTTGGGAATTATTGAAATGAGTTTTGATTCGATGTAAGTCACATATTGTTATCATCTTTCCTTTACATGTGTTGGTGGTTATTTTGATTTCGATTATAAAGTGATTATCCACGTGTGTTTCAGGTACAGATGTGAGAACTAATAAAGGCAAGGAAAGGATGACATAGCAAGTTTTTGATAAGCACATACTTTTAGAAGATGATTGTTTTATGGAAGATAGTATATATGGGCGATTTTGTTGAGTGGTTTACATGTACATATATAGTTTAGCAATGTAATTGTTAGGAATAGTCTTTACATACAAGTGTAAAACTTGTTGAACTTTTTGGGAATGTATGACTTTGTGCAAAACTAATGCCGAAATTTTATTAAATAATATCTTTCTATATATGGACGTTATGTTAATTAAGGCGTAAACCAAATGATGGTTAACTTGTGTTGCGATATGAAGAAAGTGAGTAAATTGGGAAATTTGTGTCAACTGTGAGGTAATATCAACTTTTCTATTTCACTATACGTGACAAATATGCGTTTATATAGATTGATTGATGTTCAATGTGTCGATTATTAGGATTTTGAATAAATGTATTCAAATTTGCACCTATGCATGTGGTTATTTTGAGCAATAAATTGGAGTCATGTCTATATTAATCACACACACACACACACACACACACACACAGAGAGAGAGAGAGAGAGAGAGAGAGAGAGAGAGAGAGAGAGAGAGAGAGAGAGAGAGAGAGAGAGAGAGAGAGAGAGAGAGAGAGAGAGAGAGAGAGAGAGAGAGAGAGAGAGAGAGAGAGGGTCTGAGTAAATTGTTTAGATTTGAGTTCGCTTGAACTAGGTCAAGATCAAGTTTTTGTATAGGAAAAATTCGAGATCTGAGATTGCATACGTGAAGCATCGTAAACTAGAGCAAGTTTTCAATTGGAGATTTGTTTTGAAGCGTAAGGGATACGAAAGAGATACGAAAGGGAGCCTTATGTTAAACAATGGTAAGATCTTATAATACACAAATGAGTAGAAGTATTTTGCTATTTTTGCAATTAATCCAGCTTTATATTAAACAATACTATCGATATTGATATATTTAAGAGTTAACTTAGAGTTGAGATCCAATTGAAACTAAAACCTGAATCAAAATATTTTTCATGTTTGTTATTTTCAAGGGAGACTAATGTGGAAGTAAAGAATGTTCTAGTGAGTAGTGACACAAAAACCTTACAGCCAAAAAGGAAATATGCTTTAGATTAGACATATTTCAAAGTAAACTCATTGCAATTTTTGATCGAGAATATTGTTAATACTGATTACAAGATTGATCAAGTTAGGGAACATAAACATCTTAAGATTATGCATGTAGCCAAAAGCCTTTATTAAACAAAAGTGAAACATTAGCTTTCCAACCCCTTAACTACACTTTTAAAATTTTGAACATTCTTTTTTTACAATCTACTTTGATCAATTTGGTTCTTGTTGGAATATAATAATAACATCTTAGGTATAATAAAACGAGCATAATCAAATGTATCATTGAATGTGATTAAATCGGAAAATATCTTAAAAGGAAAATTTAACATACCATCAAGGTTGTATCAGACAAAGACAAGGTCAATGTTATGACAAGAGAGAGACTTGCAAACAATTTCAACAATAGACACGATAATAATGGTTCGTCTATTGATTTGAGCTTCAAAAAGAGACAACGACTTCTTCCAAGTGTAATGCATTGTTAACACTTTATGAATGGAAGATCAATTGATGAAAATACTTCTTGTAGTGAGTCTTGCACAAGTTAGACGACAAGTTATTTCTCATATTGTACTTGCTATAAGACTTACTCACTTCTTAGTAATATTAGTCAATTCTATAAAAGAATAAGATCAGTTTCTCAAGTAATCATCATCAACTCAATATGTTACCCTATGAACGAAACTAAAGTTGAAGACTAAAGACTTTTCAACTTAAGGGATTCAGCTACATCGAAGACCTTGTAAGTTCAAGGTACTTCTAAACTGTTATCCATCATTTAGAGTTATACCACCCACAATTTAAGACAAGATGTTTTGACCATTAAATGTAAAGTTGTCGTTTAAAGAGGTTGTTGATGTTTAAGGGATTAGGCGTGTTTAAACGTTTAAAGAGGCGTGTTTAAATATTATCCATCACTTAATGTTATTCAATGGAATGAATGGATTATTATTGCGAGACCGGGTGCTAATGTTTAAGTGTTAGGAAGGATTTGAATGGAAACTTTCTACTTAAGTAAGGTTGTGATATATATATATATATATATATATATATATATATATATATATATATATATATATATATATATATATATATATATATATATATATATATATATATATATATGTCATTATATTAATTTAGATAAAAGATGTTGCTCATTGTATCAAGTTGTGTTTCACGCGCAAAAACTAGTATATTTTTTAATTTTATTGCAATGTAGTGTTTTTGGTGGGACTACTAAAATGGTCTATGGGCGACTTTTAAACAAATTATTTGAGATATCTCATTGATAAGCTTATCAGTTTTTTTGCATAAAAATTTTCAAATATACCCTTATATGTTCGTATTAACTATATATCTAAATATCTTTTTATGCAATGTTAGATCTGTCATCTAGATTATCAACTAGTTATTATCAAATTTTATTATTTTATTAGCTGTCAACTAGGTTATTAGGTAAAACCAATTTTTCAGCCAATATGTCATACACGCATTAGAACGAGGTCGTCATTTTTTTTATAATTAATGGAATTCTATAAGTCATGAAAGTGATAAGAATGACTTGTTTTTTTGTAACATTATTTAAAAGATATGGATATTTTTGTAATTATGCTCACAAAATAACCTAGCAGCTAAAGCTAGTTATATTTTCTTTGCATAATCCATGTGACATTTTGGGTTCCACGGATTTATATCATTGCAAATGGAAACCTAGGAGAGGAATTGGGATTCAGCATGAAACTTGGTGTTGGATTAGGTGTCTAAGCCATGACTTGTAATTGAACTTTTATCTTATGGTTAAAAGCAAAGTCCATTTGGGTTGCCCTCATGGGTGGAGGAAAGATAGTTCAGTAGAGAGAATAGTTGATTTATTAATTGTATAATAAATCAATAGAAAATATATATATGGTTTATTAATATATTTAAGTGCTAATATATTAATTAGAAACTATATTAATTAATTGAGATTTAATCTAGAATTAATTGGATTTAATTTGGAGATTAAATTAATTAATTAAAAGGTGCAGGGACTGGTTTGGTATTTATTCAATAGTTGAATAACTGGCCAGGAAAAACCAGGGACCAAAAGTGGCGCCACCTTGGAGGCTTCTCCAAGGGTTTGGCGAAACCCTAATTAGGGTTTTGGTAAGCCTGGTCCAAGTGGTCAAAAGCCTTGTCCAATTGGAGGCTCCTTAGGGTTTCAGGTGTAACCCTTGGAGGCTATAAAAGGAACCCCCTGGCACCTCATTCTGGACGCCATCTTCTCTCTGGATTTACTCTGCTGGACTGATTCTTCCATCACCTGGGTGTGACTTTCATCTGAGGCAGGATAATTTTGCTGCTGCTTAAAAGGATCATAAGATCTAAGGTTGGTTTTTCTTGATTCTTCTTTAGAATTGAATTGTATCCTTTAGGTTCTTAGTTCTAATCTTCATAGAAGAAAACATAGATCAATATTAGGGTTGCATGTGAACCTTAGGTTATTTTGTGTTCATTGATTGCATAGAAACCCTTCAGTGGTATCAGAGCTAGCTTGTTTTCTTGTGTTTGATTATGAACTGCTTGAATTGTTTTGTGCCTAAAGGTTATTGGCGAAAATTAACCCTTGGGAGGAGGCCAAAATCGATACCAAGGCTAGGGTTTCCTAACCCTAGCCGCCACCCTCCCTTGGTCCCCCTTGAATGCTTGATTTGCTTGCCTTAATTATGTGTTGTTATTTTTGGTATCTAAATCAACTAAAATAACTTGAACCCTAATTCCTTGGCTTGTAATTTTCGAAATTCATGGGACCATTACAGGTTAATTAATTTGATTAATTGGTAATCTGTAACCTAGATTTAATTAATTTAATTAATTGATTAATTAAAGGCAAATTAAATCTGCCTTAAGAATTAATTAAAATTTTCAAGAAAATTAGAATAATTTGAGAAAATTAGAATTTAATTAATTCTAAAGATATTTTAATGAGATTAAAATATATCTTATATATATTTAAAATTAAAAGTTAATTTAATATGTATAAGAAAATTGGTTAGTCTACCGCTAGTAAGCCTCATTCACAAAACTGTCCTATAAAGAGGGTATAAGGCGACTGACTATAAAATGTTAGTCTAATGGGTATCTACTCTTACCCACCGCTCTCCTGGTCAGTCGAGTGTCGTTAGCTGAACGGGTATGATAGAACCGCTAAGCCTCTTAAAAGTATAATGCTATAATTGAAAGTACTAGAACCCTAAAACAAATCCCAATCTAGTTACTTTAGGAAAATGTGAATTTGATGCTACCCCATGAAATTGCACATTGCACTTTATGAAACGTTGGTGGAGCGTGTGTGGTTTACCGGCACACCAATAGGGGTTCATAAAGAGTGGCAATGGGTGTCTCGGGTGTTATCATTGTTGATGGAGCGTGTGTGGTTTACCGGCACATCAATTTGAGATGATAATGGATCCCGAGAGCACCAAGCTAATTTGCATGGTTATTCACACCCGGTTTGTGATCCTCGGCATCCCAGTCACAAACGGTGGGGCATATCCGAGATTAAACATGCTATTGAACAGTTCAATAAATCTCATAAGAAACTAGGAATTCCATTTATAATAAGATTATTTTTCCGCGGTGGAATCGGCTGAATCGTCATTCGCCTACCTTTATAAAATTTGCTTATAGATTACGGCATCCCTCTTCTATGTTGCAAATTGTTATAGTTGGATCCTAGCCTTATTTTATATTGGGTTATTATAAGGACCGACAAGTATCTAATTAAACTTACCTTCTTTTATAGATGTCTTCTGCTGATCAATCCGCTCCCCAATCAAACTCCAGTGTTCCCTCAATCCTCTCACTATGTTCCAGGGTTCAATTGAACGGGACAAACTATAATGACTGGATTAGAAACATCAAGATGGCTCTGAGGTATGAGAACAAAGAGTATGTTCTCGAGACCGAGCTTGTCGATGTCGACCCCGAAACTGCTACTCCCGAGGAAATTGCCTCGTACCAAAAACATACTGATGATGCAACCAAAGTGGCCTGCATCATGATCGCCACAATGAACCCCGAATTGCAGAGAATATACGAAGACTACTGGCCCTATGAGATGCACAAGGAGCTTGCGGAAAAGTTCCGCAAGCAAGAGCGCATCGAAAGGTGCGAAGTGGTCAAGGACTTCACGAACAGCAAACCCAAAGATGGAGAGTCCATCTGCGCTCATGTGCAAAGAATGCAAGGTTACGTGGAGCGGCTTAGAAAGCTTGCGATGCCTGTACCGGAACAGTTGGCCGTTGACATAGTGCTTAACTCGTTGCCGAGTTCTTATGACCAGTTCAGGCTGGCTTATCATTTGAACAACAATCAGGCTAATATGACTGAGTTGCATCGCATGCTTCGAGTAGCTGAAGACGGGATGAAGGGTAAAAGTGTACCCTCGGTTAATCAGCCCGTTCTAGCCATTGGAAGTGGCAGAGGAAAGAAAAGGAAGGGCCCTCCTAAACAAAATTGGAGGGAAAAGGTTCAGGCCGGGCCATCCAGTAATGGCTCGAGAACCAAGACTTCCCAAATTCCTTGTGTGGCCAACCCCGATGAAGCAAACTGTTTCTACTGCAAAGAAAAGGGCCATTGGAAGAGAAGCTGCCCCAAATACTTGCAGGATGTCAAGGATGGGAAAGTAAAGCCATCGACAGCAGGTATATACACTATCTCTAAAAACTCACCATCTTCTAATTCTTGGGTCCTTGATACAGGATGTGGTTTTCACATTTGTTCTGATATGCAGGGCCTAAAGGAAAGCAGGGAGGTGGAGCACGGTAGACTGAACTTGATCATGGGCAATAGGAGATCGTCCCCTGTTACCAAGATTGGAGTTTATAGTTTAGTGCTTAGTAGTGAAGTTTGTTTAGATTTATTAGATTGTTGCTATTCGCCAGAAATGGCAAGAAATATTATTTCATTTCACGCATTGTTCAGACAAGGATTTCATTTTTCTTTTGATAATAATATTGGATCTATTTCTGTTTTCAAAAATGGTATTTTGAATTTTACTGCTTATCCTTGTAATGGTGTGTATGAAACTGTGAAATGTGTTGACAATCTAGGACAAAGTGTAAATTATATTGATTCTACTAGTGACGTGGAAAAGGCATGTCTGTGGCATAGTCGGCTCGGGCACATCAGCAAGAAACGCATCGCCCAACTCCAAAAGGATGGAGTGTTGGAATCATTCGACCTCAGGTCGGATGATATATGCGAATCTTGTCTGTTGGGCAAGATGACTAAATCACCTTTCAAAGGGTCTTTTGAAAGAGGTGAGGGTCTATTGGACATTATTCACACGGATGTGTGTGGTCCATTCAGATCAACCACAAAGGATGGCACGCGGTTCTACGTGACTTTTACCGACGATTTTAGTAGATACGGTTACATCTACTTGATCAAGCACAAGTCGGACACCTTTGAAAAGTTCAAAGAGTTTAAGAACGAAGTAGAGAATCAATTAGGCAGGAAGATAAAGATGCTCAGATCCGACAGAGGCGGAGAGTATCTAAGTATCGAGTTCCTAGACTATCTAAAGGAATGCGGAATAGTTTCGCAGTTGACACCTCCCAGGACACCACAGTTGAACGGTGTTGCAGAGAGGCGCAACCGAACCCTGTTGGACATGGTTCGTTCCATGATGAGTCGAGCTTCACTTCCCATTCACTTCTGGGGGTATGCCTTAGAGACTGCCGCCCATATCCTAAATCTTGTCCCAACTAAAAAGGTTGCGAAAACACCTCATGAGATGTGGACGGGGAAAGCTCCCTCGTTGGCACATATCAAGGTCTGGGGTTGTGAGGCTTTCGTTAGACGAGAGACTCAAGACAAACTCGCAGACAGAAGCGAAAGGTGTTTCTTCATTGGTTATCCCAAACAGTCCTTTGGATATCTATTCTACAGACCGAGCGAGGACGTGGTCTTTGTAGCTAGACGAGCAGTCTTTCGAGAGAGAGAGCTCGTATTCAAAGAGGACAGTGGGAGTACCATTGATCTGGAAGAAATTCAAGAGTCATCAGATGACGCAACCTTAGGAGAAACTAGCAACCAACATGAGGATGAAGTTCCTGTTGGCCCGACAGATGTATCCTTACCTCTTAGGCGTTCTAGTAGGGTTAGCATGCCACCCGAGTTTTATGGGTCCCATATAACTTCGGATGGGGACACTTTTGTCAGTGATAGGACACTAATAAATTTGGATGAACCAGCTAACTACCAGGAAGCAGTGGCGGGCCCTGAGTCTGCCAAGTGGAAAGAGGCCATGGATAGCGAGATCAAGTCCATGTATGACAATCAAGTTTGGAACTTGGTTGACAATGTACCGGGTCGAAAGACAGTCGGGTGCAAATGGATCTTCAAGAAGAAGACAGACATGGACGGAAAGGTACACACTTTCAAGGCAAGACTGGTTGCGAAGGGCTTTACTCAAACCCCAGGGGTTGACTATGACGAGACCTTCTCACCAGTAGCTAAGATAAAGTCTATTAGGATTATGCTGGCCATAGCTGCATTTCATGACTATGAAATTTGGCAGATGGACGTGAAAACCGCTTTCCTTAATGGGAAGCTGACTGAGGATGTTTACATGAATCAGCCAGAGGGTTTCGTCGATGCAAAGTATCCTAATAAGGTGTGTAAGCTTGAGAGATCAATCTACGGATTGAAGCAAGCTTCTCGCAGCTGGAATCTTTGTTTCCATGAGAAAGTCAAAGAGTTTGGCTTCTCTAGGAGCGAGGATGAGTCCTGCGTATATGTCAAGGCTAGTGGGAGTATAGTCACTTTTCTGGTGCTGTATGTCGATGACATACTGCTCATGGGAAACGATATTCCAACCTTGCAAGATGTTAAGGCTTGGCTTGGGAAATGTTTCGCCATGAAGGACCTAGGAGAGGCTGCCTATATTCTTGGGATTAGAATATTGAGAGATAGGAAGAAGAGACTGATTGGACTCAGTCAGGGTACATACTTGGATAAGGTACTAAAGAGGTTTAGTATGGAAAATTCCAAGAAGGGAGAGCTGCCTATCCAAAGTAATGCGAAGCTGAGTAAGACTCAAAGTCCGAGTACAGACGAGGAAATAGCTGAGATGAGTCGAGTACCATACGCTTCGGCTGTGGGATCGATCATGTACGCTATGACGTGTACTCGCCCTGACGTGGCTTTTGCCTTAAGCATGGTCAGTCGGTACCAGGGTAACCCTGGAAGGGCGCATTGGATAGCTGTGAAAAATATACTCAAGTATCTGCGAAGGACAAAGAACATGGTGTTAGTCCTCGGTGGCAGTGATACCTTGAGAGTTGAAGGATATACAGATGCCAGCTTTCAGACGGATAGAGACAGTGGTCGGTCTCAGTCGGGCTGGGTATTCCTTTTGAACGGTGGAGCAGTGACTTGGAAAAGTTCCAAGCAAGAAACAGTGGCTGATTCTACGTGCGAATCAGAGTACATAGCAGCAAGTGAAGCGTCAAAGGAAGCGGCTTGGCTGAAGAACTTTATCGGTGACCTTGGAGTAGTCCCGAGTATTCAGGAGCCCTTGGAACTGTTCTGCGATAATGAAGGTGCGGTCGCCTTGACAAAGGAACCGCGAGATCATGGAAAGTCCAGACATATCGACAGAAAGTACCACTACATCAGGCATAGGGTAGAAGAAGGTCACCTCCTTGTAAAGAGGGTATCATCGGAAGATAATCCTGCAGATCCCTTGACAAAGGCTCTGAGTAGGATTAAGCATAATCAGCATGCTAGGAGCATTGGATTAAGAGATGATATAAGTTTTAGTAATTAGATAGGTTCGAAACTTGTAACAATGTATTGTATTTGACTCTTGTGATTTAATAATAGAGATTTATTATGGTTTACTACTCTTGTCAGTACTTTATCATTGTGTTTCATTTTGCATGTTTTACTTCCTGAATAATTGGATTATTCAAATATCCACAGTCGGTTACACTTTAAGGGAGTAAGTGTGAAGTAAGACTGTCATGAATTGGTAATAGATTGTCTAAGGAGTTAGACATTGCAATTGGATTGCTGAACCATTCGTGAGTACTTGGAAATGGAGATTTGAGTATTGGATAAACCCGCGCTCAATGGATTGCTTCATGGATTACATCACGAGCAATGTTGAGACGATAATATCTTTTGATCTTTAAGCTAAGACATATGAGTTATGATTTATTAGACGGTTGTTCATTGATAATATGAAAACGCATCGGTAACTCGGTGTTATAAAACGTATTGTTGTGAGTGATTTGTCTGGTAAAAGACATAAGTATATGAGTCGAAGTTTATTCGTCCCTTGACCCTAACGGGAAACAGATATCTGTAGGCCTCTCGATGATTTTGAAGTTGACTAAAATGGTTGGCCAACCGGGACTAAATTGGTAGTCTAAGAGTCATATGCAAATCGGAAATCGAGGAACAGTGAATCAGACCAGATTGATTTTATCCATGTCTTGGGTCTGAAAATATCTTGTTGGACGGAGGATCATCTGATCACTTATCTTTGGACAGAACTGACTGGGTCAGAGTTCAGACAATTAAAGTCATAGACTTATCCAAGTGGGAGACTGTTGGATTAGGTGTCTAAGCCATGACTTGTAATTGAACTTTTATCTTATGGTTAAAAGCAAAGTCCATTTGGGTTGCCCTCATGGGTGGAGGAAAGATAGTTCAGTAGAGAGAATAGTTGATTTATTAATTGTATAATAAATCAATAGAAAATATATATATGGTTTATTAATATATTTAAGTGCTAATATATTAATTAGAAACTATATTAATTAATTGAGATTTAATCTAGAATTAATTGGATTTAATTTGGAGATTAAATTAATTAATTAAAAGGTGCAGGGACTGGTTTGGTATTTATTCAATAGTTGAATAACTGGCCAGGAAAAACCAGGGACCAAAAGTGGCGCCACCTTGGAGGCTTCTCCAAGGGTTTGGCGAAACCCTAATTAGGGTTTTGGTAAGCCTGGTCCAAGTGGTCAAAAGCCTTGTCCAATTGGAGGCTCCTTAGGGTTTCAGGTGTAACCCTTGGAGGCTATAAAAGGAACCCCCTGGCACCTCATTCTGGACGCCATCTTCTCTCTGGATTTACTCTGCTGGACTGATTCTTCCATCACCTGGGTGTGACTTTCATCTGAGGCAGGATAATTTTGCTGCTGCTTAAAAGGATCATAAGATCTAAGGTTGGTTTTTCTTGATTCTTCTTTAGAATTGAATTGTATCCTTTAGGTTCTTAGTTCTAATCTTCATAGAAGAAAACATAGATCAATATTAGGGTTGCATGTGAACCTTAGGTTATTTTGTGTTCATTGATTGCATAGAAACCCTTCACTTGGGACATCTCTTTATGTAACACCCATAATTTAGTGATAGAGCATTCATAATAGGAGTTTTCTTAAATTTAATTGAAAAAGCTCTTAAGATTTGAAAAATCTACCGGAGAAGTTTTCTCAAAACAAAGCTATTTTTATAGAACTTGTTAATTAAAAAGCTTTATGGGTAGAGTTTTTTTTAATTAGCATTATTCTATTCATTATATTTTACATATATGTAATACCATAATCCCGAAAATCCCAAGTTTGATGTTAAAAGAATTGGATTTTCGAGGAAAAAAGAGTTGGCTTCGCTATGTAAGTAATTAGCGTCGCTATTGTGGTGGCCATAACGTTGTTATGGTTGGGTCATAGCGACGCTAAGAGGGTTGTGGTAGTGGGGTGGCAAAATGTGCAGTTAGTGACGCTAACCGTTGTTTTTGGGTCAAAACCCTAGATTTTGAGTTATGGACCATATGTAAAGCAAGAAAACCATAGGACAGCCGGCAAACTTCATTTCTCAGCCCCTAAAACGTCATTTTTCTCTCTATATCATTCTTGGATAAGTTTTTGGTGTTTTCGGTCTCTTTGGAAGGATTTTTGAAGCTTGGATGATGCTAGAGGATGCATGGTGCTGTTAGAAGACATTTTTCAAGTGGAAATCAACTAAAGTTCCATGTTTCTTGACCATTGTGAGTAAAGTTCCCGCCTTTTTACATTATTAAGGTTTTTCTTGTGATTTAAGTGAGATTTTATGGATTAAAATAGAGTAATGGTCCCTTTTTGGTGTTGTCCATGGTTGGGAAGAATAAAGTTCAGAACTTTATGCCTTTGAGTCCTCATTTGGAGCCATTAGGTTGGTTTAGAGAGAAAGCCAATCTCTCTTTGGTTGTTTTGTTGAGTTTTGGACCATTTTGGACATGGATCTTGTTCATGAGTTTGCATAGCTATGATTGAACGATAAAGTTAAGATTTTTATGGACCTTGAGACTATTTGGAAGGGTCGTGGAGGGTTTAAGACTGTGACTTAGCGGATTAAGAGCTTTAGGAGGATTTTGGTTGAACAGAGGAATTAACGGCGCTAACTATGTAGTTAGCGGCACTAGCTCAATCACGGTTCACGATGAAGTTTTGAGACTGTTCTTAGTTAATGACGCTATTTAGGGAAGATAGGGGGCGCTAACTGACGGTTGATCGTTAACTTTGATTTTGACCGTTGACTTTTTGAGATTTCAAAAGAAATTAAAAATGTCATTTTAGTCTTTTTACCTGGCTAATGGACCACCGGTATAAACTTTATGGAACTTTAAGAACATTCAGCCTGAAATTTCAAAAGTTTGACTACAGACACCAAAAGTGTAATTTACTCTTTTTAAAAGTTGGATACCCTTTTAAGTTTTAAAAAAATATAAAACCCCCAAATTCTAAATCATATAAACTTTAGAGTAAATTACAATTTTGGTCCCTGTGGTTTGCATGAAATTTCACTTTTGGTCATCGTTTCGTTTTTCCATGCTGATGGTCCCTGAACTACACTTTTGCTTACACTACTGGTCCCTTGGCCAAGTAAAATGACCAATATACCCTTTTTAATTTCTTTTTCTTTTTTCTTTTGAAATATTATTATTTTGGTAATTAAAAAAAAAGAAAAATTCAACCCCAACCCACCCCCAGTTCTCCGATCCATGCTTCTGGTAGCTTGTAAACTTCTGGGAAAAAATTTACGCATCAATTCTCCGATCCATGCTTCTGCCATGGCTTTAATCGTACCTCAATCTCAACAATCTAAACGTCTTGACTGTTTGTTTACATCGTTCACAGCTGTCAAAGGTGAAAGAACTTCACGGGCATTCAATTCGACTCACAAGTATAACTCCGATCTCGATATTTAAGTACGCCTCCACTGTATCTAATCAATTGGAAAACGAAGCATCAATATGTGAAATTGTGAAGACGAATCACTTTTTCCAAGGGTCGCTTTCTTTTTCCCGATAATGTAAAATTAATCGATCCCAGTATTTAACTATGACTCCAATTTGCGATTTTGATCGATCCTACTATTTAATTTCGACTCAATTCACGATTTTGAATAGACGGGAACGAAGAAAACGGATACCAGAAAGCGAAATGAACCAGAAAGATGCTCGGATCAATTAGATAGCGTGCCAACCTTCGATCCTACTGGCATTCAGAACGAGTTCGTAGCGGATCGTGGCTGAATTAGCGAACTATGTGACTATGATCGTGCTTGCTCGATTCAAGAGATTTCTCCCCAACTCCGCCTCTGTAACTCACAAGCTCTACTTCATGATAATCGTTTCTATCGTGTAATCGCCTCTGCATTTATGATCAGAACTCATCCTGATAATACAGATCCTGTTGCCTACAACCATGAAATCAAGTCAAAGGATCAAATTCGGTCCCAATTTCACGGATCCCCAATCTCAAACCCTATATTTTACAGTTCCCGACAGCCGAAGATTTATAGAGAAAGAGAGGTAAGAAGCTCCTCCTATAGCAAAGCAAACGGATGCGGAGAGAGAGAGACAGCCGCCATTATTGATGCAGATGGATTGTCGAGTTTGGTGGCGAGACTTGGTCCGGCGATGAGGTTATTGAGATGTGGGTTTGAAGAGAAGTTGTAGCAGTTGGTGGATCAGAAGCGTTTGCGGTGGCGAGAGGAAGTCGCCGGCGTCTGCAGTGGCGGAGGCAGACTCGTCGGCGTCGATTGTGGCGAAGGCTGACTCGCCGGTATCTAACATGACCAGAATCGAAGTAGAGGAGGGATGGCGGGTCGAGAAATTGAGTAGCAGGCGGGTTCAATGCAACGACGTTTGATTATCTTTTTTTTATTTTCATAATTAATATAATAAATAGAAGGGTAAAAAAATGAAAAAGAAATGAGAAAGGGTAAACTCATCTTTTTCATATGGACAGGGACCAAAAGTGTAAGATTTTTGCCACCATAGGGACCAAGAACGTTGGATTTGAAAAGGATGACTGAAATTGTTATTTTCTGTCAACCACAGGGACCAAAACTGTAATTTACTCAAAACTTTATGTAACCCTAAAGACATGATATTTCAAAAGTTTGACTATAAGATCCGAAACTGTAATTTACTCTTTTTTTTTTAAATTGGTTACCCTTTTTAAGTTTTGAAAAACTATAAAATCCCGAAATTCTAAACCCTAGAACAAATTAATCCGGAACCTTCTTTCTGAAATCCGCAAGAAAAAAAGTCATGACTTTGCGCTCCTGCAAACCTACGAAGCATTCATATGCTGGAGAAGATATGATAAGCACATTACCAGACGCACTGCTAACACAAATCCTCTTATTTCTCCCTGAAGCTGATGTGAAACAGACGCGTTTTTTGTCGAACAGGTGGAAGGACATCTGGGCGTTTCTCCCAAATCTCCGTCTCATTATGCCCAGTTTAAGTGAAGAAGCCAAAAAGTTTGAAAATTTCGTTGATCAAACCCTTGCTCTTCGCGATGGTATGCCTATTGAAGAGTTTTATCTTTACTGCTCGGAGACCTGCGATTATGATAGTGCTTATGATTGGCTTTGTACAGTTGTTAAGAGCAAGGTTCAAAAACTTCAACTTAGGTTTCCACATAATAGATTAAAGGTTAAGTTGTGTTGGAATTTGTTTAGGACTTGTGATACGCTGGTTGAGTTGACTTTGCAAGGAGAATTTGTGTTAGATGTGCCGAGAGCTGAGTTGCATTTTCCCTGTTTGAAGAAAATCAATCTGGTATCAATCGCTTATTCAGAAGATGAAGCGCTAATGAATCTGATTTCTGGTTGTCCTGTTTTAGAAGAATTGTTCGTGGAGAGAGAAGTGAACGGTAAATTTGATAATTTGAAGATGTTCAAGGTCGCATCTCATTCTTTAAAAAGATTAAGGATATGGTTTTGGCGTTGTGTGAATTTTAACGTTGTCATTGATGCTCCTAACCTAGAATACATGTACATTATGGATGAAATATCGCAACACTACACTTTCACGAAGCTGTTGTCTCTTGTTGAAGCTCACATAGAGACACTGCCCAATGTCAGTTCTGAAATCCTTCTCACAAGCCTGTCGTCAGTCAAAATATTGACCATACCTGATTCAACAGTATTGGTATATTTACTTATCCATTTATAATATTTCCCTCACTATTTTTAATGGTGAACGGTACATACTGATTACATTCAGCAGTTATATCCAATGTCGTTATTATTAAATTCTAACAAGAACCAAATAGATCAAAAAACTTCGACTTAGATAATGATGGTTGGTCAAAACAAGCTTCATAAATTTATGTGTATTTGGGTTTTGGAATGCTAATGTGTAGTGTTTGTTTAATTGTTTTATGCAGGCTGAAGCTTATAGTATATACAAACCTGTGTTCAATAACTTGGTCAAATTTGCGACTGGTCTTGAGTGTAACTGGGGTTGGATTATGCTGCCAGATCTCTTAGAAAGTATGCCTAATCTTGAGCATATTACCTTTCTGGATGTAAGTTTTTTTAGAAAAATCCGAATTACTCCCTTAATTTTATATAGATGTTAGATCATTTTTATTTTTAATTAATCAATCAATTTAATCAAATAAACAAACTAAAACTGAATATATTCTATAAAATACATATCATTCAAAAGTAATTGTCAATAATTTTAAAAATAAAAATAAATATCAAATGTTATAAAGCATTACGGCCACATAATAATTTCTTGTTTTTTTTTTTAATTTTTGTAACTATATATATGAAAATTTTATCGTCTTTTAAATTTTCCAAAAAGAAAAAACAGCATTGTTATTTGAAGAAGAAGACCCGGCATAGTTATTATATGAGGGGGCTTTATAAAACATTTGAGAAAGATCAATGATGAATTTTTTGAAAGAAAAAAACTTTAGAAAAAGGCCAATACCAAACATGCATAAACAATGCCTCCAGATATTCACTGCAACAAAACAAAAAAAAAGTTTTTTCTTTTAGTTTGCATATATGCAAATTCTTCCGTGGTTTCAAGTGCATATATGTTAGGGACTTGTGCCTCGGTCATGGGCACGTGTTATGTTCAACATGCGTTGGAAACCACCGATGGAGGTGCCACATTGTCTGCGATTTACAATGAAGGAAATCATAATACTTAACAAAGAAGCTATAACAGAAGAAGAGTTCCCCTTAATCAGGTATCTGCTGCGACACTCGTGTCATCTGGAGACGTTGAGCATTAATGCTCATAATATCAGTCCTAATACTCGTGACCAGTTATTAAGGTTCCCACGTGGCTCTGCTTTTTGTCGGATTGAATTCATTTGAAGCCTCTAGAAGATCCAGATGGACCTCACATTCCAATTTACATGTGAAGTCATTCAGAAGACGTTTGGAATCTTTGCAAGTTCAAGTTCTTATCGTTAATTTAATTGTGATTTCATAACTTATGCCTGTTAATCTTATTTAGCCTACTTGATGGTTTCATAACTTATGCCTGTTTAAGATTATTGATCGCAAAACGTAGAAGAGGGCCATGTACTAAGTTTCATGTTTTTGGGTATTTTATGGTTTGCATCCTTCTTTATTTTTTTTATCTGTGATGTTTTAAAATGCATATAAAGTAGTTGGGTCAATGATGTGTGAAACAACGGTATCTCACCGCGGATATAAATATGGAATATATTAACAGATAAAAACTGTAATTATGGTAAATAATCAAAGTACGCTGCTATTGTGGGTTCAAGAATATAAGTACATTGCTGTTTTGATTATGATTTGCCATTACAATTACAGTACTTTTACATGAGGAAAAATAAAATAAAAACCGACTAATATCTCACTAGTTTTTACCCTTTACTAGACATACACATGGTTAATACTAAACAACCTTTTTTTTTCCTTTCACTAAATCCACATATCCAATTGTATCGACCATTGACATGTGGGCCGGGTTCCTCAAAGCTAAAAAAACACTGAAATTTGATTGCAATCCTACAATGATACACAGTTGAAAGGATCAAACTTTATAGCAAAATGTAATCATGTTGCGTGAGAGAGAAAGGGCAACCTGTCAATAGGGAGACCAGGAACAATATTTCTCAGAACCACAGAAAAACAACAGGAACACCAAGAACAATATTACAATTTACAATCCCAACGAATTCAGTGGGAATCGAAAATAACTTTAATAGTATGAAACGTAGCCAAGAAGAAGGAAAAAGTTTAAAGCTGACTTGGTGCATACCAACTGATTGTGGATTTGTGGTATTGCCTTTGTCCCATCTTCCAATTAAAACTGCTGCTGATGCAACAAAGGTTCAATACCTGGTCTTTCTGGAATTAAATCTATGGTTGTATATACATAATTACAGGTCATCCTGGAGTTGAAAATATTAATTAAGCTCGTAAGGAGTAATGGATATGTCACCGACTTGGTTATCAGAAATTGTAAGCACGACTTTTAGTTGGCGTGTATAGACTTATCAGGAAAGAGGTGCGCATAAATTCTGGAGTTGAACATATTAATCAAACACTTTTACAATCTCTTTTGGAGATCAAACACCTAAAGAAGAAATCCTTCATCTTCATGATTCATTTGGGTACGAAGGTGTTGATGCCACAAAGGTTCCAACAATCACCACAATAGGAAGACCAGGAACAATATTCCATTTAAAACTGATAAGTGGGAATCGCCTTTGTCCCATTATGATCACCACGACAGGCTGGGCTAGACTTAATGAAGAACATGATTGATTGAGACAATTTAGCAAACATCTTGTGGGCAATCCCTGATCGGGTCATTTTGGTTTGAAGTAAAATGTGATTAACGTGATGAATTAATCATTGTTTAACCAAGAATGGCCCTACTTTTGATAGAATTGAGTGAATTACATGCAGGGATTGAAAAACGGGAATTTTGGGCGAAAACCGCGCATTAAACGGACACCGGAACCGGGAGTGATCACATCTTTCTCTGATTGAATCAAACCCCTTGCAAGCATTGTTTCTGAATTTATTTACTTTTTAAGTCTATTAGAACTAGTTGTTAACCATAAGCTCCTCGTGGATTCGACCCTTACTTGCCCTAGCTATTAGTGCTTTTAAGGTTATTTTTGATTGCATCAACGACTGCGATCAAATTTTGGCGCCGTTGCCGAGGAGCTATTGCGCTTAGCAACTTAGTTCTGTTTTGAGTCAATTTTGTTCTAGTTTACATGTTTGCTTTGTGTTTGTCTTTTCAGATTCTTATAGGTTTTTCTTGCGTAATATCAATTTGGGACAATTTTCCCCATTGCAATTTCTATCATGGATGAACGAAGAACAATGGGTGATTATCTTGCCATGGATCAAGGTTATTATGACCTTTATAGTCCAATGCCACAACAAGATCCATATAATGATGATTGGTGGAGGAGCATCAATTCGGACAAAAATCAACATGATGGGTATTTTCTAGTAAACCAAGAAATATCACACAAGTCTTCACTTGACAAGAAGTTGGATCTGATGATGGAATTATTGAAGGAAGGCTTCAAACAAGAGGAAAACAACTCCAAAGCAATTTTAATTCTCGAAAATCAATTGGAACAAATGGTGGAGCAACTGCAACAACAACCATCGGACGATCATTCAGATACTATGCAAGCAGATGAGGTAACTAACTTGTGTAGTGATGAATCTTTTGACATTAATGTATATAAACCTACACCACCTGATTATGAGGTTGTGGTGGAGGATTATGTATCAATTAATGAGGAATATATTGAATTAGAAACAATTAACCAAGAAAAATCTGAATTTGAATCGGAAACATCTCAAATAATTTTCCAAGAACTAGAAACACTCAAAGTTGGGGAGGGGTCAGTGGAGTCTAATACCACCCCCAACCTAACGAAATTCAAAGAACCCGAAAAGCAAATTCTTGTTGACATTTTTGAGATAGATTGCAAAAGACTGGACATATTAAAAAAACCAAATGCCATCATTAATCGTCCCATTTTGACAACTATCTATGCCCAAATTAGTTGCCAAGAAGGTGTCATTGATGTGACATTTGGAAACCAAAAATTTGAACTTCAACTATTTAGATGTACTAATGATCCTCCGGTCGGTGGTGACTTGTTTGTAATCAATACTATGGATGATTACTTCTATGAGCATACTACAAATATGCTCGCTGACACTACCGACGATCTGGAGAAACTTTTCTCTTGTAACAGGTTAAAAGACATGGATAACATTAGGAGTCAACATGTGAAGAAAAGAATGTGGAAAAAGAAACATTATACCACACGATCCTACAAATCAAAGATGAAAGTGGTCGGTGGTATCAAGAGTCGGTTAAAGAACTTCACTCCAAGGAGAAATGCATGTCAGTTCAAAACAAGGTTTAAGTGCTCTTTCAGAAGACTCAAAGGTAAAAGACCAGGATTTGATAAGGTCAAAGTTGACATGCCATTTGATCCGGGTGAAACTCAAGAATGTGAGTTGTTTGAAGATAAAGAGAAATATATGACACCATATCACCACAACATGATTGTTTTTCAAAAAAGTCAACTCACATACGATCCTCCGTGAAGCATGGTACATGTATCTGTCTGGCTGAAGACGTTAAACTTAGCGCTTTACGGGAGGCAACCCGCGAACTTTGTGGGTGTGTTCACTGCAAACCCTCACGAGACTTCACTCGTCCACTAGGGGCAACCTAGGGGTTTAAAAGGCTTGTTGCACGTGCCAAGTGCAATCGCGATTCCTGGCGAAATTGAGGGTTATTTTTTATTTTTTATTTAATATTCTGCTTGTAGTTTTGTTTTTGTGTTTTGTAGGATAATTTTTGTTGCATCGGGGACGATCCAAACGCTCAAAGTTGGGGAGGAGTGCACTTGAATGAGTGACAATAAACCGAGGAAAGATGAAAGATTGAAGAAATCGACACATAAAAAAATCCAAAATTTTCGGTTTTGTTCGGACCCAAATGAAAATTTTAAGCCTCCTCTACCATCAAATTACTAGGTGAATCACTCTTCTTTGCTATTTTTCTTCTTTTATTTGTCTCGGTTGTGTTTGTTTTGGTTGTGTTAGTTTAAAACTTTTAATATGGATTTGGATGTACTCTGATGATGAAATTTTGGAACTTGATGAACTGTCCCCGAGTTTTTCTTCCTTTTTGTCCCGGTTGTGACTCGGCAAAACGAAAAATGATTGAATAAAAGGGACTGGACATGGAATAGCAGGTGATGAGATAAAAGTGACATTCTAGCTAATGTATATTTCTGTGGTTGCCTGTCCGGTTCAAGTAACAAATGGACAAAAATGTTTTAACTTCAAGTTGTAAACTGGTTTTTTTTTCTAAAAATTTATGTTTCAAAAGTTTCTCTAGAGATACCCTGTTTAAAGAACCCTGATGGCCTGGTTCTTGAAATTGCCTATAAAGATTCCTACTGCATTCTATGACCGCACGACCTTAGATGTCCCTATTTTTGTAATCTATATTCCGCTGTTCGGGCTGTTGCGTACCTGGGATCTGGTGCACCCCATTTCAGGTTTCCACGTCCACCAACAGCTTGATTATGAATATACCTTCGGAACTTTGATAAGTATCTTGCTAAGTAACCGGCAACCCGTAGGTGACCCCTCTTGGAAGCCGCGCAAAAAGGCAAGACTCACTTGAAAAGTAGATTGCATATAAGTAATTTTAAATTAATGATCTATATTCCGCTGTTTGGGGTTGTTGCGTACCTGGGACCTGGTGTACTCCATTTCAGGTTTTCACGTCCACCATCAACTTTAAATATGAATATTATACTCGGAGCAAAATATTCTGAGACATAGATCACAACTGAAGTTCTACGAATGCAAATCAAATGGAAAAGTAAAAATGGCAAATGAGTAAAAGTATAAATTTAATATGGTTGTAATGCGGCAAAAGTGTAAAAAAAAAAAAAAAAAAAAGAACCTTAGGAATCTGGACAGAATGCAGTAACAAAAAAGGACTGACCGTACCATGTCACTGGAAAAATCGCAGGGGGGAGGTAAACTTGGTATCTTTGGAGAGACTTTTGAAAAATGAATTTTTGACTTAGCCGTTTGCAGGGTGAAGAAATTTTAAGATCACTAAATAGTGCTTTGCACTTCAATTAAACGGACATCCGGGCTGGCAATGGTCACAGGCGTATGCAATACTGTAATGTCTACTTTTGTTTGATTGCTTGTTATTTTATGGACTGGACCTGAATTCTGATTTCGTTGAGTCTTTCTCGGGACGAGAAAGAGATAAGTTGGGGAGGTTTGATCGGGTCATTTTGGTTTGAAGTAAAATGTGATTAACGTGATGAATTAATCATTGTTTAACCAAGAATGGCCCTACTTTTGATAGAATTGAGTGAATTACATGCAGGGATTGAAAAACGGGAATTTTGGGCGAAAACCGCGCATTAAACGGACACCGGAACCGGGAGTGATCACATCTTTCTCTGATTGAATCAAACCCCTTGCAAGCATTGTTTCTGAATTTATTTACTTTTTAAGTCTATTAGAACTAGTTGTTAACCATAAGCTCCTCGTGGATTCGACCCTTACTTGCCCTAGCTATTAGTGCTTTTAAGGTTATTTTTGATTGCATCAACGACTGCGATCAATCCCCAAAATGGTTTCAACAAAACCTTAAAAAATGTTGGTTTCTATGTCAAGTATTTCACATTTGATTCTTTTGGTTAAAGAAGATATAAAAAGAAGAGAATATAGGAATTAATTTCTGCAAACCGATTCAAATTACTGATGAATCGCAAAAATGAATGTTGGATTACTGGGAGGTTTTTAACAAAGAACAACTGAAAACATCAAATCTAAAAACATACATACGCACAAAGAACCGATTCAAAGGGTTGATGAAGTTGTCGGAGCTTGATCCAAATTCGTGATAAATGCTGATGAAGTTGTCGGAGCTTGATTGTGTCGTCGAGTGGCTGCGTACCGATTGGAGAGACGAAGAGAAGAACGGTATTTAAAAGGGATAGTCACCTATAGGGCTTTTCATTTTGTATCTATTTGGTCCTTAGGTTTTTTACTTGCTCTCTAAGGGCTTAAGGTTTCAAAAACCGGACAATAGAAAAAAATCTGAATAAATCAGGAAAAGTTTAGGGACCATTTAAATGTATTTTTAAAACATTGTGGGGAGTAACCCTCGGGTGACCAAGTAAACTCGGTTGTATAAACTTTAAGCCCCTAGACAGCAAGTAAAAACTTAAGGGACCAAATAGATGCAAAATGAAAAGATCGATAGGTTACTGTAGCATTACCTCTTACGTTAAAAGCATGAAGGATATAATTGCCATTCTACATTTTAATGTGATTAATATGGTTTTATGTAATAAAAAATGAATTAAAAATATTTAAAATAAGAATTAGGATAAACATGATATTTTAGAAATTAATAATGGGTATATGTGATATTTAGATATTTCATTGGGTATATATATGATATTTTCTAACTAATCTTATATATATATATATATATATATATATATATATATATATATATATATATATATATATATATATATATATATATATATATATATATATATATATATATATATATATATGCTATTTTCTAACTAATCTAGGGTATATATGAAATTTACTCTTGCATATATTATATACTGATAATCATAGAAAGAAATTCAAAACATGCTTTTAAAAATTGATTTCAAAGTAAGATGTATATAATAATTGTATATACTATCTATGGATATTTATGTTAATAGTGTGAAATATATATTTAGTAAAAGTGGTAATTATAGCTTATATATGAATGAATTTGTTAATTGGGTTTTTATTTATCTTATAGTTAAATAAGTTAAAACAAATCAATTTTTAGCTAAAATAGAAACAATCATCATGCAACGTCAGTACCACGTCATCAAAGACTGTGTCACCATGTCACGTCAGCTGACAACCGGAATAATCGATCAAATGATCAAAATTGCAACAATTTGGAAAATCTAACGAATTAAATGCAAAAAATACAATGTCAAAATCAATTTTTTATATAAATTTAGTGATTTTCTTTTTGCAATTTGCCCAAATATATATGTATTATATGGATAAAAATTGTAATTATCATAAACTATATAGAATATGGAGACAAAAACTGTAACTATCATATGATATAGGAACTAAACCTATAATTAACCTAAACCGACTACAATTCTATATAATTATCAAAACATTTCAAGAAATCATTAGACGTATGTTGTTGCGGCTATGTATGTATAATAGGCATGATATAATTTGTAATAGAATTAGATTTATTTTATACAATAATAAAGTTATGGTTTGTAAAGATGAATATCAAATATGAAATTTTTATGCTTTTAATAACTATAACGTACAATTTTTTATTGCACTAATTATCTATATTATTAATTTTATTATAGGTTTACATATTGCAAATAGCTAACAAAAACATTAAAACACAATAATTAATTGTGATAATGTCATAAAATCCCTTAAGTTTGTTAGAAATGTTCGATTTTACCCTTTTAAGCATTTTTTGTTCATTAAAACTCTTAACTTTAGCAGAAATGTTGGATTTTACCATTTTATGCATGTTTTGTTCATAAAATCCCTTAAGTTTATTTTTGGTTCTTTAAAAATCTTAAGTTTAACATAAATGTTCAGTTTTACCCTTGTGACCTGATAACACTTTTGCCAAACTTAAGTGTGTTAATGAACCAAAATTGCATAAAAGGGTAAAATCGAACATCTTTGCTAAACTTAAGGGTTTAAATGAACCAAAAATGCATAAAAGGGTAAAACCAAATCTATACTAAACTTAAAGGTTTTAATGAACCAAAAATACATAAAGGGTAAAATCGAACATTTTTGACAAACTTAAGGCTTTTATGACATTATCCCTAATTAATTCTCCAAGTTTTTCCTAAAAAAAACAACTAATTTATATTTATATTTCTCATATGTTACATAAACTACATTCATATGATTTTTTATTTCAAATTGTAAGTCTACGTCATGTGGTTGAAAAATAAGGTTAGTTGATATTACTACTTTAACGAATAAAAAACGATTATATAATATGTTATGATAGTGTTTTATAATCTTTGGTATATGTATCAATTTGAAAATTTAAATATTTTTATGATACAAATCAAAGGGGAGTATGAGATGGTTTGACCTAAAACCGATCAAAATTTTAAAACCTAACCTAATACCCAAATTGATCTGTTCAATTTCTCGGTTTTTAGATTTTTTGGTCTGGTTTCAGCCTTAAACCCGATCCCAATCCTAACCCAACTTTACAAGACTTGACATATCATTAAATTTTAATTCTCTACAAAACAAGTACCATCGTGACAAATTAAAAAAAATATATTTTTATATATTATTTTTAAAATAAAAAAATTTTAAAAAAACTACCAAAAATTATGAAAATTTGAGGGATCAATCTAGACATTGTATAATTAAGTTTATAAAAAGTATTTTTTGAAAATAAGTTTTTTAAGTGTTCGTTTCTTTATTTTAAGTTAAAAAACACACCAAATTAGCCCAAAAATATTTATGATCCAAAAATATTAAGAATCAAAATATATTTTATAATTTAAATTGTTATGAACCAAATTTTGTATGAATCAAAACTTATTATAATCCAAAATTATAATGAATCAAACTTTTTATAATTCAAATTTTAAAATGATCCAAAATGTGTTTTAATCTTTGGATTATTCTAAAATCCACAAATGTTATGAATCAAAATCTTATAATACAAAATATGATGATTCAGATAATAATAAATAAATAAATGTTTCAAAACATGATGATCCAGAAAATAATAAGTAATAAATGTTACGAAACGAAAGAGTGTATTATTTGAAAAATATTATGATATTAAATTATATGATTCAAAATCATATTATTTAATATATTATAAGATCAAAAATAATAAGATGCAAAAAACTATGATCTAAAATTATATGATCCAAAACGTAAGATAAAAAACATTAAAAAAATAGAAATTATATACAAAAAATAAAAAAACAAAAAATTCAAAATCGAGTACCATAGCATAAAAAATAAAAAAACAATTTAAAAAATTAATAAACTAATAAAAAATTAAAAAAAATCAAAAATACTAAAATCGAGTATAATAGAAAATAAAAACTAAAATATTGAAAAAATTAAAAAATAAATGAAAAAAAAACATAAAAACAAAAAGGACGAAACCGGAGAAACTCATTTAAATCATGTTGCACGAACATGCATCACATTCGATCGTATCCTCGAGTCCGTATTACCTTTTGTGGACGTGCATCGCACGTGATTGCGTCACGTCGAAGAAAGACATTTGACGTTTTTGCAATTATAAAATGGGTGGTCGAGAATTTTTTCTCGCGGTTTTTACCATATAAAAACCGCACACACTAAACCGTACAAGATGACGTGGTCTAAAACCTTTACGATGCAGTTTGTCGTTTAGTCTGTAAATCGCACTGCACCGCGCACACCCCTACTTATAATTTATTTAATCAAATATATTTTTACCACCTGAACTTTTTACCACCCACCCGCACCGCTCCACTCCACCCCACCTACCCCCATAAATTTTCATTTTTTATAATTTTTCTTAGTATATGTAACTAATCCGATGTGATTAAGCTATTCACATGTGATTAAAACGTGTTTTTCACACGTGAATATGCGGATAACGTATAATTTCTCGTATTATATGTATTTAATCACATGTGATTAAACTTGTTAGTTACATATGATTAAAATATGTTATTTACATGTGACTAAAACTTGTTATTCACATGTGAATATGCGCATAACAAATTTCTTATTTTTTAATAAATTTTCATATTATATGTACTTAATCATATGTGATTCAAGCTTGTTATTCACGGTGTTAATCTTAATTCTCATGGGTTAAATGCAAGAAACGGCAATGCACTTTGCCTTTTTTTTTCTTGTTATAGGATTGTATTTTCATTTCTTATTAAGTGTTGTATTTTATATCTTATTATTGATTTATGTAAACCAGATCATTTTATTTATTAGAAATAATTATTGATTAACGTAAAACCGGATCTAATGATGAAGCCACCAATCGAAAGAACTTGTTGATTTTTTAAACGTTGTTGAGTCTGCGGACTTTAAAAAACAAACATTTTTTTTCTCGCACACTGTAACATTTGATCCACCTCTTCTTCTGTAGATATGGTCCACAGACCGCAGATGTTTTACTTTTAAAAAAACAAACATCATCTTATTAATTAAAATACAAAGACTGTGTGAATCTTACTTCGAAATGACTGATGTTATTTCATTTTCGAGGATAGTTCATTTCCTTGGATAGCGCTTCAACTAATTTTTTTTTTTTTTTTTTTGCAGGTGGAATATGAAATCAAAAAGACATTGTGACCATTCAAGAAGAAACATTAAAATAAAGTTCATTGGTAAGTTTGTTAGTCTGGAGAATTTTTAAATTTTGGTCAAGTGGTGCAAATATTAACCAGGTCAACGTCCAAATCTACTACAAAAGTGTCCTAGTCAACTTGATATTTACCTGCTGGCTACCTCATAACCTGATATTCTGGCTTAAATGCAATTAAAAAATAAAAATCTGAAATGGCTTTAACGCTGACTTTCTTACTATCTGACCTAATTCACTTCCACAAAATGGGATAAACTTTTTAAACAGAATATGAGTTACCCAACGCCACGTTGCAGAATCTCATTGGGAAGATTCAAATATATTATACATATATTTACAAGCTGATACCCTCCGCTTTCTCTTTTAACCAAACCAAACAGTATAATTTTGGAGGATTTTATCTGCACTAACATTTCCTTATATACACTAAAAATTGATTAGTTAATAATTGTGATGTGACTTGCCAATCGATCGAGTATTATATATGGCGTCATTTAATACACTAAAAATTGCACTAACATTTCCCTATTGGAATGTATCACGTCATTTATATATATATATATATATATATATATATATATATATATATATATATATATATATATATATATATATATATATATATATATATATAGTTAGGATCCGGTAGGAACCCAAAATCCGGTAGGAACCGTGAGGACTCTTCTCGTCCAATCATTCTCATAAGGGCAATAACGTCAAAACGTCTTCCTTCGACGTGACGTAATCACGTGCGATGCACGTCCACGGAACGAAATACAAACTCGAATATTTAAGTGGGTTTTTTAGGTGGGGTTTTTTTCAACGTGATTTAAGTGGGTTTTTTTTTTCCTTTTTCGTTTTTTTCGTTTTTTTATTTTTTTATTTTTTATTATTTATTTATTTATTTTTAAATTATTTTTTTTTCAAATTTTTTTTATTTTCGATTATACTTGGTTTTTAGATTTTAATTTTTTTTTTATTTTTTTTGATTTTTTTAAATTATATTAGGTGCGTATCCGGGCAATGCTTCGGGCGGCGAATAGTTTTTCAGCGAATAATTTCCGGATGCCGATTAATTTACTTACAGGGGACGACAAATGTTTTCTTTTCGTTGAATGGTTTACTTACAACGTGTAGTTTTATTTTTTTTTGATTTTCACATTCCTTACCACCTGCACCACCTTCGTCACCACTACCACCACTGTTGTCGCCGCCGCCGCCACCACCGCCATCTTTACCATCACCACCACTGCCACCGCCACCACTTTCGCCACCTCCCCTACCGTCATGCCACCTCGCCATCGCCATTGAACACCACCACCGCTAATGACACCTCCACCACCTCTATCACCATCACCACCACCTTGATCACCACCGCCACTACCAACTTTACCACCACCCCGACCACCACCAACTACCGTCACCACCACCACTATCAGCACCACCTTTGCCACCACCCACCGTCACTTCCACTTCCACCTCCACCAACACCACCACCTCACTAATGCCGCCACCACCATAATCATAATCTCTCTCGTCGTCGTGAAGCGGCACGACAATATAGCGCATCTATTGGTCCATATCTATATCTTATGAATATATCATTGTATTTTTTAATTATATAGTTTATATCGATATGTGTATAATAAAGTTTGTCTAATTTATATAATTTTATATTAACTTACTGACCATATTGTTTGATAAATTGAATAAAATCAAGTAAATATATGTCTATACATACTATTCTACATTTTATGATTTGTATTTTTTTATATTAGATATTTTATAATATATAATATTTTTAAGAAAATCTTTTTTATATGTAATTCTAACACATACTAAATTTATTAAAATTATAAATAAAAAAATTATGTTTCAAATCGTTTGCGCAAGGCAAGGAGTAAATACTAAGATATGTTGAATTAGACATGGGTATTGGTAAAAAAAACCCCTTCATCATTAACTTATGATGTCACATAAAAAAATTATGTTTCAAATCGTTCGTTTATATGTTTTCTTTGTTTCTAATTTTTGACGTTTTGTTTGAATATATTTTCTAATTTTTATAATTTTTGATGTAAATTAAAATTTTAGAAAATTAATACATCAAAAATTATAAAAATTAGAAAATATATTCAAACAAAACGTCAAAAATTAGAAACGAACAAAACGTTAAAAAATGTTTCCAACCAAAACGTCAAAAATTAGAAAAAAACACATTAGAAAACGAAACGTTAAACGAACCAACGTTAAATGATACCAACAAACGTGAAACAAAACGTCAAAATTTTTTCCAAAGAAAACATTAAACGAAACAACGTTAAATGCTACCAACGAACAAAACGTTAAAAAAAAACACATTATAAAACGTATTCGAACTAAACGTCAAAAATTTAGAATAATATTTAAATTATAAATACCAAAATAAGTATTTATATTAAATAAAAACAATTAATAATAGTTATAAAATTACAAAAAAACAAAATAATTAAAAAAATATCATTATATATATATATATATATATATATATATATAAAATAAAAAACCCAAATTGATGAGACATCATATGTAATGATGAAGAAGTTTTTTTTAGATGACCCATTAAACATGTGTCAAACTCATAATTCCATAATCATAATTATTAACTCATTATTTGTTAGTGCAAATAGTAACACCTGATACATTCCAATAGGGAAATGTTAGTGCAATTTTTAGTGTATTAAATGACGCCATATATAATACTCGATCGATTGGCAAGTCACATCACAATTATTAACTAATCAATTTTTAGTGTATATAAGGAAATGTTAGTGCAGATAAAATCCTCCTTAAAATTAACATCATATTGAACGGCAGACCACTGCTTGACGTCTACAGACACAAGCCATCCTCTGATCCTCTCCTCGCCCTCTCTCTATCTCGCATGCGTAAGATCTCTTTCTCTGTGATCTGTGTATTCTATACATGAAATTTCTCTATCTATACACGGCTATACGTATATGTATTCGTTGTCCTAACGCAGAGTTTGGTTCTCTTGTTTTGCATTTCCCCAATTTTGTATCATGATAGGAAGACGATTAGAAGAAATCACCAGTTTCTAGGGTTTTTCTGAGTCTGATCACTTCTGTTACAATCACATGGCGGCTCCACCCGCTAGAGCTGGAGCGGATTACGATTTCCCGATTATGCTTCTCTTAATCGGCGACAGCGGTAAGTATCCATTTCGTTTTTCATTTTCCGTTCGAATAGGTTATGAATTCTATATTTAAATGTACATTTCGTGTGATTGTATCGCTGATTATCTGGAAATGTGGGATAGATTTGTGTAGGTTTTTGGTTTTGGATCCTTTGATTCCATTTAGGGGCAACGGTGATGGTGATCCGAATTAGATTTCATATAACTGTTTGGAATCAGTTTTCATTTATATTACAGTTTGTGTGTTAAAATGTCCCCATACGAATGGCTTTCTAATTTAGATTGAAATGGCAAATATCAGTGTTCTCTTTAGTCAATCCATTTACTCTAACCTAAAGTATTTGAAATGTCACTTTCAGTTTGCTGACTTGTGTGCATCTGAATTACGTAAACCATAACTCTTATAAATTCTCCAATATTTTTGCATCTGATGTACATAATATAGATATAACTTTTGTTACTCGGACATTTATTTTTGTTTCTTTTTTATCATTGTTGCAGGTGTTGGTAAGAGTAGTCTCCTTTCACGGTTCTCAGATGTTTCTGCCCTCACTAGTATCGCAGCAAGTGAAGGGTTCGTATGTTTAAATTCTGTAACTTGTATGAAAAATAGACTCTAAAAATAGTGGCCACTGGTCACTTACAATGTATGATATTTTTCTTCTATAGTGATGATATCAAGACATGGACCGTTGAGCTTGATGGGAAAAGAATCACACTACTTATCTGGGACATTGCTGACCTGGAACAATCCAGGTCAATCACAACTGGTAAGTCTGTTGAAGAATCTTTCAGCTTAATCAAGGCAATTTTAACTAATCTTGAGTTTTATGCAGCGAATAATGGAGCCATGGGTATTGTGCTGGTATATGATGTAACCGAGGAATCATCTTTTAACGGTAATTCCTTGTATCTTTCTCTTTTGAAATATATCTTGGCAGCCATTTTTAACATGTATGTGTGTGCGTGCGTGCATGCGTGATGTAATGTGTGTACTGTGTGTGTGTGTAATGTAATGTATGTAATGTATGTAATATATGTAAGGTATGTAATGTATGTATGTATGTTTGTTTCTTTAAATCCTTTATTATTCTCTTTTTCTATAGGTTATTTTCTCATTAATTTTTTTTAATGTCCAGACATCAGGGATTGGATCCAAAACATAGAACAGCAAGCTTCTGACAATGTAAAGAAGATACTGGTTGGCAACAAGGCTGACATGGATGAAAGCAAAAGGGTATGCTCTCTCTCTTTCACATTGTGTGTGTATGTGAACATTCTCATTCCAAATTTTCCATATTCACTATATTGGTGCAGACTGTTCCTACTTCAAAGGGTCAGGCACTTGCTGATGAATATGGCATCAAATTCTTCGAGACTGTAAGCCCTGTTTCTTTTCCCATTAAGTGTTGCGTATATAAAGACGTTTAGGGTGCGTTTGGTTACGGAAAATTTTCTAGTTTTCCAATAAAATTTTTAAAGAAAAATGAAAAGTTAGAAAACGCGTTTGGTTAATCAAATTTTCCAAAAAATTTCTAGAAAATGAAAATTTTCTTTTTTCCAAAATTACAAAGAACTTGGAAAACTCAAAATTGTTGTTTTTCCAAAGTTTTCTAATTTTCTAAAACCTGTTTTCTAATGTTCTAAAACGGAAAATGAAAATCCTATTAGTTTAACCAAACGCATTTTCTACTGAAAATGAAAACTCCATTTTCCGAAAATGTTTTCTAGAAAACTAAAAACAGTTTTCCGGAAAATTTTTCCAAAAAAATGAGAATTCTGAAAACGCGTTTAATCTGGCAATTTTTCTAAAGTTTTCAAAAACAATGAAAATTTTTCATTTTTCCAAAATTACGAAGACCCACCTACCCCACAACACCCACCCCCACCCCACCCTACCCCTACCCTACAACCCCACCCCTACCCTACCCACCACACCATCACCCTCCCTACCCTACCCCACCCACCTCATCTCCTACTCAACCACTCCCACCCCACCCCTACCTGCCCCACCCCACCCCACCTTACCCCTACCCTACCCTACCTACCCCACACCACCCACCCCCGCCCCACCCTACCCTACCCCATCACCATGCACCCCAACCCCACCGCTACCCTACCCACCACACCACCACCCTCACCCTCCCTACCCTACCCCACCCACCTCATCCCCCACTCCCACCCCTACCTGCCCCACTCCACCCCACCATACCCCTACCCCACCCCACCCACCCTCCACCCTACCCTACCCCACCCTACCCCACCTACCCCTACCCTACCCTACCCACCCCACACCACCCACACCCTGCCCCACCCTACCCCACCCCACCCCCTCACCCTACCCTACCCTACCCTACCCCACACCACGCACCCCACCCTAACCTAACCACCACAACACCACCCTCCCTACCCCACCCACCTCATCCTCATTCAACCACCCCACCCCCACCCTCACCCCATCTCACCCACACACCCCACAACACCCACCCACACCACCACCCACTCCACTACACCCACCCACCTTAAATCCTCGTATACATAAGACTGTCTTTTTTGATCCAATGAACTATTCGAATGTTGGTAATTGACCATTTTACCTTCCTATTCCCCTTAAAGTCCATTAAGTCAAAAAGAAATAACACCTTGTTACCACTGATGGGACATTATAGATACGTATTAAGTTTTCTTTTTTTACATGAAACAGAGTGCAAGAACAAATTTGAATGTGGAAGAGCTCTTCTTCTTTATAGCTAGAGAAGTAAAAGAGAGCTTCTGCGAAACTATGGTAATCTGGTCAGAAAGCTCATCACGTCCCCGATTTAACAAAGAAAATGAAGTTGGAGATGAAGACCGTATAAGCAAGTTACCACACGAGTTAAAGATATATAGTTAGTATGTTGCCTGTTGAAGTTGCATCTCGGATGTCCTTTCTTTCCAAATCTTGGAAGGACATATGGGTTTTTCTCCCGAATCTTCACGTAGTCATGCCAAGGTGTATGTCAACTGATGACTTCAATAGTTTTGTTGACAGAATTATGATTCTCCGTGAAAATCCCCGCCTTCCTATCGAAAAGTTCTCTCTTTCTTATCATAGAAGTTGCCACAACAATAATATTAGTCGGTGCATTCGCGCAGCAGCGAAGCTTGCTGCTAAAGAAGTGGAGATCACATTACCAGAGCCCCAAATGGTGCGTCTTTTTCATTGGGACGCTTTCGAGGGTTTCAATACCCTAGTTTCGTTAAAATTGGAAGGGGGAGTAGTGTTGGGTGTTCCCAATGGAGTTGTATTACCATTTGTTCGTTTGAAAAAGCTTTATCTTATATCTGTTTTCTACTCCAGCAATGAAGCTTTTACAAAATTTATTTCGGGGTGCCCAGTACTGGAGGAATTAATCTTAGAGAGACAGGCTACACGCAAGAGTGATAAAATGAGCATCTTTAATATTTCCTCCCCATCTCTGAAGATGATAGAAGTTTTGTTTTTGAAAGATTGTGATGGGAAATGCAACCTAGTGATTCTAGCTCGCCAACTGGAAAAGATTCATCTTATCGATAAAATGTCTTCAGATATATATGTCAAGCCAACTTCGTCTGTTGTTCAGGCATACATCAACACTACTGTGAAATCACTTGTTCGTGTTTTTCGCGGAGTGTGTTCGGTGAAGAATTTGACCCTCGCTCGTGAAACAATGGAGGTACGTTTATTCTTTTCTTTTTAAAATCTTTCTACAAGCTAATTAGATTTGATCATAATTATTATTTTTGTGTTTGTTTATGTAGTGTCTTAAGAAAAAAATCAATACGGGAGCTGTAGTAAACTTGCCTATCTTCAATGAGTTGATCACACTTGTTGTACACAATTGTGACTGCTATGTGATGGACGTTCTTTTAAATGCAATGCCCAAATTGGAGAGTGTCACCTTTGATGAGGTAAGTTTTAGTGTCACGGGAATTAAGGCATTGTACTTCAAAAAATCAACACTCAATCTAATCATTATTTTTCTGTGGTTAGGTACTTGCTTGTATTGCACACTGGCAGCCACCGATGGAGGGGCCACAGTGTCTGCATACACTGAGGAATATTAACATATCGAAAGTCATTAGAGACCCGGAGTTACTCTTAGTCAAATATTTCCTAGATCGATGTGTCAGTTTGGAAACTTTGACCATACCAAAGGGTATTGGACAGAAGATTGTGGGGCTCCCACGTGCCTCACCCGTGTGCCATATTCAGTTCCCATGATTGTTCTTGATATTTTCGACTGGGTTTCGTCATGTTTCGATGGATTTGAGATACTTGTATATCGCAATATGATAGTAGATAGAAATTACCTATATAAACCTAGGGACACGGTATTGTCGTGTTGAGACAACATAGCTGTGATTTCAAATGTAATCAATTAGGTGTGGGGTAGGTAGGGTAGATTGAGTGTTGATTTTTTGAAGTACAATGCCTTAATTCCCGTGACACTAAAACTTACCTAATATGTTGTCTCAACACGACAATACCGTGTCCCTAGGTTTATATAGGTAATTTCTATCTACTATCATATTGCGATATACAAGTATCTCAAATCCATCGAAACATGACGAAACCCAGTCGAAAATATCAAGAACAATCATGGGAACTGAATATGGCACACGGGTGAGGCACGTGGGAGCCCCACAATCTTCTGTCCAATACCCTTTAGTATGGTCAAAGTTTCCAAACTGACACATCGATCTAGGAAATATTTGACTAAGAGTAACTCCGGGTCTCTAATGACTTTCGATATGTTAATATTCCTCAGTGTATGCAGACAGTGTGGCCCCTCCATCGGTGGCTGCCAGTGTGCAATACAAGCAAGTACCTAACCACAGAAAAATAATGATTAGATTGAGTGTTGATTTTTTGAAGTACAATGCCTTAATTCCCGTGACACTAAAACTTACCTCATCAAAGGTGACACTCTCCAATTTGGGCATTGCATTTAAAAGAACGTCCATCACATAGCAATCACAACTGTGTACAACAAGTGTGATCAACTCATTGAAGATAGGCAAGTTTACCACAGCTCCCGTATTGATTTTTTTCTTAAGACACTACATAAACAAACACAAAAATAATAATTATGATCAAATCTAATTAGCTTGTAGAAAGATTTTAAAAAGAAAAGAATAAACGTACCTCCATTGTTTCACGAGCGAGGGTCAAATTCTTCACCGAACACACTCCGCGAAAAACACGAATAAGTGATTTCACAGTAGTGTTGATGTATGCCTGAACAACAGACGAAGTTGGCTTGACATATATATCTGAAGACATTTTATCGATAAGATGAATCTTTTCCAGTTGGCGAGCTAGAATCACTAGGTTGCATTTCCCATCACAATCTTTCAAAAACAAAACTTCTATCATCTTCAGAGATGGGGAGGAAATATTGAAGATGCTCATTTTATCACTCTTAGGTGTAGCCTGTCTCTCTAAGATTAATTCCTCCAGTACTGGCACCCCGAAATAAATTTTGTAAAAGCTTCATTGCTGGAGTAGAAAACAGATATAAGATAAAGCTTTTTCAAACGAACAAATGGTAATACAACTTCATTGGGAACACCCAACACTACTCCCCCTTCCAATTTTAACGAAACTAGGGTATTGAAACCCTCGAAAGCGTCCCAATGAAAAAGACGCACCATTTGGGGCTATGGTAATGTGATCTCCACTTCTTTAGCATCAAGCTTCGCTGCTGCGCGAATGCACCGACTAATATTATTGTTGTGGCAACTTCTATGATAAGAAAGAGAGAACTTTTCGATAGGAAGGCGGGGATTTTCACGGAGAATCATAATTCTGTCAACAAAACTATTGAAGTCATCAGTTGGTATACACCTTGGCATGACTACGTGAAGATTCGGGAGAAAAACCCATATGTCCTTCCAAGATTTGGAAAGAAAGGACATCCGAGATGCAACTTCAGCAGGCAACATACTAACTATATATATCTTTAACTCGTGTGGTAACTTGCTTATACGGTCTTCATCTCCAACTTCATTTTCTTTGTTAAATCGGGGACGTGATGAGCTTTCTGACCAGATTACCATAGTTTCGCAGAGGCTCTCTTTTACTTCTCTAGCTATAAAGAAGAAGAGCTCTTCCACATTCAAATTTGTTCTTGCACTCTGTTTCATGTAAAAAAAGAAAACTTAATACGTATCTATAATGTCCCATCAGTGGTAACAAGGTGTTATTTCTTTTTGACTTAATGGACTTTAAGGGGAATAGGAAGGTAAAATGGTCAATTACCAACATTCGGATAGTTCATTGGATCAAAAAAGACAGTCTTATGTATACGAGGATTTAAGGTGGGTGGGTGTAGTGGAGTGGGTGGTGGTGTGGGTGGGTGTTGTGGGGTGGGTGGGTGAGATGGGGTGAGGGTGGGGGTGGGGTGGTTGAATGAGGATGAGGTGGGTGGGGTAGGGTAGGGAGGGTGGTGTTGTGGTGGTTAGGTTAGGGTGGGGGTGGGGTGCATGGTGTGGGGTAGGAACCACTTTTTTTTCAGATCCTAAGTGGAACTTGATTACAAGAAGGTACGAAGAAACAAACGGTCATCAGAAGTTCTTCACTTATGACGGAATAAAAAAAAAGGTTGTGTTGCCTGATGGAATGGAATTGACCATTCCTGATTCAATCCATTTTGTTAATTTTCATCCCTTAGGCTGCGGGTGTCTTTTCTTTTTCACTGCATTGTGGAATTGAATGAAAAATTGCAAGATAGCTGAATTCTTATATAAATTTCATCGTTGTACAAAACTATTTTAAGAATTTAATGTTTTAACTAAATTATAATTCTATTTTCTAAAATCATCTGGAGTAAATATATATATATATATATATATATATATATATATATATATATATATATATATATATATATATATATATATATCACTGGAATTATAGTTAAATAATGATCAGCTTTTATTATGTTCTATTTTATATATTAGTATATTGAAAATTCTATAATTATAGTTAAATAATATATGAACTACTCTTAAACTTTACCTTGAATTGATATATAACATGCATGAAAATACCGATTCCATTTGCTACCTTATTCCATTCCATCGAATACTAGTCGATTTCTGTAATATGCATACGTTCATATGTTTTATGATATCATCAACATACCTTATAATCCGGCACCTTCAAGAAACGAGAAGCATTTTTTATGGTTTTAAATCGGTATGTATAAGGTGCAGGTTATGCATATAACTGCAAAGAAAAATGCCAAAAGAAAATTAGAAAACCCAGAAGAGCAAATGGCGATTGATTACACGAACAGGGAAAAGAAAATAAATGCTACAAAGTTTCAACAATAAAGGCGACATGAATATAAATAACATCAGAAAGATGCATACTGCGTGTAAAAGAATATATAGGAGAAAACAAAAGTGTTTTTCACACACAAGCTACAGAAATGACAGCAAACTCGCGAATAAGATCAATGGGAAATGAACAGTAGTTGTTTTTGTGTAAAAAGTCGTATAAGCTTGGACCAAGCTTCTGTTAACACCAGTTTTTAAATTCCAAGCATGTGACATGGCGCCATTGCATTAACCAAATTTTAAGCTCCGATAAATACTTGCAATACAAATATGATTACGATAATCCATATTTGCACACAACCCCAAATATAAATAAACCTTACACCAAGAGCACTTTCATTTGTACAAAAGTGAAAAAGGGAAAGAGAACAAAAGTACCTATTTTGGTTTCATCCATGGACGACTCTATTCCACAAACATGCACACAGTTTTCTGTATGGCTCGCTCATTGACAAGTCAACATGCTCATATCATCGTTATAAACTAATATCTCCAAACTACAACAGATCCACTTCCTGAATTTAATCCTTGAGTTTATACTTTATACATGAAGAAAACTGTGTCGAAAACATAATTACCTTGTTTGATATCTATACAAAATTTCATGAGATTGGATGAGATCATATCAGATGCAGAGTAAGATATTAAATGGACATAAAATGAAAATTAATTCCAATAATTTTCATGTGTAAATCTATTAATCTATAGAAAGATCCATATTTTCTTTTTGGTGGAAGGACAAGATCTCTATTGACCAAATTTTCTAGAGTCAAAAACCAAAAAAGTGATTCCTGAATTGAATTCCCGATTAACAAATTAACACAGTTACATTATGACACACACGTTCACCAAAAACATATGAAAATCATCAAATTTTAACCTTTCGAAGAGGAAGAACAGGAGCCGGCATGTCCCATTCCAATCGACGTCGTTTCCTCCGTGCTTATCCATATTTTTGTGTGGAATAATATTCCCTACGTCTCCATCACGTAACGCGATCTAAAAATATAATCTTTCGAGATATATACATCCATTCAGATAAACCTATGAAAAATCGGTTGTTAAAGATCGTCTGATCCGCAGGAAGCCTGGATCTATTTGAGACGGGGAAAGAAAGCAGAAAGTAACATGGTTGAGTTAAAAGCTTGCCTCCTATGGTTAGGTATTGGCACGTGACGTGACCACCGACAGTTGTTTTTTTTTTTTTTTTTTTTTTTTTTTTTTTTTTCTACTCTCTTTTTTTAGTTGCGAGTCTTGCGAGTTGCGACCATATCAACCAATTGGGCTTTAGTCGAATATAATTTTACTCTTGTTCATGGTTTACTTCTTACCACCTTGATTTCTTTAAGGGCGAATCGTAATTCCACTTCCACACACAAATAACAACTTATACACTAGGATGTGCATTATGTAGGAACCGTGGATAATATTAGGACAATGCAAATAGTTAAGAAATCGAAAAATATTTATGTAGGAACCCTAAAAATATTTACACTACGGCTTTAACTAAAAATAAAAATTATATATATATATATATATATATATATATATATATATATATATATATATATATATATATATATATATATATATATATATATATATATATATATATATATATATATATATATATATATATATATATATATATATATATGGAAGGTTCAAATGAAAACTATTAAAAAGTTGAGAATCGTGAGAACCAATCTTAGCCATTCATTTTAAAAAATGTCTAGATCTGGTTTAAGTGGGTAAAATCCCGTTTTTTGTAAACAAGGGCAAAATTGTCATTTTCAAACTCTAGTAAATCCATCCATAGACTCATGCACAGCTTAATACATCAATTTATATAGTAATTCACAGTTTAATACATTATTTCGCACACCATTCACAATTTAATGCAAAAACAACGGCGAAAATTAATACATTCATACATAATTATACAACACAAAAATGATATATACTCTAAAAAATTAACAAGTTAATATAGAAAAATATACTAATTTGTTTTATATATATATATAGGAGAAGGTTAAAATGAGAACAATTATTAATTTGAGAACGTGAGAACAATTTTTGACCACACAATTAAAAAAAAGGCGCATTCGCCCTCTCCACCGCAACCACCACCGATTGTTTATTCAAGGTATTAGACTTAATAATCGAGCCCAAATATATTCTAATCCGATTCACTTTTACTGTTTTCAAGATATGTTCTTCGTCGCTCGTACTCAGTTCTTCTTGCCATTACTAGTGATTCACATTATCTGTTCTTCAATTGATCTTTGATGATAAGCATTGTAGTTTTTAATCCTTGTTGAAGTATCCAATTCCATTTTATATTCAGTTTTGATTGTTAGTTCGATTCCATTTTGACGAAATTACTTTCTCGACTTTAATTAATTGGCCCGTAAAGTCCATCTGGTTTGATTTTCATATCTCAATATAGAGATATTGATTGTTATCGTCAATTCCATTTTATCTTGTTGAAGTATCCAATTCCATTTTATCTTCAATTTTGATTGTTAGTTCGATTCCATTTGACGAAATTACTTTCTCGACTTTAATGAATTGGCTCGTAAAGTCCATCTGGTTTGCTTTTCATGTCTCAATATAGAGATATTTATTTAATGAAATTAGATTGCCTATAACGATTTTGTTCCCGTAGTAGCGGTAGAAGTGCTATTAACCCTAACGATTATGTTTCACATATTCATATCTCGTATCTCTAATTTAGGGTTTGTAAATTGTCTGATTTTGTTTGGTGTAAATTGACACAGGGACGACTTGCTTTTCAAAAGCTGTTCTCGAGACAAGTACTGCCACAAAGCTTTTCAGATAAACATAATAATATTAATAATACTAAAAGTGGAGGCGACAAGGAACAGAGTGAGTTGGACCTGAACGAGATGAGTCAACAGCTTTTGAGAGGTGAAAGAAATGTGGAGGAAGGGCTACTGACGATTGGACTCGGGAGTGTGAAGCTGAACATTCACCACACAGGATTCAAACCTTACAAGAGGTGTTCCATGGAGGCTAAAGACAACACGCAGATTGTGGGCCCATCTACACAGAATGATGACAAGGGTGCAAAGAGAATGCGGTTTGAAGCAGAGGTACAAGAAGCTTAGCCTTAAGGTTAATGTTGTGTTGTATTAGCAACATGGTAGAGAAAATACACATAAGTTGTTCGATGAAATGTCTTAACCATAATTTCTTCAATCACATGTGATATGTTTTTTCTTTAATTACATGTGATTCAGCTTTGTTATTCGCATAATCACATGTGATTAAAACATGTTATTTATATGCAAATGTGTACATATATAATTTTTTATGTTTAAATAAATCTTTTTATTATATATATTTAATCACATGTGATTAAACATTGTTGATCACACATGATTAACCTATTCACATGTGATAAAACTCTATTATTCACATGTGATTAAAAGTTGTTTCTTCAATCAATGTGATATGTTTTTTCTTCAATCGCATGTGATTAAACATTGTTATTTACATAATCACATGTGATTAAAACATGTTATTTATATGCAAACATGTACATAATGATTTTTTTATGTTTAAATAAATTTTCATATTATATGTATTTAATCACATGTGATTAAACATTGTTGATCACATATTGAGACGCACGTCATGCACCTAAGATGTTCGACAAAATGACTGAAAGAAACTTTTGTCCAAATCCCGCCTACCAGTGGTCCTTGCACTCACTCCGACCTCAAAATACCCACCAAACTCAAAAACCTAGTCTCACACCCTTATTCTCTGTCATGTCGAAGTCCAAGGAGATGTAGGCTTGTTCACGTACCATTAAGCGCTTAATCATATATGATTCTGAAATCTTGTTCACATGTGATATGTTTTTTCTTCAATCACATGTGATTAAACCTTGTTATTAAGCGTTTAATCATATATGATTTTGAAATCTTGTTCACATGTGATATGTTTTTTATTCAATCACATATGATTAAACATTGTTATTCACATGCGATTAAAACATGTTATTTATATGTAAATATGTACATAATTTTATGTTTAAATAAAATTTCTTATTATATGTATTTAATCACATGTGATTAAATATTGTTGATCACATATGGAGACACACGTCATGCACCTAAGGTGTTCGACAAAATGACTGAAAGAAACTTTCGTCCAAATCCGGCCTATCAGTGGTCCTTGCACCCACTCCGACCCCAAAATATGCCACCAAACTCAAAAAACCAGTCTCACACCCCTATTCTATGTCATGTCAAAGTCCAAGGAGCTGCAGGCTTGTTCAGGTACCATTAAGCGCTTAATCATATATGATTCTGAAATCTTCTTCACATGTGATATGTTTTTTGTTCCATCACATGTGATTAAACCTTGTTATTAAGCGTTTAATCATATATGATTCTGAAATCTTGTTCACATGTGATATGTTTTTTCTTCAATCACACGTGATTAAACCTTGTTATTCACATGTGATTAAACCTTGTTATTCACATATTCACATGTGATTAAAACATGTTATTTATATGCAAATATGTACATAATGATTTTTTATGTTTAAATAAAATTTCTTATTATATGTATTTAATCACATATGATTAAACATTGTTGATCACATATAATTAAGCTATTCACATGTGATAAAACCCTATTATTCACATATGATTATAACCTTGTTATTCACATATAATTAAGTTATTCACATGTTATTCATATGTTAATATCTACATAACAAATTTTTTATTTTTAAATAAATTTTCCTATCATATGTATTTAATCACATGTGATTAAAACATGTTATAGATATGTAAATATGTGCTGAATAAATTTTTTATTTTTAAATAATTTTTCTTATTATATGTATTTAATCACATGTGATTAAACATTGTTGATCACATAAGTTATTCACATGTGATAAAACTCCATTATTCACATGTGATTAAAACCTGTTTTCACATGTGAATGTGTGCATAACGAATTTTTTATTTCTTAATAATTTATTCACATATGATTAAAATCGGTTACTCACATGTAATTAGATGACGCTATTCACATGTGATTAGAACTTATTATTCGCATGTGAATTTGCTCAAATACATTTTTTTAATAATTTTATGGTGGGTCGGGTAGGGTACAGTGGGGTGGGTAGGTGCTGGTTGGTTGGGTGGAGCTAGCGCGAGTGGTTGGTTAAAAAAATTGGTGGCAACAAATTTTTTTGGTGGGCAAGGAGCGGTAAGATATGGCGGGGTTTGGGTGGGTTGGAGCTCTAGTGGGTGGTAAAAAATTATTATTTTTTGGATGGCGGGAGGGAGGTGGGTAGGGTGGGAAAGGTTGGGTGGGTGCTAGAGGGCGGGTGTAACACCCGGTTTCTCATACAAAGTACACCCAAAAATTTTCAACAATTATACATTAACTGGGTATACTTGTACTCAAATCACGGATCAAGATGTTATCATCACAAGTAAATATACAAAAGGTCCTTACAAATTCTAACCAGGCAATACAAATAAATCAAAGACAGCTAAAGGACAGGCTCTAAACTTGTCCATCTTTCTTTATCACATGCCTTCCCCTATCACAGCTACAGATACCTGCAAAACAACACAACACTCAAGTGTAAGCTTATAAAGCTTAGTGAGTAATCTCCAATGTAATCCACATATGTCTCTTTAATGGACATTCTCATTCTCCTCTTTTACTATTCTCATTAGCAAGTAAGCATCTCCTCGTTTTAACTGAAACATGCAATCACATCTGCTTACAATGCCAGCTAAATATTAGCATACATCAACTCATCAATACATATCTCAATCAGTACTGCTCATAAACTCGATCACATTCTCATATATACTCATTATCATAATCAACTCCACTCAATCATAGTAATTCTCATAGTTGTAACGATCATTAAAAGGTCACTTAAACACAGTCATTCTAACATCTACTCATCTTTATTATTCAGTATTTATACCAAATTCACCGTTTATTGTTTACAGATAACGATATTACCCTATTATTCAATATTTATAATAACAGCACAACACATAAATATACTCGTACAAACATATATACTCTGATAAACAAGTATAACTCAACTCAAATACTAAAACGTATTCACCTGATATTGGTTTAATAAGTGGAACTCCCAAAACGCGCATACCGGACTCCTGATCTGACTTGGTCGTATCACCATAGTCTAAAACAATTTCTCAATTATCCACAATTATCTCAATATCATTTATCTCAAATATGTATATCTCAAAAGAGGAAAAAGGAGTATAAACGGTAATTATCAACTCCATATTTACCGAAACCCCCAAATCCGCGGTTCTACTCATTCAACCATAGGAACTTGTCCATCTTTCTTTATCACATGCCTTCCCCTATCACAGCTACAGATACCTGCAAAACAACACAACACTCAAGTGTAAGCTTATAAAGCTTAGTGAGTAATCTCCAATGTAATCCACATATGTCTCTTTAATGGACATTCTCATTCTCCTCTTTTACTATTCTCATTAGCAAGTAAGCATCTCCTCGTTTTAACTGAAACCTGCAATCACATCTGCTTACAATGCCAGCTAAATATTAGCATACATCAACTCATCAATACATATCTCAATCAGTACTGCTCATAAACTCGATCACATTCTCATATATACTCATTATCATAATCAACTCCACTCAATCATAGTAATTCTCATAGTTGTAACGATCATTAAAAGGTCACTTAAACACAGTCATTCTAACATCTACTCATCTTTATTATTCAGTATTTATACCAAATTCACCGTTTATTGTTTACAGATAACGATATTACCCTATTATTCAATATTTATAATAACAGCACAACACATAAATATACTCGTACAAACATATATACTCTGATAAACAAGTATAACTCAACTCAAATACTAAAACGTATTCACCTGATATTGGTTTAATAAGTGGAACTCCCAAAACGCGCATACCGGACTCCTGATCTGACTTGGTCGTATCACCATAGTCTAAAACAATTTCTCAATTATCCACAATTATCTCAATATCATTTATCTCAAATATGTATATCTCAAAAGAGGAAAAAGGAGTATAAACGGTAATTATCAACTCCATATTTACCGAAACCCCCAAATCCGCGGTTCTACTCATTCAACCATAGGAACTCAACAATAATCTCACCAATAACTCTAAACGCATCCACTAACAACCTACTAACAACGTATATAACAATTTATAGCTAAAACACAAAGATTGAAAGCTAGGGTTTAAAACCCCCAAAACCGAGAGATACTCACCTCGACAAATTCGGACGTAAGAACACGTTTACGGGGTTAGATTCACACTTCTCTATGTTCTCCCATGAATCTCCAGGCTTCAATTGACCCAAAATCGCCATCTCTAGCTCCAAAAATCGAAAAGGAAATGTTTTTCTTCGAAATGAAGTCTGCTGCGTATCTATAGTCTGCACCGTAACCCGACCCGGGTTGCAGAACCCGACCCGGGTTCCATTACGAAAAATAAGTCGGTTTACTCGGTGGGTGAAACACGGTCCGGGTTGGATCACACGACCTGGGTTCCTTCGGACACGACCCGGTTTAATCTACACGACCCAGGTTGGCTCTTTTTGACTTTTTTCAAACTCAAACTTCTTCCAAAATGTCCTCTAACCACACTAACACATATAACAACTTATCTAATCTTAATTATACCAAGATTAGTACCTAAGAGGGATTTCAACCTCTTCTCGCTCATCAACAACTCATAACTCAAAAGAAAATCACAAGGATCGCCACACCTTTACGCTAAACAAACTCATAGCTAAAATCATACTAATTCCTTAATTCACATTACATTTAGAAACTTTCTCACTCAATTTCTCTTTCCGCGAAATATTAACACTCGCCATCATTCTCGTAAAATTATCTCTATAACCACATTGGTTGTTACCATTTCCACGTAGACAACCACTCACTCATTCAGTGCACTCCCTTTGTTATAGCTTTGTTGATACCAAGGTATCTCACCTCACTCCTCAAGTGATACTCCAATCACTATCATAACTTACATACACCCATATTTATGACTCATATCGAGCCACATTTTCAGCATACCTTCCACTCTTTCTATAACACTAATCTCAATAACTATTTGAGATTCAACTTCCATTTCCAATCTCATTGAAATGGTTTACTCTAACTCAATAAGGAAAACGGTCTCACCGATTCCAAGCTCACATTCTCTCTCAATTTACTCCTCCAATAGCAACATGCCAGTTATTGATTTCTCATGTTTGCACATTCTCATCGATTAGGTAGGAAAAACACTCATACAATACAAAAATACCGACATTCAACTGTCTCAATCACGTTACATAACTTATTAACACTAGGATATAAATCTAGAATAATAAAATATCAGAAACTATCTCGTGTTTCACTCACGTCTCTTCTGGACTTAGCATTTAACCCTCGACACTTTGGTCACACAAGACTGTTTTCAGTTATTACATCACCTCAACTGTACAATGATTCTCTAATATCTCGTCTATCTCTGTTTCTACCTCAGCGTATATATCAGGTTTTCACCAAATGTACCACTATAATTCTCTATCAATAATAGCTCCACTTCACCTCAGTTTAACAACATAACTCATGTTGTTTCTCTCGATGTACTCAGTCATTACATCCTCTCTTATGTGGACAGTCCACATCACATTTCACTAAATCATTAGCTCTATCAAACTCGATGATTTATTATCAAATAAATTCTTATCACAACCGCATGTATTCCTCCTGACACACCATCAGCAAGGATTTTACTCTCGTCATTTCTCCGTCATTATTATCTCAATCTCTTATTCATTTAAATGACACAAAATATGTCATATATACAACTCACCAAAATCTCTACACACGATTCAAAAATACTAACATCTAACGCCGCAATCTCTACAGTGATATCATATCTCATTATTCGACTAACTCATTAATCTCAAGAAAAGAACTCAAAATCATGCAAATAAATAGTTTTGTCATCTCGACACTCACGCATTTATTTCATCAGCAGTAATTGGTTTGATTGCTAAGGAACGAATCATATCAATCACAACCACAATTACTTTCCTCCTCTTTTAACTCATATCTTCTCATTATGTATTTATAAAACTCTATCTCATTCAACATGTAAGAGATCTCACACATTCTCAACACGAGTACATGACAAACAAACATACTCACAGCAGCACTTCTTAACAGTATTACTCACTGTATTATCTCACAGTACTTCTATACTGTTACTCAGCCTCTGATTCGTTCTCTTCTCAACCCACAAGGTTTCAAGATATGCAAGTTTACCGCTACTTTCATATCTACCCACACGCAAGGATATTATATTTCTCATTACTTTGCATCACCATAAGGTACATACCTATCTACACACAAGCACAACACTGCAGTACCACTCTAGCTCAACTTATGGTACCCCGTACCATCCTCCTGTCTCGTTACTCACACTATCTTATAGTACCCCGTACTATCCTCAAACTTTACTACTCAACAAAATCTCACAATACCTCATACCGTTCGTCGACCTCATTGCTCAACACTCTCTCACGGTACTTCGTACCGTTCTCTATTCTCACCACTCAACGCTGTGCTACGGTATCTCATACCGTCCTCTGATCAAATCTTGGTACCTCGTACCATTTTCTGATTTCAATCCATCTCCTGTTTAATTCTAGCGAGTCTCCTCTACGGTCTCGAGCCATAAAGACTCACCGTCACTCCTTCTTTTGTTTGAGTCACAAAGATCCTCACTAATCTAACCACAAGGCACTCGTTATGTGGTTCCATAGAAATATGTGATCTCAACCTCAATTACCCAATATGTAACCCCACAGAATATGTGGTCTCAATCACATTTACTCATTATGTGGCCCCACAAAATATGTGTCTCAACCACTTTTACTCAATATGTGACCCCACCGAATATGTGGTCTCGATCACATTCATTAGGTAATTAACCCAATCTCTAGGCCAATTAGGCCTACATGAACCACTCTAGGTTCTCTCAAGTATAACCACAAGGTACTCTTTATGTGGTTACTCGAGTGTCCTCTGACAACTCTGTCACAAATATCTCATTATGTGACAACTCCAAACCACACAATTCAACTCTCAACATGTCAACTCATAATCATTTATAGTATGCAATCAACTACACACTCACCGTCTTTCTCAACTCATACTCTTTTGGATATCTCAGCCATTCATTTTGATCAATCATAAGTACTAGTCATGTGGCCCCACATCACATGTGGTCTCAACCACAAAGTACTCGTATACAAAAATCTCGTCATATCTTCGAAACAACTAGCAATATATATATATACACAATATCAAAAGATTTATATATTTCACACCGTGTATATTCTCATTATACACACTTCTCCATGGTTGTTAAATACTCGTTAATCAACCACATATATTCTCAATTATATAAAATCACAAAACACTCGTTATGTGATATGTAAATCTTACCTCAAGTGGACACGAGATTCTCATCTCGATGTCGGTTACTACACTTTATAATAACAGTTCACTAACACATGTATTATCAACAATTAAACACATATACTCGTTACATCTAACATTTTAAGTAAATTACTTACATACCTCATAGCAACATAATCTTATTTTCTCATTAGCTGAAACCTGCATACTTCGGATCTCAACTCTCGAGTGTACTCGGCTACACTCACATGTCTCAGCTCTTAGCTCATGCTCAGCTTATACTCATACTCTTCTTCATCATTGGTTGGAATTTCGCGTCAACCGGGATCTCATTACATCTTTAACTGGAATTTCACCATCAGCCAGAAACTCGTTTCATCATCATTTGGAATCTCGCCATCAACTGGAATCGCATCTCGTCATCAGCTGGAATCTCGCCTCAATTAGTATCTCATCTCATATTCAGTTGACATCTCATTATCAACTAAAGTTCTTGTCTCCTCGTTAGCTGATATCTCATATCAACCAAAATCTCGTCTCATCATCCTCTGTAGGTCCAACCGACTGTGACCAATTTCTCACTCATTCTTCATCTGACTCCATACCTGTATTCACACACAGAATATAACAAATAATAAATATAACAGAAGAGTTATACTCAACTCATAATCTAACATCTGCAGCAGTATCTTTTCCAAGCATGTGATAGGGGCTCTCTCTCTTCTCAGTTTAAGTCTAGGACTCTACACTCAAGACCTAGTTCACTTAAACCATGCTCTGATACCAACTTGTAACACTCGGTTTCTCATACAAAGTACACCCAAAAATTTTCAAAAATTATACATTAACTGGGTATACTTGTACTCAAATCACGGATCAAGATGTTATCATCACAAGTAAATATACAAAAGGTCCTTACAAATTCTAACCAGGCAATACAAATAAATCAAAGACAGCTAAAGGACAGGCTCTAAACTTGTCCATCTTTCTTTATCACATGCCTTCCCCTATCACAGCTACAGATACCTGCAAAACAACACAACACTCAAGTGTAAGCTTATAAAGCTTAGTGAGTAATCTCCAATGTAATCCACATATGTCTCTTTAATGGACATTCTCATTCTCCTCTTTTACTATTCTCATTAGCAAGTAAGCATCTCCTCTTTTTAACTGAAACCTGCAATCACATCTGCTTACAATGCCAGCTAAATATTAGCATACATCAACTCATCGATACATATCTCAATCAGTACTGCTCATAAACTCGATCACATTCTCATATATACTCATTATCATAATCAACTCCACTCAATCATAGTAATTCTCATAGTTGTAACGATCATTAAAAGGTCACTTAAACACAGTCATTCTAACATCTACTCATCTTTATTATTCAGTATTTATACCAAGTTCACCGTTTATTGTTTACAGATAACGATATTACCCTATTATTCAATCTTTATAATAACAGCACAACACATAAATATACTCGTACAAACATATATACTCTGATAAACAAGTATAACTCAACTCAAATACTAAAATGTATTCACCTGATATTGGTTTAATAAGTGGAACTCCCAAAACGTGCATACCGGACTCCTGATCGCTAGACTTGGTCGTATCACCATAGTCTAAAACAATTTCTCAATTATCCACAATTATATCAATATCATTTATCTCAAATATGTATATCTCAAAAGAGGAAAAAGGAGTATAAACGGTAATTATCAACTCCATATTTACCGAAACCCCCAAATCCGCGGTTCTACTCATTCAACCGTAAGAACTCAACAATAATCTCACCAATAACTCTAAACACATCCACTAACAACCTACTAACAACGTATATAACAATTTATAGCTAAAACGCAAAGATTGAAAGCTAGGGTTTAAAACCCCCAAAACCGAGAGATACTCACCTCGACAAATTCGGACGTAAGAACACGTTTACGGGGTTAGATTCACACTTCTCTATGTTCTCCCATGAATCTCCAGGCTTCAATTGACCCAAAATCGCCATCTCTAAAAATCGAAAAGGAAATGTTTTTCTTCGAAATGAAGTCTGCTGCGTATTCATAGTCTGCACCGTAACCCGACCCGGGTTGCAGAACCCGACCCGGGTTCCATTACGAAAAATAAGTCGGTTTACTCTGTGGGTGAAACATGGTCCGGGTTGATCACACGACCCGGGTTCCTTCGGACATGACCCGGTTTAATCTACACGACCCGGGTTGGCTCTTTTTGACATTTTTCAAACTCAAACTTCTCCCAAAATGTCCTCTAACCACACTAACACATATAACAACTTATCTAATCTTAATTATACCAAGATTAGTACCTAAGAGGGATTTCAACCTCTTCTCGCTCATCAACAACTCATAACTCAAAAGAAAATCACAAGGATCGCCACACCTTTACGCTAAACAAACTCATAGCTAAAATCATACTAATTATAAGGTAATAAATCTACTAACCTTATAAAGCATCTCAATTTAAAAATGGGTCTTACAGCGGGGTGGAGCAGAAGTCGATGGTAAGAAAATTAAAACAAAAATTATTGGCGATAAAAAAATTAAATTTTTTTTGGTGGACGGGGTGATGGTAAGGTGGGGTGGTAGGGGTAAGGTATGGTGGGTGGGGTTGGTGCTGGTGGGTGGGGTGGAGCGGAAGCGTGTGGTAAAAAATTAAAATTTTTTTTGTGGACGGGGTAGGTGGGTAGGGTGGGGTGGAGTGGGTAGGCTAGGGTGGTTGCTGGTGGGTGGGGTGTAGCAGGAGTGGGTGGTAAAATAATTTAAAAAAATTGGTGGGCGGAGAGGGGGGGGGTATGGTAGGGTGGCGTGGGGTGGATAGGGTAGGGTGGGTGCTGTGGGTGGGTGGAGCGAGAGAGGGTGGTAAAAATATGAATTTTTTTTTGCGGGGTAGGGTATGTTGGGGGGTAGGTAGGGTGGGTGGGGTGGAGCGTGAGTATGTGAAAAAAATAAGCAAATCTTGGTGGGCAGGGAATGGGTTAGGGTAGGGTAGGGTGGGGTGGGTAGGGTAGGGTGGGTGCTGGTGGGTTGTGTGGAGTGGGAGTTGGTGGTAAAAAAAATTAATTTTTTTTGTGGTGGGGCGGGGTAGGTAGGTAAGGTGGGGTGGGGTGGGTAGGGTAGGGTGGGTGCTGGTGGGTGGGGTGGAGCGGAGTGTGAAAAAAAATAAAAAAAAATGGTGGGCGAGGGTAGGGGTAGGGTAGGGTGGGGTGGGTGTTGGAGGGTGGGGTGGAGCGGGAGTCGATGGTAAGAAAAATAATTTTTTTTGGTGGACGGGGTAGGTGGGTAAGGTGGGGTGGGGTGGGTAGAATAGGGTAGGTGCTGGTGGGTGGGGTGGAGCGGGTGTGGATGGTAAAAAAAATTTTGGTTGGCGGGATAGGGTATGGTAGGGTGGGATGGGGTGGGTAGGGTAGGGTGGGCGCTGGTGGATGGGGTGGAGCGGAATTGGGTGGTAAAAAAAACTAAAATGTTTTGGTGGGGGTGAGGGTGTGGTAGGGTAGGGTGGGTGCTGGTGGGTCGGGTGGAGCGGGAGTGGTTGGTAAAAAAATAATTTTTTTGGTGGGGGGCTGGGTGGGTGGTTAGGGTAGGGTAGGGTGGGGTGGATGAGGTGGAGCGGGAGTGGGTCGGGTAAGATGGATTGGGGACGTGGTGGAGATAGGTGGTAGTGGAGGCGTAGAAGTTTGGTGGTGGTTGTGGTAGAAGGGGGTGGATGGAGCCTCTTATAAAATTGTGTGGCTTATATTTGTTCCCATGTTCTCAATTTCAATAATTATTGAAATTGTTCTCATTTGAACCTTCATCTATATATATACTAGGCGTATTCCCGCGCGTTGCGCAGGAGTAAATTTATATAGTAAAAATATATTGACGGATCAAATATAAACATAAACACTTTAGATCTAATCAAAATATAAAAAATTAAAAATAAATCAATCATTTTACATATGTATTAATAATAATTTTTCATCCAAACATTGAAAAAAATATAGTCACCTTTTTGGATCTTTTTCCGTTAGACTCGTATGTGTAAATAATACTTCAATAATATTATATTTTTTAAATAAAAACTTTTTAACTGATAAAATTTATTAAAATATATGAATATGTTTCTATTAAACTTATTATTTAAAAATATTTTCAAATTAGTTTTTAATATGTATTCATATTCATTTAAAAAAGAAGCTACTTTTATTAGAGATTTTTATCTTTCCATTTCCTCTAGTAAAGTTTTCTCATAAAAACTTTGAAACCCTAGTAAGAAGTTAACTAAAAACAATATGAATTTGAAAATTTTGAAATATGATGCGAGTTTATTATAAACTTAAATATTATCATAACTTTTAGTTTTTTTATTAAAAAAGTAAACATTGTTTGCTACCGATCTACTTATCAGCCTGTTATATTATTTTTAGAAAATATATTGTTAAATAGTAAACAACTTTCACTTTTGTTAATCTTATTATCTAATTTTTTTTAAACTGTTTACCATAAAGTTCCATTTTTGTTGTATTTATGTCAAAATCTAAAATTTTAAATATTTAACAACTGACTTGACAACATCCTCACAAATTTATATTATTTTTCTTATCAAATAATGTTAATCCAAAAGTATGGATATGTTGGGAGGGGGGGGGGGGGGGGGGTAGAACTAAGCATCAAACATGTCTCTTGCCTTACGACTTGTAATTTGGTTTAGCTTATTTATCTTCCTCCTTTCTATTATAGTATAAATAAATAAGCGTCTCTAAAGTAAATATTGTGTGTTATCAAGTCATATTTTCCTCCATCTTATTTTAACTAAAGTGTCATGAGTAGCAGTTAAGTACCATAAGTTCAAAAACTTTTAGGTTGTAGTTTTTAATTCGTTGAGAGATGAAGAAATTTAGTATTAAAATAAATTAATGGAGTGGGTAATAGTAGGAAGTTGAAGAGTTGAAACTTTCAATTACATATGGTTCAATATATATATTATATCTTGAAATTAATGTAATAAAACTGGTTAATTTTATTGAAGATTTATATTAATATTACAACTCTTAAAATTTTTGGTAACGATTATATAATATTAAACAACTATAACTCAAAAGTCTTTTTAGTTATATTAGTTAATTGATATTTATGAGTATCAATTAAATATGATTGAAATATTTAAAGTTGGTTTAACCAATTAACCGAATAATATCTATATCAAAATTTATGTCAACTACGTCCAAACACTTGAAGCACAAATGTAATAAAAATTAGTAAATTGCATTAAAATTTTATTTAAAAACTACAACTCTCCAAATTCCATGTAAGAGTTATATATATCATTATATCATTATAACTCAATATGTTTTTTTTACTTATCACACTAATATATGTTTATAAGACATAATTTTATTTACTCAATTGATTTAAGTAATTTCTTTTATTTGAAGTAGCACTTGCAATTGCTACAAAATCTTTACACTTTCGTCAATATCAAATTTGTCACACTTTTTCCTTTTTGGACGACTTATTTTATTCGTTAACATCACAAATTCATCTAACAAAGTCGCACACATTCCAACTTCAATTTAAAAATTATATCAAATGTGACTAATAATAATAACGGATACATATGGTTTCGTTTGACGAATTTCTATAGCGATTTATCTAAAAGTAATTATAAATGTATGACAAAACTTACAATATTAATAACAAAATTATGAGATCAATTGTGATGATATATTACTAAAGAAATAATACAACGAAACCAAATAACTTGTAATGCAAAACATCACCATATTTTACATCAAATGAATAGTTTTATCATTTAAATATTTGATAGAGCTAAATGTCGTATCCTTCTACGTATTTCATAATAACATTTTATTTTACACATTATACGACTACAAACTCCAACATATCACCCACTCTACATAAAAATTGGAAATATAAGAAAAACAAATGAGACTAAGTAAGCATGGAAAATAATGTTCTTACTCATTTTTTAAATACTCAAATTCTCTAAGCATATTAACTTCATTCATTTCATCAATGCATATTCTTCAAAAGTGGTAGTGAGACCTTCGTAGAAACGCGTCACCATGCTTTAAACCAATCAAACAATTCGATCATTCAAATCTTTGATATAGACAAAGAAGATCATATCTCCCGATATTTCATCGTTGAACTTTTTCTTTTACACATGAGATGATTATGAAATTATACTAAATTTTCATGTAATCTACAAAATGAAATTGGAAAGAGAAGAAAAGAAAAAGAAATTAAGAGTAACCAAGCATGGAAAATGATGTTCTTATATAGCCAAAAAAAACATCTCATTTAATCAAATCATTAAGTAGAATAAGTTGAAGAGTTAGGGGAGTTTCAAATGAATATGGTGCAAGATATAGACATATCTTTAAGCACATCATTTGGATGGCCTCTATTATAAGAGTTTTATATATATATATATATATATATATATATATATATATATATATATATATATATATATATATATATATAGGTATATTAGTAGTCTATTATCATAAAGATTCTTTATTTGAATCGAGAGTTTATGATTCAAATATTGTAATGTAGATTTTTCTTGGGATAATAGCTATATTAGTACCATTTTCTCACAAAAGCCTTCTTGTAGTTGAAGTAATTATGATTCAAATATGAGTTTGGATTCAAATATAAAAAGTTGTCGCACCAATGGTAATTCAAATGTGAATTTTTCTTTATATAATAGTGTTTTAAATGAGAAGTAAAATTAAACGACCAATAAAGAGATAATAAAATGTTTTTTTGATGATTTTTTCCGATAAACTACATGCATCGTTCTTTTTTTATTGTGATCACACACAGAGACACGTACATACACACACACACACACACACACACACACACACACACACACACACACACACACACACACACACACACACACACACATATATATATATATATATATATATATATATATATATATATAGGGTTGGGTTCAACAAGGGACTAAAATTATCCATGGTACAAAGGGACTAATCTCGATCGTCGGAATCAAAATCATCAACGGCCAAAAAATATGTTGTAAATTTCTTACGTCGACGCACATGTAAAGTATTATAATAAAAAACCCACTTCATTTTTTGGTTTTTATTTTATTTTTCGACATTATTCTTTTTCAAAAATAAAAACCGAATATACCAAAATACATAATTTTTTGTCCTCTACAAATAGACATCCATATTGATATATAAAAAATAAATTTTTTTTATAAGTACAGCTCGTCTAGATTCACATGTGAATCTGAACTGTAAAAATTTGAATATGAGTAATTATTTTACTTTTAAAACTTTTACCACTTCAATATTATAACCATTTATGAGTAATGTACTTGATTCACAAGTAAATTTACTCATATTTACACGAAAACTTATTTATATTCACATATCAATATCATATACTATTGAGAACTTTATAATAAGTTTTTTACTACTTCAACATTTTAACCATTTATAATGAATTTACTCTGATTCACAATTAAATTTACTTACATTGACACAACAATTTACTCAGATGCTCATATCAGTATCATATGGTATTTTAAATATAATTTGTAATATGAATATGATTAATTTTCTTAGGAAATTTTTAACACTTCAATATTTTAATCATTTATAATGAATTTACTATGATTCATAAGTTAATTTCATTCAAATTCACACAAAAATTTATTCAGATTCACTTGAAAATATCATATGTCATTGTATGCCAACAGAGAATATCATAATAACAGTTCAGATTCGCATGTGAATTTGAACTGTAAAATTTTGAATATGAGTAATTATTTTACTTTTAAAACTTTTAATATTTCAATGTTATAGTCATTTATAAGTAATATACTTGATTCACAAATGGCTTTACTCATATTTACACGAAAACTTATTCATATTCGCATATCAAAATCATATAGTATTGAGAAGTTACTTAACACTTTTTTACTACTTCAACATTTTAACCATTTATAATTATTTTACTCTCAGTCACAATATAAATTATTTACGTTCACACAACAATTTACTCAGATTCACATATCAATATCATATGGTATTTTAAATATACTCCGAAATATGAATATGATTAATTTAGTTAGAAAATTTTTAACAATTCAACATTTTAATCATTTATAATAAATATATTATGATTCATAAGTTAATTCCATTCACATTCACACAAAAATTTATTCAAATTCATATGACAATATCATATGCAATTGTGTATGTCAACAGTTGACAGAATAACAGTTCAGATTCACATGTGAATCTCAACTAGCGGAAATTTCGAAAAAAAAAATCATTTTTGTATATCAATATGGATCTCTATTTGTAGAGGATAAAAAGTTATAAATTTCTATATATTCAGATTTTTTTTTCGATAAAAAATAAGCCCTAAAAATTAAAAAAACGAAAAAAAAAACGAAGTGAGTTTTTTTATAATCCGGTAGATGCATGTCCACCGTAAAGTGTATAATCGTGTGGATGAGATTAGTTCCTTGGTACCATGGTTTATATTAGTCCCTTGTTGAACTTTTGCCTATATATATATATATATATATATATATATATATATATATATATATATATATATATATATATATATATATATATATATATATATATATATATATATATATATATATATATATATATATATATATATATATATATATATATATATATATATATATATATATATATATATATATATCATATAATAAAACAAAGCTATAGATGCTACATGGCATCTTTTTAAACCCACCTTTTGCCACGTGTCGTACAGTTACCCCTCTTCTATTCTATTTCCCGCTCGATAGTTCCAAAATCCCATGTAATTAGAAACCAGTAATCGCTTTCCAAATTGATGACAATAAATCAGCCATGAAATCCGCGATTTTTGTTGCAGTTACGGTTATCCCCATATATTGCTTCAAGTCTCGCCCCTTCATTGCTTCAGATTTTTTTCAAAATCCCACGATTTTACTTCCTCCATCTTCGTCTTCTCTCTTCGTCAGTAAGCTGTAATTTCGCAGTCAAATATTTCTCAGGTAGAAAACTCTCCTTCGTTTGTCACTATTTTTCTCTAGAAATTGGTTACTCTGACCTGAAGACTGGAACTTTTGATTTTGGATGTATATTACTAACTCTTTGGTGAGTTTGTTGAACAACAGAGTTCCGTTTTGCTGCCACCTTCATTCCTCGTCGTTCATGATTCTACTTTCTTGTTCTTCAGCAACTCTTAGTCCAAGAACATAAAAAGGTATTGTTCATTCATCTTGATTTCTGGTATTCACAATATTGTTTCTGCTCATCCCTTCCAATCTCTCCAAAAGAAACCCTAATTGATGTTAAATTGATTACTTTTGAACAGCGAGATTAACGTGAATTATATACACAAGATTGGTGGTTGTATTAAGATCTAGAATCCATGGTGAATGTTTTTTTCGTCTTTGATTTGGGATTTTACGTTGATCTTATGAGAATGGATTATCGTAAACTACAAGCCTTAAGTTTCTTTTTCATCTCATTACACTTGGTTTTATGAATCATGTCTATAAGAGTTGTTATAGAACATTTATGTTAAACACATTGTGTTGATATTTCGGTTGTGATTTGGGATTTGCTTGATTTGAGTCCTTTCATCTTCAACGTCTGGCTCATACATTATGTTCTTCTTTCTTTCTAAAAAACGATTACAGAAATCATAAAAAGCTATTGAATTTATTACAAATTGAATCGAATGATTTGTCTCTCTAATTATCTTACTGAATTCTAATAGATTCATTTTTTATTTTTTATTTTGTTTGAATTGGTGTCCATAAGTGTATGTGTTAATTGATTGAATCCCGTATACTTTCTTTCTCTACTTGAATACATAATCATGGCCGACCATACCCAAGTGCGATGAGTGCAAAGGAACAGGGCCTATTAATTTTCCGGGCCCAATTTTTTTTACAGTTTAGTAATAAGGTAGTCTCATTTAAGTCCGAAAACAAGGTAGGTTAATTGAAATTGAAAGCTTTCAAATATCTGTGAACTGAAGGGTTAGGCTCAAGGTTAAATAGCTTGAGTTTAATAACTTCTAACTTCTTGAATCTCTTATTTTTATTTCTTTTTATCTGTTCTAATAGAAACTAACAATTCAATCTGTGTTTATGATTGAATCTTTGTTAAATCAAAAATATAAAAAGATTTAAAGATTGAAAGTTGTTGAATCTCGATTCTGATTTATTTTCTCGGTTAAATCAGAAAGACAATTTTGAGACCCACTTTTGTTACTTTGTTTGTATGAGGTAATTGATTTAACTGATTAGTTTGATATTTTGAATTAAGTTCATGACTAATCACCTTGATAAAATGCATGTACGGACACTATATGCTTGGACAGTTGGACCTGTTGTCTGTCATTTTCTGGTGAATAGTATCATGTGTGTTGCAGGAACATTTGTTTATTTGGCTAAACTATTCTGTTCTAATTTGTTGTTATTTGTGAGTACTCTATGGATTACACAGTTACACGTTGTTAGTTCTACAATGGAGGGAAAAGATTTAGGCAGCAAAGAAGTTTCTCAAGAGGAGTTGTGACGCTTTATTTGATGATTATCATATGATGGTGACCCTTTATAAGTTTGACATTTGGGTCAAATCGTCGTTTGGTTTGAAAGTGCTACTACCATTACTCACAAGGTAGACTGTTGTACCAATTTTTAGTTCTGCAAGTTAACTATTTATTTGGGTTTTTGCTTTGTGTGATCTTTTTACTCCCCTACCCCCTAAGGAAATGCTTTTTCAATCAAGAAATGGTAGCCACTAGTTTTAAGACCTAGAAAAAAAACTCGAGGAAATGGAATACACGGTTACTAAATTGGCAACAAATCACTTTTGTATTTCCGGAACACCGACAATATTAGATCATATGTAGTTTTTTCAGGAAACGTTTTCTGTATCTTTTTATTTTAATTGATGTGGTGGATGTGGTAAGTTTGATATTGATAAATCACTTAAATGAATTGGTAGTTTTTCTTAAACGGGGATTGATTAATAAAGTTGGTTTTGTGAAACTATTTCTCTGCGTCTACAATTGCAAACTTTTTATTTTGATTAGGTGGTGTTTGGATGTTCTTTTTTTAAAGGGCTTAATTTAAGAATCGGAATGAAATGATTATCCTGAACAATTAGAAGCTCTCTACGTGTTTTCCCAAAGCTAATTATTTTGGCCCACAAAACATATTTAAAATCAGTTTTTTCAAATATAATTATTTTGTCGTTCTTACATCTGTTGTATGGTTTTAAGGCGTTGAAAAGCCTAAACCCGTTTCAATTAAGGTCAATTTATTAGCAAGTTTTGTAATAGCTGCATTTTTTTAGAACGACAATATATCCTACTCCTACTCCTAAACTACACATTAATTCCACCTATGTCTCTTACGAGACTAAAACCCTCGACCTAAAGTAGGGAGGGCAACACCTGATGCCGCTGGGCTACAAGCCCTTTGGCTTCTAATAGCTGCATGGTTTATTTGGTAAGCACGAGTAGGTTCATTGAAACGCTTCTCTCTTTGATAATGATTTTGACTTACGACCATTTCAAGATTTTTTTATATGTTTTCTCTCCGAATTTATCAAATAAGAATACACGAAAGTTGTGTATTTGGTAGAGTTATTTTCTATTTAACTCAAGTTCTTCGAACACCAAAATATTTGCAATTTAGCAAGAAAACACTCAATTTGGTAGAGTTAACGAATAGAACATTCAAATTTCCTATTAGTTGTTACTTTTTCTATTTTTGATCAAATGAGTACAGCATATTTTTTCATATTTCGTTGAAAAGTTTTCCCTTCTGATTCCTTGTCTTAATTTGAGGCCTTTGTTTTTTGGTCCCGGTTCCAAGTAAAATGCCTATATTTTTAGGACCTCAATTTCAAATATCAGTTATAGAGAGGGACCAAAAATAGATTCGCTTACTTGAAACATGGACCAAAAACATCAAAATGACATCAAATAAAGAGCAAAACTGCAAGAGTAAATGTTCATGGACCAAACTTACAAAAATCAACTATACTCAGACACCGAATATATAATTTACTCCATGTCCTACGAAAATTGCAACATTTTATTCTAAATAAAATTCAAATTTAAATAACTATTTCCCCAAGTGATCATTACATGATACAATAGTAAAACCAGAATAAATAAACATAGGTTGCTATAATAAACAAATTAACGAAACTATATTGTTATTTCTTCCGTTCAACCATCAAATGCTTTTATGATAATGGCGAAGGGTAAAAATCGTTGATGTTTAAATCTTCTATTTAGTTTATCTTTTAGAAAACTACATAGAATTATCATGTATGATTGTTTTTGTAAATTTTGATCTATCAAATATTAATGTTTAATTGTATATAACGATGTTTTTTTATCATTAGTCATGAATTGAAGAAAATTCCTTATAAATCATTTCTTACACTAATTACATATAACAATCATTCGCTTACCAACATCCATCCATTATTATATATAAAGATGTTTGGAAATTTATCATTGAACTTAAACTTTTATTATATATTTTATTTTAGTTTTTCAACCGTGTAGTACGCGGGTTTATAACCTAGTGTATATATATATATATATATATATATATATATATATATATATATATATATAAGTGAATATATATAACAGCCATATATAATCTTGCGTGTAGAATCAGGATACTGTGTTGTTTAAGGGCTGTTTGGTTGTAATTTCAGTTCTAATTTTAATCGTGGTATTCCAAACTTGGTTGTTTTCTTGGTTATCAGTATAGAAGCTTACTCTACAGTTCTTCACGACCTTGAACTCCTTTCCCCCTTTTTCATCACTTTTCTCAAAATTAATCCGCAAATCCCCCATCCCCACTTATCGCTTTTCCTAGTCATTCATCGGAGGAAGTTGGTGACCCTAAGCTGATCTCGTGCTCGCCAATCATTTTGGCAAATTCCGATTGCTGCTCTGGTGAAGGTTCTAATTTTCGATCTCTCCATTACCACGCCTGAAGGTTCTAATTTTCGATCTCTCCGTTCTTAAAGAAAACGAATATAAGAATTGTTCCTCAGAGTTTCCGATCTCTCCATTACCACGCCTGAAGGTTCTAATTTTCTCTCGAAATCAAACGACTCTTGACTGATTTTCGTATTACTGGGTTGATTTTCGGATTTACCTATTACATGATATCAAAATCTGTTTTTGAACATTACTAACAATCTGTTGTCATCAATATATTTATCTACTTTTAGTGGGTTGATTTTCGTATTACTGGGTTGATTTTCGTATTACTGGCATGGCTATTTACTTATAAAACACTCGTGAGAGTTCTTGAATTAGTGAAGCCTACCATGTGTTCGATAAAATGCCTCAAAGAACGATTGTTTGAATTAGTGAAGCATACCATGAAAGTCTAGATGGTATTTCCCATGTTTTTTCAAGGTTCTAATTTCTTTTATTTCTTCATTGGTGGACCCGATGAGGTACTGTGTTTAATGCTATTTATTAAAGTTCCGTTTCTGGCAAATTATGAGGCAAACTGAGGCACCTCAAGGTTCTTAATCAAAAATGTGTTTATAAATCTTTCAAGTATTGATTTTGAGGACGAAAATTCATTTGACATTTTGTACGTGATGAAATTTCAGGAACTTAAAGAGCTGGGAAGTGAGTCTGTTGTCCAAGATGGTGATATTGTATTTTTTTTAAATTTAATGTGTCTATAGGTGGGAAGAAGTGAGGTGTCTCTCTTGTAACACCCGGTTTTTAATAAAACATCTTCATTTAAATAAATATCAATTTATTCAATAATTAACATTTTGAAGATATTTAAAAATCATTTTAAACATCAATTCACCGCATAAATCTCCACATAACTAGCATCAGTGTGTACCCGTCATGCCTGGCCGTCATTTCCACCTGTACAACCTGAAATGGTAATTTAATAGGGAAGGATAAGCACATGGCTTAGTGAGTTCCAACATCTACATAGTATATCGGCTACACATACCTTACCCCTAATAGAAAAAAAAATACAGCCACACGTCACGTAATCTGCTCTACGCAGTATGTTGGACTATATCCTCCTATACATTTCTGCTCAATAAATCTTGCTGGTATCTCAATATTGCTCAGTGTGTCGAGCCACCCTATATTGCTCAGTTCGTTGAGCCTGTATTATCTATATACTAGACCTAGACACGTCTAGTACTAACCACACACCATACCCCAACATATACAACTACAACAGGAAGGTATAATATTAATAAAATGCACACAGTTTGGTACTATCCACAAAAATCTTACAAGCACACAAAACTACAGTAAAGCACATATAACCTCCACACAATGTAGTGAGAAACTCACCTGGTTATAGTCGACTACAGTATTTATCTCTGCTTCGTATTCCCTCTTTAACTGTTAACACAGTAAGCCATTTATCACTCTTTAATTCTTAACTATCTTATAGTTGCATCATTAAACTCTTCCATAATTCTAACATGATACCTTGTGATTTATCAAGTAAAGGATAGCCAGGTAGAAGATTAGTTGGGGTGGCAGGATCCTTTCAGCATTTTAGCATTTCGGAAAATCCAACAACCAGATCCCAAGTAATCGGCTTAGACACCATCCTCGTAAGTAAATCACTCGGTATTATTTTTGGAATTACGAATAGTATAACCTCTACATATTATAGTTTAACACTTATAAACTACTAGAGAAATACGATAGCGATTACTCACTTAAGATTGACGTTTTTGCAAAGCCTTGACACGTTTCCCGTTCCGCTCTTCTGACAATTCCCGAGCACCTCGCTACCAGCTATCGCTTGCTCCTTACTTCTCCCAACCTATTTTCCTCACTAGAACACTCCCCAATATCGTATGGTTGTTTGGTGTTTGTTGTGGGTTGAAATGAAGAAGTTAGGCCTCTATTTATAGGGCTTGAAAACGCTATTCACGACGTCATCACGACATCATCATCACTATTCACGACGTCATCACGACATCATCGTCACTATTCACGAGGTAAGCGCTTACCTCATTTCTCGGGTACTATTCACGTCGGAGTCAATGTTCATACCGGAGTTACTATTCACACCGGAGTTACTATTCATGCCGGAGTTACTATTCACGCCGGGGGTACTATTCACAACGTTTTTTTTTGAAAAACGGTCGTTACATCTCTCCCATTGGTCGGAGAGGGATTTTTTGTTTATTATTTGCTTTGAACCAAGTATTTAGGAACATGTTTTTTGGTACTACTTTTTCCTTTTGACATAAGTTGTAATCTTTTGTTTTGAAGATCACTGAATACTATTGTGAAATAGAGATTGAGGAACATGTTTTTTGATACTACTGTTTACTTTGAGTTTCTTATTTCTGTTGTGGAATTTTTGATTAAGGAGAGAAAGAGTGAGTGAAAAATTGGAGTCTAAAACATGATTATGTAGTTAATATATGTGTGTTGTAATTAAGGTCAAAGTTGGAATTTGTCTGAAACAGCAACGTACTTTCTTATTAAGCCACAAAATAGCATTATACTAATGATTTTTCTCAAAAATAGCAAGTAAATTAATTTCTTGAACTTTAATAACCATGTACTATTCATTGTTACCCGAAATAGCAACGTACTTTCATGTTTAACTTAAATAGCATCCTACTTATACTTTTTTGACAAAAATAACAAGTAAATTATATTTTTAACATAATTACCACGTAGTCGTCAATGTTATCCCAAACAGCAACGTACTTTCATATTTAACTTAAATAGCTATCTACTTATACTTTTTTGACAAAAATAACAAGTTAGTTATATTTTAAACATAATTACCATGTAGTCTTCAATGTTATCCGAAATAGCAACGTACTTTCGTATTTAACTTAAATATCATCCTACTTATACTTTTTGTCGTCCGAAATAGCAATGTACTTTCATGTAATAAAAAAAAGAATTTCTAGTATTCTAAACAAAACATAAAATTTGAATTATCTAACTAATGTCATTCTAGCACAATCCAAGATTCTTTTGTACTTCACAACATCCATCCAAAACACAAAAAATGGCAACCACCTCCTCACTGTTTCTCTTGCAACGATTCATCCATGTTTCTCTTGCAACGATTCATCCATCTATACATGCAAAATTTCACAAAATAATTAATATAAGTATGAGAGTAGGAAAATCAAGAAAAATTATATAAGTATCATAACTACCTTTCTTTTTGAACAACTAGTAGCATAATGACCCAATCCTTGGCAATAAGAACATGTTCGCTTTTTTGGCATTTCTAAAGAAGACTTTATTCTACTTGCATTTTTGGGACGCCCTTTCGTATTAGTCGGACCAAGAGGATCCCGGACACATAACTGAGGCTTCTTATCTACTTGTGAAATTCCAACGGAAGAACCTTGAGATGCAATTTCAAATGTTTTAGATTTTTCTCGAATTGTTAGATCATCTAAAAGCTTTACCAATACATTATTGACTTTTTCAATCTTTAAAGGGGAGTCTTTTGCTTGTTCAATTACTTTGGAAAATTTTGACCGAACACACCATAAAGTGAGTGCACTAACCCCATTTTCATTATTCATATCTTCAACCCTGCTTGACCAAGTTCCACCATAAGAGATCTACATTCCATTGAACGATGGAACTTCCTATGAGATCTATGCTTTATTACCTTCGTTGGTGTCTTGCTCAAGTCATGATTGTGTGTGTCATTAAAAATGTCCACAATCCATTTCCCATCCTTCTGTTTTGAAACTTGAAGCATCGCTTTGCATCCAGTTCTGACCTCTCTACGACGTTTTATCTCATTCCCACTTGAATCATTACCTTTCATTCGTTTGAAACCTTCTTTGTCGCATACATATCTCTTCCAATAAGGCTCGTTTGTTGTCTTGTTCTTAAATTTAAAATGTTTACGTATACCAAATCCATGTAAAAACGAATAATCATTGTAAAATGTATATGCATCGTCAAGTGTATCAAAAACCTTCCCAATAACACTTAGATCGTTACCTTCACCTTCATCACGTCCAAGATTCACATCATCGTCATTTATGTCCTCCGATTCAGTTGCTGATTCCAGATAACCATGTGTTTCAATATCTTCAATTATTTGTGATTCGATAGGTTGATCAGTTTCTTGAGTTTCATGCATCATTCACTATAGCAAGAAGAAGACTACAATCAGAGCAAAAAAATATAGTATACATTGATATTTAATTATCAGATTAATAAGTAGAATCAAGAGGTGATAAGTAGAAACCATGCAATTCGATATATTGAAGCATCAATTATGCAATTCGACATATTGAAGCATCAATTCGAAATATTGAAGCACAATTCGACAAATTAATAACTAGAAATCAAGAGATGATAAGTAGAAATCAAGACATATTGAAGCAGCAATTCGACAAATCAAGACATATCGAAGTAGAAATCAAGAGATGATAAGTAGAAATCATGCAATTCGACAAATTAATAAGTGGGTGCTTCACGATTTCTAGTAAAATCGATTCTAGATAATAGATACAACTTAATGATATCGATAATACTAGAAGTAATTCGACTTATTGAAGCAGAAATCAATAGACGTAGAAGTAAAATCATGCAATTAGATTACGTCAGCAGACACGCACGTACCTGATACCACTCGAGGAGCAATTAAACACGCATTGGAGAAAACCGATTGAACGAGGAAGACAGTGGGAGTAGCGACTGGCTTTGAAATCGCGATTAGTTCTTTGATTTTTGTTTTCCGAGATTTTACGTATATTTGGCAGGAAAAAGATTTGGACAAAAATGTGATTTCAGATCAAAACGACGTGGTTCTACGGGTTCTACACCTAAGGTTATATATGGCTGTTATATATATATATATATATATATATATATATATATATATATATATATATATATATATATATATATATATATATATATATATATATATATATATATATATATATATATATATATATATATATACTAGGCGAATGCTCGCGCGTTGCGCAAGTGAAAGTCGTGTACTTAAACTGGTAACAAATACATTGTTGAAAATGATTATGTCATTGATATTAAGTATGCGATAATAATCCTAACATTGAGTTTATGTATAAAATTGTGACTATTTTTATTAATATTACTCAATGAGCTTTATCTACAGCTCGTGTATTAATTAAATTAAGCAAAATTATTGATTTAATGTTGCTTTGAACTATTGTTATGATTAATTAATTTAAAAGTTACCTATTTGACAATATTTTAATTTAGATCATGATAATTACTTAAAATGTCAGCGATTGTTATTGTTGTTAACCACTTATTATAAGTAGAAAGAGTAAAAAATGACATTTAAAACTACTACTTATTAATAAAAAGTTGTTGATATTAAATTATTTGAAAAATTATAAGATGTTCAAATAAAATAACGACATGATAATTATATTGATTTAAAGGTTACAAATATTTGAATACATTTTTAAATTTTCTTAATCCATTTATGTATTTAACTATGTCAGTTATAACTTTTTGTTTTACTTTTGTAACTTGTGATAAAAAATAACATAATTTAACATATCTTTGTATAAATAAGTAAAATTTATAGCCTCTAATTTTGATTTTTTTATTAGCATAAAATATTTATCTCGATTCTAGATAATATTTAATTAACATGATAAATTATCTCTTTAATACGATATTTTTAAATTTACCAACAATATAAACATATATGTGAATTTATTTAATAAAAATAATATACTTATAATTGACAATAAAAGTCATTAATTAAAGTAAGTATATTAGAATAATAAACATAAAATGAAATATTTAAATGAACAATATTATTGAAATTATAATAATAAAAGATGTATTAATTGAAAAAAAAGTTGAAAAGTTGGAGGTTTCAAATGAATGTGGTTAGAGTAAAAATGCTTCCTTTATAATATATATATGTATATATATATATATATATATATATATATATATATATATATATATATATATATATATATATATATATATATATATATATATATATATATATATATATATATATATATATATTACTATTTATAAAGCAAACTTGTTTAATTTTTAAGAGGTCCAACTTTTTATTCACACGATACATCTATAAAGTACATATATACAACTTTTCCTGCATACTTTACAAACATCTAATGCTACTTATGTTCTTAAAATTTAAGAGGTTCGGATTTTTATACATACGGTACAAGTTCTAAAACATATCTATATCTCAATCTCTAAATACTAAATACGTATATCATAGCTGTGAATAACTAAATTCCAGTTGTGAGTGCCAAACTTCCTGTATTGTAGGACCTATAGACCCACTCAATCTATTATTTGTGTTTAACGCCTTGCCCGTCTCCCCAAAATCAAAACCAAAAAAAACCCGCTGCAACTCACTTCTCTATCTAAACAACATAAGCCGCCACTTTCACCACCCTCTTACCCATCGCAGCCAGCAATCGCAGTCACCGGCACGGCGGCACCACAAGTAACCACCATCAACACCAGTTTATCAGTTACTGTTAAAGGATATAGAAGCAAATAACTAAATACTTCATTGTATTTCATTCATATGGAAGCCTTACACTAAATACACGATGCTTGACCCTTTACAGAAATAAAGAATAGACTGAGAAATTACAGTGGGAAACATAGTGGGAAACATAGTGGGAAACATAGAGAATCATGTTGGATCTAAGTGGAGGAAATGATGGAAACTGACCCCACACTATAAACTATTTCTTTTAACACTCCCCCTCACGTTGAATAGTGGGATTCCCAAAATTCAACTTGACCAGACAATTGTTAAGAATTTTTCCATTTACAGCTTTTGTCAGAATGTCGGCTATCTGGTCTTCTGATCGAACGAACGGTAGTTCAATGATTTGAGCTTCTAGCTTTTCTTAGATGAAATGTCTGTCAACTTCCACGTGTTTTGTTCGGTCATGTTGAACAGGATTTTCTGATATTTGAATAGCAGCTTTATTATCACACATAATTTTACTTGTTTCTTTACGGAAGAGACCAACTTCAGTGAGAAGTTTTCGTATCCATAGGGCTTCTGCGACTCCTCGTGCTATTCCCCTGAACTCTGCTTCAGCACTTGAAAGAGATACCACCTTTTGTTTCTTACTTCTCCATGTGACTAGATTTCCACCAACTAAGGTGAAGTATCCCAAGGTTGATCTTCGATTTCCTTTGTCTCCTGCCCAATCTGCATCAGTATAGATCTGAGTTTTTAGATGTCCGTTTGCTTTAAACAGCACTCCATGTCCTACTGTTCCTTTGAGATATCTGATAATTCTCCATACTGCTTCCATATGAGAGACTTGGGGTTGGTGCATAAATTGACTAACTACACCTACTGCATATGAAATATCTGGGCGGGTGTGTGAGATATATATATCAATTTTCCCACAATTTGTTGGTATCTTTCCTTATCGGTTGATTTTTCATTGTTGTCAATATATAACTTTTGGTTTGTTACCATGGGAGTTTATGCGGGTTTGCAATCAATCATCCCAGTTTCTGCTAAGAGATCTAGGACATATTTCTTCTGGCAGATAAAAATCTCTTGTGTTGACCTTAAAACTTCAATTCCAAGAAAGTACTTAAGCCGGCCTAGATCTTTCATCTCGAATTCTTGGAATAAGTTTTTTCTTAGTTTCGCCATTTCTTCTTCATCATTTCCTGTAATTATCATATCATCGACATAGATAATTAAACATGTTATAAGTTTGTTTCTCCTTTTAAGAAACAGAGTATGATCAGAATTACTTTGCTTGAAGCCGTATTTTTTCATTGCTAAGGTAAATCTACCAAACCAAGCTCGAGGAGATTGCTTCAATCCATAGAGAGATTTCTTAAGGCGGCAAACTTCACCTGGTTTAAAATCCTTCGTGAAACCAAGAGGTGCTTCCATATAAACTTCTTCTTTTAGCTCTCCATGTAGAAACGCATTTTTAACGTCAAATTGATGTAGAGGCCATCCTTTATTTGCGGCTATGGAAAAAAGAACTCGAATAGTATCAATCTTTGCAACTGGGGAAAAGGTCTCAGCATAGTCAATTCCATAGGTTTGGGTATAACCTTTGGCTACCAACCTTGCTTTGTATCTTTCAACAGTACCATCTGGTTTATGTTTTATTGTAAATACCCATCGACATCCTACTGGTTTTTTTTCGTTTGGAATAACGCATTTTTTCCATGTGTCATTTTTAAATAAGGCTTCTATTTCAGTTTCCATTGCGTTTTTCCAATTCTTCGTCTTCAAGGCTTGCTCCATGGTGGTTGGAATTTCGTCAGAGTAAAGTGCAACATTGAAGGCCCTAGCTTCTTGAGTCAAATTTCCTTTTGCCATATTTGCCATAGGATATCTAGAACCTCGAGATTCTCTTTCTGGGGAATATCTCTTTGGAGGAATCCCTCTGTTAGTTCTTGGAGGTAATGTATATCTTTCTGTTGGTTGTTCCTGTATTAGTTCTTTGTGTTCTGTAGCAATTTCATGATCAGGGGTAACAAGTTCAACATGTTGAGAAGACTCATAAGTGTGAGGAGACTGAGTGTTACTTACCTCGGATGTCAGGTTAGGAGGCTGATCTGGAATGGCACTAGAATTAGGATTTGTATATTGTGTGGATGGTTCGGGTGATTCTTCTGTTGTTGTCACCTGAACATATTCTAACCAACTTAGTGCGTCTGAACACTCTATCTCCCCCTGACCACTATGTTGGGAGGCATAGTAGTAATCTGTTTCAAGAAAATCACAGTTCATAGTGGTGAACATGTGATGAGTATTGGGATTATAACATCTATATCCTTTTTGATTTACCCCATATCCTACGAATATACATTTTTCAGCACATGGATCGAGCTTATTTCGATTAGACTTCGGTATATGAACAAAGGTAGTACACCCAAAGATCTTGGGTTCTAACATAAGAAGTGAAGGAATTTTGACAAATTCTGATAGGGTTTGTAGTGGAGTTTTAAATTTGAGAGTGTTGGTTGGAAGTCGATTTATAAGGTATGTAGCTGTGGCGAGAGCTTCAGGCCAATTCGATTAAAAGAGCTCTGGTTATTTCTAACAAAAAACGATTTTTTCTTTCAGCAACACCGTTTTGCTCTGGAGTATGTGGACATGTAGTTTGATGAATTATTCATTTTGATTGAAAAAATTGTTTCATAGAAGTGTTAACAAATTCCCCCCCTCCCCATTGTCAGATCGAAAAATCTGGATATGTTTTTGAAATTGGGTTTGAATCATGGTATGAAACATAACGAATTTGTCAAGAACTTCAGATTTATTTTTTAAGAAACAAATCCATGTCATACGAGTGCAATCATCTACAAACAGTACAAAGAAACGAAGGTTTTGTCCTCCCATGATTGGTGATGGACCCCATACATCAGAATGAATTAATGAGAAAGGAACATCAACCCTGGTGTTATTTGGTTTGAATGTTTGTCTATGACTTTTGGCTAACACACATGTTTCACACAACGATAGTTTTTTTGAAGGAAATAACTTAGGAAAAAGAGTATGTAAATAACCCGTAGAGGGATGACCCAATCTTCTGTGCCATAACCATGCTTCTCTTTCTGTGGTTCCATGAGCCATCATCACAGTACCATTTTGAGTCACCTCATCCACATAATACAATCCTTGTTTCTCAGTGCCACGCCCAATGATCGCTCCTGTCCTGATATCCTGTAAGATACAAAAAGTTGGATGCATTAGAACTGAGCAATTTAGTTCTTTTGTAACATGACTTATTGATAACAGGTTTTGAGAAAGAGATGGAACATATAGGCAATTAGAGAGTTTTAACATAGGAGAAAACTCAATTGTTCCTCCTTGTTTGACTTCCATTTTTCCACCATTTGCAGTTTGTATAAGTTCTTTTCGAGGTTTGGATAACGAAAAAAGATCCGAAATTTCATGAGTCATGGTGTCGGTGGCCCCGCTATCAAGTATCCAAGTTTTGTCTCGTATATTATCACAAGAAAATATTATATTTGCACTTCCTCCATTTTTTGGATCATTTCTGCAGTTTTTTAAACTTTTTTCTATATAGGGAACAAGGGAATAAACTTCAAGGGTTAGTTCTGACATTTCAATTTTTTCCGGGTCAAAATTGATTTTTTTAGTTTTAGGGTTAAAATTCGGGAACCCCTCATTCCCGTTACCTTCTTCTGCGATTTCAGTGAAGCTCCCCCCCCCTCTCTCGATTTCGCATCCAAGCCTCCAAAAAATCCGGTGAGTCCGTCGCCTTCCCGGTCGGTTTTTCTGTGGTTCACGGCGGCGGACGACGTTCTGTCCCGATCATCCATCGTTTTCGGTGGAGGCGCACCCAATACACCACCAAAAGCTTCGCATCTGATCATTCCGTCGCCGTTCGGAGTGGCGCAGTTGTTGCTCACGGCGGCGGGGTTTGTCTGGTTAGAAGCGGTGGTTCGTTTTGGTGCAGTCGAGCGGCGGTAATCCATCGGCGGAGATGTGGGTCGAGCTTTGGATCGGGGTTGATTTGTAGATCCCACTGCTATTCCTCCGAAACCACCATAGTTACCGTCGCCGTCTGTAACGCCAAGATACTCTTTTTATAATTATTATAAAAGGGTAAATTGGTCATTTTACCTTGTAAGGGTAAAATGGTCTTTTGGACAGAAAAGTATTTGGTTTGAAATAATATTTTGAGTTTTGGACTTAAAATGTTATAAAAACTGATTTTTGGTCGTGTTACCGAAAAAGGGTATTTTGGTCATTTGACCAAGTCAACGACCAATTATGTAAAAATATTGTTGGTTGTGGCCAAAATGTAAGAAATGGAAGTTTTATTGTAATAAAACTTGAGTGTTGTGGTCAAAGTTCAAGAAAATGGAACTTTAGGACCAAAAATGTAAATTTTTGGAGTATAAATATAGAGAGTTTGACTCTCCTCTTTGACCAGCTCATTGTGCAGCTACGGGAGTGGATTTTGGAGAGAAATTTCTGGAAGATCATGAAGCTTGAGGCAAGGAATTGGAATCAAGGTTTGGAATGGGTGATTCCTAAACAATTTAAGGTTAGTAACTTGATTTCTATCCAAGCTTTTGTGTGTTCTTCACATGATGAACTAGAAACTGAATTTCAGTTATGATTATGTGTTTAAGTTGATGTAATACTTCCCTTAAGTCATTAGAATAAGGACTTAACTAAAGAAAGTGGAAGTAGGTTGCTATTAGTGATGAATTTGAAGTTTGGGGTTGTTAGAACTAAGAACCCTAATTCTTCATTTTGATTGATTTGGTTGTTTTAGATGGTTGAAAACCTTGTTAAGGTATAAGGTTTTAGTCCTAGAACAAACCCCAATCGATTAAGGACCTGATTAAGGCCTTAATGGACCAAAACTGCTTGCTACAGTGCATAAATCGCGGCTGGACAGGAGAGACCTGCAGGCGATAGGCGCGGTGCGCCCAAAAGCCTGGCGGGGTGCGCCCAGGCGCAGTGCGCCCATGCCTGGGCGGGGTGCGCCCCTCAGACAGGAACTTTGAAACGCTATCTTTTGCGTTGCTTGTCCGTTTTAGCTCAAATTTGGACCATAGGCTCGTTATGGTCTGAAAAGTTTGGGAAAATTTTTAGATTGAGTTTCCGACCCCTCGGGGGCACTGTAGACCGATCCGAATGTCCCGGTGAATAGTAAAATTCATATAAAGTTAGTAAACGGAAAGTTTATTAACTAGGCATTGTTTGTAACAATGTTTTATTGAACTCTAGTGTATTAGAGTTAGTTGAAATGGGTATTAACCTATAATTATGTTGAAAATGATTAAATTATAGGTGCGGGACAAAATTCTACGGATCGTATCGGAAAGCAAGGAACAACAAATTAGTTGTAATAATCCTTCAGGTGAGTAATCTCACTGATACCATATGTGATATATGATGATTGAGTTGTTACAGGTTGAAACTGATTGTGGGACGAAACTGATAGTTCCAAGATACGTTTGAAGAGACAAGATCGGATAAGCCGTGAGTCATTGCGATGACAAGAACGGAACCGTGAGTCTAGGCAATAGCGGCTAATCCGTGAGCCATAATTAATTCTGGATTTTATATCCAATGGGTACGGCCTACGGGCAATGATTTCTGGATTTTTTATATCCAATGGGTGCGGCCTATATGGCTATGATTTTTGGATTGTATGTCCATCCGGTGCGGCCTTCGGGCTATGTCTCCGATGCGGCCTTCGGGCTATGATATTTGATGCGGCCTGTTGGCTATGACTCCGGCCTGTTGGCTATGACTCCGGCCTGTTGGCTATGACTCCGGTGCGGCCTTCGGGCTATGTCTCCGATGTGGCCTACGGGCGATGACTCCGGTGCGGCCTTCGGGCTATGTCTCCGATGCAGCCTTCGGGCTATGATATTTGGTTCAGCCTGTTTGGCTATGATTTTGTTACAGGTACACGGTACAGCCTGTTTGGCTATGATTTTGTTACAGGTACATGGTGCGGCCTTTTGGCTATGATATCGGGTTATTAAACCCAGCTGGTGCGGCCTGCGGGCTATGAATTGTATATTGATAATGTTTTGGTGCAGCTTGTATAGCTATGACACAGGGTACGGCTGTTAGCCATGATATATGATGCAGTCCAGTGTGACTAAGAAATATGGGACAGAAATCGTTAAACATGCTTATAGATGCAAATAACTAACGTGGCTTGTTGATTACAGGTCACTATGGTTCAGCCTGTAGGGCCACAGAATAGGATGTGAAATCCTAGAGTATATATGGTCAGCCAGTAAGGCTAGGAGTTTGGATTCGATATCCAGACAGTTATATAATTGTGTTTTGATACGTGTTATCTGCAGATTTGATTATTCACTGAGCTTTGTAGCTCATACCGTTTGTTACTGTCCCTGCAGGTTAGCATGATACTGATAGGGGACAAGATAGAGTCCGTGACTCGTGAAGTAGGACTCGTAGATGCTGTCAGTAGCAGCCCGGCTTTAAAGGAGATTATGGTATTTTATACTCTCCTTGATACACTTGTACCCGTATTTATTAAAATATACCCCTTGTTATGGTTTTATGTATTGAAACCTGTGTTTTAAATGAAAATTTTTTCAGGGGTGTTTTTGTTTTAAAAGCCGGGTGTTACAAGTTGGTATCAGAGCCGAGGTTTAAGTGAACTAGGTGTCTATAGAGTAGATTCCTGGACTTAAACCCTGAAACAGTAGACATGATGAACTGTTAGGTGTATATAGTTGTTGGTATACATATATAACCTAACTATTGCTGACTTCTAACGTATAAGAAGTATGAGCAGCGGGTATTACTGGGAGGAATTTAGTGCGTGTCACTTTAAGAGGCGGATCAGCCTTTTCTCAAGACTCCATCGAACGAGGGGCAACGAGACAAGTAGCGGAAAAATCCACATGACGAGCAATGTTAGCTGATGTGGTCAAGTAAATGAAACGGTTGCTCACCTTGGTTGATATTCAAGGTGAAAGAACAGTAGTTGAGACTACGTGAAAAGCAGTGGACTTCTCAGAAGAAGTTGTCACAAATTGGGTCCAACCTTATAGGGAAAGGACCAAAACAGAGCCACTATGTATAGTGATCAGTGCAGGAAAGGCACTAAGGAAAATTGTAGAGTTGAGACTCTACCGTGACATGCTGAAATTGCAGATGATAGGAGCAGATTGCTCGAGCTTGTTGTATGGGACGGAAGTGGTTCCAGCGTGGAACTATAGATCACTTCTTTATGAAATACTCACATGTGAAATGTGGAGTAACGGGTGATGAACCCAGGAAAGAAAGAAAGAACGAATGGTCGAAAAGGACCCATGGTACCATGAGCATCTCAGTAGATTGTGGAAGAAGCTCGTGAGGAGACTGATATAGTCGCAGATGTCATTGTTCTGAATATAACTCGTGTATGTTATCTTTGATCCATGAAGTTATGCTTTGGATCGATGACTTGATGTCTTGTTTGAATTTTTCATCAATGATTTTGGATGAAATATTTGAAATAGCTATTGTAGATAGCAAGTATGTTCAAGATATTGAACACCTGGAAAGTAGTCTGCCTAGGATTTACGGGACCCTTTTCCCTATGAATCTGAAGCCGATGACTACCAGTGAATCTGAAGCAATTGTGCTTATGAATTTGTTAGCAATGAATTATGCTAACATGAATTGTAGAAATATGAACATGATGGTTCAGAAAGCAGAAATGAGCGGATGAAAATCCATGGTAAATAACAGTTGTTGAGAATACCGGTTAGCTTCTTTGCTTAAACTCGGAAAAGAGTTAGTAAAGGAATGATGTTGTAGTTGGCATATGTGGTATGGGCCAAGCTTAATAAAGTGGTGAAAGTAGTGTACTACTTTAAATAAATTTTCGGATGATTCTTTTGAAAAGAACTTCCAAGATTTCTGCCAGATTGGCAAGAAGAGCTTATGATTAAGCTGGTATTGGGAGCCGTTCCTGTTATCTAGGCTCTGTGTTTGTTGGCCTCTGCAGAGATGGCAGAGTGGTAAAACAATTGAAATAAATTGTTTTTAAATTGGGATCTCATATGACTGTAAGTGTCATCAGATGGAACCCTATCTGTTTGAAAAGAAGAAAGATAAGTTAATGTGTATGTACATTGACTACTGAGAATATGATATTCTCGAAACTAGATTGAAAATGAGGTACAGTTGTACCAGATACTGGAGTTACTTCACTGAGTTAAGTGATATGTTAAATTCTCCAAGTATGAAAATTTGGCTAAAAGAAGTTTCAACCCTTTGGGCATGATAACAATGCCAGAGATGATAAAGTAGAACCAGTGGAAAGAATGATACCGTAATAAAACTGGAATCGCCCGAGGAATCCGACTGACATTGTAGTTCCTTGGATTTGGCGGGTTACTATAGGAGAGTTGTAGAAAACTGCTCCTTGATTGCTGGTTAGCTGACTAAAGTTGACCAAGAAAAGTGTAAAGTCTGAGTGGTAGAAAGACCACATATATGTTGTAAAGGTTTGGAATAAACCTTGTGTAAACCTCTAACATTAGCAATGATGCTAAGTAGAGAAGATAGATTGGATCATTGAAATGTATCCAACGTTGACTGTGGATGCATGATATTGCGGTAGCAATCATGAACATGGCATTTAAGCTTTGGAAACACTATTTGTATGGTGTAAAGCTTATAAAGATAAGATCATAAAAGTTGAAATACTTAATTGATCAAAAGGAGCTGAAGATGAGATAGTAAAGATAGATGGGTTACTTAGAGATTTCGGGTATGAAATCTTGTACCATCTCAGAGAGGCATATGTGGTTACAGATGCCTTGAATTAGAAAGAGTAACCTTTGTAGGTTACATCCACATGCGTGAACGCGGCAAATTGATTACCTGAGTTGATTCGGGTAGCACAGGAAGATGTGTGCAAGTCTGAAAAAGTGAAAAGTGAAGAAATGATTGAAAAGTAGCGGAAGTTGGTTGGAATATCACAGTGATTTAACTTCCGTGGCGGTTGTAAATGTGAGTTCCAAAGCCAAGTGAAATATAAAAATCATCTTGAAAAGATGCATTTTGTATCAGATATGCAGCATACCCGGGGCGATACCAAACTGTATAGGTCGATAAAACCTATGTGTTGGCGGCCGGGGCTGAAGAAAGACATGTGAAAAGTGTTTGACTTGTGTGTAACTACAGTCAAATCATTAGAAGTATGTGGACTGTCGGTCCCAAAAATGAAATGGGACGAAAAATATCATAGACTTTGTAGTAAAGTCTTTGCAAATACCGTATGGGTATGACACCATATGGGTGAATTGCAGGTTGATTGATGAAATCAGTGTATGTTTATACTGACTAAGAAGAAATTAAGAGTGGAAAAGTAGTGAAAAACTACAAAGATAAAGAAAATTGTTGACGTGCACTACAGGTGACGACTGTATCGGATCGAGATACTAGAATTATTTGCTGAATTTAGCATTAATTCTTAAAGTTTTTAGCTCAAAAGTACTAGTAAGTACTGTATGCGAATCCTAGATGGATTGATGAGGTGAAATAATGATGCAAACCTTAGGAATTATGCCTGAAATCGGCATAACAGACCCTAGTGGAAAACTAGATGACCGTCTATTCGTGGTAGAAGTTGTAGATTAGTATAGGTATTATACTAGTGTTTTATTGACTCGTAGGAGGTATTGCATAGACTACCGTGATGTACGCCGATTTGCTAGATAGAAGTTGGGGTGAAGCTGTTGACTAAACCTGAGATTGTATCTCAAACAGAAGAAAAGATTTGGCAAGGTCGAAAAAGCTTGGAAATAGACCAAGATCGACAAGAGTAGTATGCGGATTGTCGAGTAAAACCTTTGAAACCCCAAGTAAGGGAAGAAAGTGGAACTCAAAGTGACCCTCCGGAAAGACTAGAAATTGATGTGGGACAAAAAGGAAAGTTGAGTCCTTGTTGATTGGACCTTTCTGTATATCCCAAACGCAAGAAATTGCGTGTGTTGATTGAATATCCTTGATGAACTTCAAGATGATTGTAAAGTTTTCAATGAGTCTCAGGGTTCTGAGAACATAGATTGATAGATGTTAACGAATCCCTCATGTGAAATGAGGAAGATAAGTGATTATGGTACCCGGGACAACCGGATGAGTGATATGCGCGTGGTGATATAACCACGAGATTCGAAGTTTGGTATGGTTAAAGAGCTGTAGCAAAACCATAAAGGTTTCCATGTGATATGAGAAACCGGAATAGTAACGAGAAAGAAATACCCTCGCGTGATAATATGATTTCGGGGACGAAATCTTTTGAAGGAGGGGAGAATTTGTAACGCCAAGATACTCTTTTTATAATTATTATAAAAGGGTAAATTGGTCATTTTACCTTGTAAGGGTAAAATGGTCTTTTGGACAGAAAAGTATTTGGTTTGAAATAATATTTTGAGTTTTGGACTTAAAATGTTATAAACACTGATTTTTGGTCGTGTTACCGAAAAAGGGTATTTTGGTCATTTGACCAAGTCAACGACCAATTATGTAAAAATATTGTTGGTTGTGGCCAAAATGTAAGAAATGGAAGTTTTATTGTAATAAAACTTGAGTGTTGTGGTCAAAGTTCAAGAAAATGGAACTTTAGGACCAAAAATGTAAATTTTTGGAGTATAAATATAGAGAGTTTGACTCTCCTCTTTGACCAGCTCATTGTGCAGCTACGGGAGTGGATTTTGGAGAGAAATTTCTGGAAGATCATGAAGCTTGAGGCAAGGAATTGGAATCAAGGTTTGGAATGGGTGATTCCTAAACAATTTAAGGTTAGTAACTTGATTTCTATCCAAGCTTTTGTGTGTTCTTCACATGATGAACTAGAAACTGAATTTCAGTTATGATTATGTGTTTAAGATGATGTAATACTTCCCTTAAGTCATTAGAATAAGGACTTAACTAAAGAAAGTGGAAGTAGGTTGCTATTAGTGATGAATTTGAAGTTTGGGGTTGTTAGAACTAAGAACCCTAATTCTTCATTTTGATTGATTTGGTTGTTTTAGATGGTTGAAAACCTTGTTAAGGTATAAGGTTTTAGTCCTAGAACAAACCCCAATCGATTAAGGACCTGATTAAGGCCTTAATGGACCAAAACTGCTTGCTACAGTGCATAAATCGCGGCTGGACAGGAGAGACCTGCAGGCGATAGGCGCGGTGCGCCCAAAAGCCTGGCGGGGTGCGCCCAGGCGGGGTGCGCCCCTCAGACAGGAACTTTGAAACGCTATCTTTTGCGTTGCTTGTCCGTTTTAGCTCAAATTTGGACCATAGGCTCGTTATGGTCTGAAAAGTTTGGGAAAATTTTTAGATTGAGTTTCCGACCCCTCGGGGGCACTGTAGACCGATCCGAATGTCCCGGTGAATAGTAAAATTCATATAAAGTTAGTAAACGGAAAGTTTATTAACTAGGCATTGTTTGTAACAATGTTTTATTGAACTCTAGTGTATTAGAGTTAGTTGAAATGGGTATTAACCTATAATTATGTTGAAAATGATTAAATTATAGGTGCGGGACAAAATTCTACGGATCGTATCGGAAAGCAAGGAACAACAAATTAGTTGTAATAATCCTTCAGGTGAGTAATCTCACTGATACCATATGTGATATATGATGATTGAGTTGTTACAGGTTGAAACTGATTGTGGGACGAAACTGATAGTTCCAAGATACGTTTGAAGAGACAAGATCGGATAAGCCGTGAGTCATTGCGATGACAAGAACGGAACCGTGAGTCTAGGCAATAGCGGCTAATCCGTGAGCCATAATTAATTCTGGATTTTATATCCAATGGGTACGGCCTACGGGCAATGATTTCTGGATTTTTTATATCCAATGGGTGCGGCCTATATGGCTATGATTTTTGGATTGTATGTCCATCCGGTGCGGCCTTCGGGCTATGTCTCCGATGCGGCCTTCGGGCTATGATATTTGATGCGGCCTGTTGGCTATGACTCCGGCCTGTTGGCTATGACTCCGGTGCGGCCTTCGGGCTATGTCTCCGATGTGGCCTACGGGCGATGACTCCGGTGCGGCCTTCGGGCTATGTCTCCGATGCAGCCTTCGGGCTATGATATTTGGTTCAGCCTGTTTGGCTATGATTTTGTTACAGGTACACGGTACAGCCTGTTTGGCTATGATTTTGTTACAGGTACATGGTGCGGCCTTTTGGCTATGATATCGGGTTATTAAACCCAGCTGGTGCGGCCTGCGGGCTATGAATTGTATATTGATAATGTTTTGGTGCAGCTTGTATAGCTATGACACAGGGTACGGCTGTTAGCCATGATATATGATGCAGTCCAGTGTGACTAAGAAATATGGGACAGAAATCGTTAAACATGCTTATAGATGCAAATAACTAACGTGGCTTGTTGATTACAGGTCACTATGGTTCAGCCTGTAGGGCCACAGAATAGGATGTGAAATCCTAGAGTATATATGGTCAGCCAGTAAGGCTAGGAGTTTGGATTCGATATCCAGACAGTTATATAATTGTGTTTTGATACGTGTTATCTGCAGATTTGATTATTCACTGAGCTTTGTAGCTCATACCGTTTGTTACTGTCCCTGCAGGTTAGCATGATACTGATAGGGGACAAGATAGAGTCCGTGACTCGTGAAGTAGGACTCGTAGATGCTGTCAGTAGCAGCCCGGCTTTAAAGGAGATTATGGTATTTTATACTCTCCTTGATACACTTGTACCCGTATTTATTAAAATATACCCCTTGTTATGGTTTATGTATTGAAACCTGTGTTTTAAATGAAAAATTTTTCAGGGGTGTTTTTGTTTTAAAAGCCGGGTGTTACACCGTCGATGGCGGCGCTGCTGTTGCCCACGGCGGCGGAGGCTTTCCCTCGTCCCCCTCCATATTGTCCGATCGAAGCTTTAGTCTTTTTATGCCCGTCGATCCACCACTCGGGATACCCGAAAATTTTGAAGCATTGCTCCTTGGTGTGTTTCATCATCCCGCAGTGCTCACACTTTAGGTGAGTTTTATCTTCTTTGGGAAATCGGTTACCTTTTGAAAAATTTTCTGGTCGACGGTTACCTTTTGAGATAAAACCAACTCCACATGAATCTGTGGTAAATAATCCCATTGCTAATCCTTGCGGTTCATTTGAAACGGTTCCCAAAATGTTTTGGTGAGCCGCTTCTTTTCGGACAGCAGCGTAAGCCGCCTCGGCGGTTGGTAGAGGATCCCATCGGAGGATATCTCTTTTAACAGAATCATATTTCCGATCAATGGCATTTAAAAATTGAAAAAGTTTTTAGTCAGACCTGATTCGGGTGTAAGTTTGAATGTCTGCTGGACATTTCATGGGATTTGGATCGATTCTTTCGAGTTCTCCCCAAATTCCTTGTAAAGTGATCCAGAAGTCTTCAAGTGAAGTGCTACTTTGTTTAAATTCATTTGCCTTTACATGGAGATTGAAAGTTTGTAGCTTGTCTTTTCCGCTGCTGTAAGTGACCACCAAGGCATCCCAGAGTGACTTTGCTGTAGGATACTCGGTCAGGTTGCTTGCAAGTTGTGGTTCTATGTTTTGTATTAGCCATGAAAAAATGACCAGATCATCTTGTTCCCACTGCTCGAATTTTCCATCATCTTGATCTGGAGGATTTGAGGTTAAGTGGGATAACAGGGCTTTTGATTTTCCGCCTATGGCAACCCGAATCATCGGGGGTCCATAGAGCATAGTTTTGGCTATTGAGTTTGAGGTTGATTTGCAGGCTGTCGGATAATTTGGGATTTTGTGGTTGGGTGTTTCTGATCAGATTTGCTAGTTGTATAGCCAAATCTGTATTTGGATTATCACCTTCAGACATTTTTTGGTAAGTGATGAGCTGGTTGAGGATCTCAACACTGCTCTGATACCATGTTAAAGGATATAGAAGCAAATAACTAAATACTTCATTGTATTTCATTCATATGGAAGCCTTACACTAAATACACGATGCTTGACCCTTTACATAAATAAAGAATAGACTGAGAAATTACAGTGGGAAACATAGAGAATCATGTTGGATCTAAGTGGATGGAAAGATGGAAAGTGACCCATACTATAAACTATTTATTTTAACAGTCAGTTACCCTTATCGTCGTCTCCCTCTCTCTCTATATCTATTCTACGACTACCAAGGATGGACCTTACTCTCAGCATCAAACGAGGAGCAGCACCAACACACCATACGATAGACAGACCTTACTCTTAGCATCAAAATCCCACAATGACGGACCTTTTGAGAGTTCTATACCAACCAATCTTTCTCATATTCCGTCATTGGCAACCTAACCCTATCGACGACCCGAATCCCTTTTGATCTTCATAATCAGAACTAGGTAAGCTTCTATATATATTTTTTTAAACCTAAATATTGACTCATTGTTACACGCTGATTTTACCGATTTGTTTATTATCATTAAATAAATTTTCGATTTTGTTTTTTAGATTCAGCAGTAGAGGGGAAAATTTGAAGGAGAATGAGGTATGGATTCTATAAGTACAGGGTTTGGATTTCTTTGCTTCATTACCCCAGATCTCCAAACTCTCAGGTCTCTTTTTATGTTTTGATTCTCAGTCTCAGGTTCGATCCGATGATTTATCCTTTGGTTTTTGTTTTGTATAATTGATTTCAGTTTTTATCAGATTTGTTTAAGTAATTCTCACCTCTTTTTGCGCTTTAGTTCTTATCCTTAGGTTCAATAGGAACATATTTGAGGAGAGCAAGGAAGAATCGGATGCAACAAGAAGAAAGTCAGATGAAGAAGGTAATGCTACTGAAAAGGAACAAATTCTCACCATATAATCATCCGCCTCTGCCACCAGTTTTTTTATGTTGGTTATTTTGGCAGGACACATCAGGAGATTTTTATTTAAAGTTTCCATATCCTATAGGTTGGCATGTGAAATAGTTGTGATGTGAGTTAATTGTGCTCGCAAATCAAACGTCCAAACGCCCTAAGGTAAATAGAACTTTTCCTATCTCTGTTAAGCTTGATTGTGCTTATGGATCAAATATTCAATTACATTGATATGAATTTTAACACTAATCTTTGTTATTTGGTTCAGGGAAATGATATAGAAAGGCATGCGAAATTTGGTCTCATTTCTTTGGTGTCCTCGAGTTCATATCCTCCTTTGAAGTTATTTTTTAGTAATAAGAAATGTTGGTCGGTCTCATCTCTCTCTCTCTCTCTCTCTCTCTCTCCTCAACCTGTATTCCCTCAGCTATGTTCAAAAACTGCATTTTCAGCTTGATTCCTTTGAACCCAAGATTAACATTAATTATAGCACTTTCAGCAATCACAACCTCAGGAACAGCGGGTCTCAGCCCTGGTAGTTGTCAGACTGGTTTGTTTGGGATGCATCAGGTTATGAGCCATTGATGATGATTTGATAAAATAGACATGTAAGAAAGCAGGATGGATTTGGCAGTAATTAGGACGTGAGTTGTATCTCATGTTTTTACCCATAAAATATGTAAATAGGGATTCATGGTTTCTCAATTGTTTGTTGATAGTTTATTAAATCAGCAAAAGGAAACACTCGTATTAACTTACCTGGGTTTTTGTTCATGGTTTCACAATTGGTTGTTGATTAATTGCACATGGTTTCATTTAAGAGTTTGACTTTGGATGCAAAATTATCTTAATGATCTTCTATAGAAATCACTTTTGGACCATTGATCTTGGATTGGGTTAAATGGTTTAATCACTTGATGTGTTAAATTAGTTATTGTTAAAAAAACACTTCTGGGCGTTGATCAAGTCAACCCTTTACAAAGGAATAACACATAGTTTGTGTCTATTTTAGCAACTTATCAAATTCTATACATCCAACCATGGGAAGTCTCTCTACATTCTGTTAGATTCAAGACTCGGTGTTCTTATTGAGATATATATTCGTTCATTTGTTGTGCTTCAATGAGGAAGATCCACATGGTATATAAACATGACAATATAATCATCTCCATACAAAAATGTGCTTCTCTTTGTCATAATTTACTAAATGTGCTCACATATCCTTAATGTCAACATCTTTCTCCCACTAATTGTAGAACCTTTCTTCTCCCCCCTCCGCTATCAGCTCCCGCCGTATTGCACGGGTACATGAAACTCTAAATTTACAATAATGGTTAATCTGATGATTATAACTTAATTTTGTTTAAACATGAAACATGAATTTTAGTTTTTGTTGAGTAACTGAATTAATTCTCCATTCTCGATTTACAAGATTGTTCAATATGATTATGGAGATAATTTCGTCGGGAAATCAGAGATGAAACAGACAAATGAACGTTTAAAAGAAACTATAATATACAAAAAATTATTTAATCTTATTAACATCTCATTGACTTAATTTTTTAAAATAAAGTTTGTGTAATATTTTTTAATTTTCGAAAATAGGAAGGCACTTCTATTCTTAAACAATATTAGCAACGTATTTTTGTTTTTTATTTAAAAAAACAACATATATTATAAATATATTTTCATGATAAAATATGTTTTTTATTAAAGGCACTTCTATTATATTCTTTAATTCAGTACCTATGATTTAGAATATTACATGTTTCGTAAGGTAAACAAATAGTCGATTAGAAAAAATTCGAAGCCCGTAGAAAGAAACAATTTGCCACTCGCCGAAACAAAACTAATAGCCGAGAATAAATGGTATTTACAAATATTTTACATGTTCTTTTTTAACCTAAAAGGATTATAGTTTTGCTCAAACTTCAAAGTAAAACCCACAACAAATTATTCGCCGTGTTGCATCGCATGGGACCAGAGTAGTGAAAATAGCAATGTACTTTTGGGGTCATACCAAAAATAACAACACACTTTTTGAAATTGATATTCTATTTACCATGTATTATTTTGTACAATATGAATTGACCTTTTGACCGCAAACAAACTATTCGCCAAAAAGATATTATCCGCCTAATCATAAATAATATCTTTATACAACTTACCAAACTGAATTACCCGAAAACCGAATGACTCATACCAAAAATAAACTAATCGTGGAAAGAAAACTAATTGACGAACATTACTCCCCCCACACCACCCCTCGCCCTCAACCACCCCTCCCCCCTTGTATTTGCGCCCGCCGCATTGCACGGGTACACAACTAGTATATATATATATATATATATATATATATATATATATATATATATATATATATATATATATATATATATATATATATATATATATATATATATATATATATATATATATATATATATATATATATATATATATATATATACTAGGTGTGTACCCGCGCAATGTAGCGGGCGGCGATTAATTTCATTTACGTGAATAGTTCCCGGACAACGATTAGTTTCCTTTTGTCAGACGTCGAACAGTGACTTTTTATGAATAGTTTATTGTCAGAGTATAGTTACATTTTAGTGAATAGTGGTCTACCCGCGCGATGCGGCGTTGACAAATAGTTTGGCGTCTAGTTTTTATGCAGTCGTTAGTTTCCGACTACGGTTAGTTTTCTTTTGGCAAGTTGTTTGTGGATAAAATCAAAGCATATTGTTGTATTGGATTAAAAGGAAAAATACGCTGTAATTTTGAGTTACACATACAATATGTTGGTATTCTGTGTTAAATATGAAAGTATGTTGACGTTTTGAGTTAAAAATAAAAATATATCATTGTTTTAGGTTAAATAGTGTTCAGACAAATCAACAACAAAACAATTTCATACCCAAGAAATGAATTTTTGATAATTTAGGGAGTGATTTACCGACAAAATTCATTGAATATTTTTTTCACAAAAGGGTTATTTGAGATGTTTAGAAAAACTTTCCGGTAGATATAAGGTTGGTCAATTTGGAGGGATCGACGATTGAAATATTCAAAAACTTTCCGTTTTTTTCCGTCTCTGTATGACATTAATAAACGACGCAATTTGTCTTTAAAATTTTGCAAGTAAATGTTATTAGAGTTCGTATATATGTGTATATATGAAAAATATAATTTACACAATTTTTTTTTATCAATATTTCTTCGTCATAGAACCATATACAATGACACAAAGAACTATAATACTCTTTCATTTTTAATAGTACGTACAATTTTTTAGATAGAATCAATTTTCAATTTTATTTTTTGAAAAATGATTTCCTGTCTGCTGGGTTTTATTGTCCGTTTTATAATCTTTCTTTTAACAACATATTGCAATTCACTACATATTATATCTGACCATTGGGTTTGACATCGTTGACAATCCTACGTAGAGGTGCACTAAAGAAACCGGTCTTTTCAACAAATTGAAAAAAAATCAGAAACCAGTTTTTATTAACCAGTTTTCTAATAACCGGTTTTTTATTTCAAACCGGACAGGTTTTTTATCCCAATTTTTGTTCTGGTTAACCGAACGAAATCGGTTAAAACACTGGTCTAGAACTTAATTTCACTTAAAAAACCGGCCAAAGCCGATTAGATTTTAACCGAAACCGATTGATTCAAAACCGATTCTTAAAAAAAAACTGAACCAGTTATAAACCGGTAAATGTCCATCGTTAAACCTATGCATTTGGCTAGCTTTTTATTTCTACAGTCCGTACAAAATGCAATATAACTTCTTAAGTTATTGTGTGTCACCTCTCATGTCTTTTCACCGAATCTTTAACTGTTTAGTTTTCGTGTGTAGGGAGGTCATACCTCTCTCATGTCTTTTCAACTTTTATGCTGTATATATTGATTATTTAATTAATTTACTTAACTTTGTATTAAATAATACGACACAATGCTGTATATATTGAAGGCTAGCCACTGATGACAACAACCTGAACCTGATCTTGTGATCAATGTACAAATCAAATCTTTGATTTACAACTATATCAAAGGTATGAAGATTTGAAGTATCAAATAAAAAATCATCGACTTTATTAAATTTTCGTGTGTAGGGAGATCATACCTCTCTCATGTCTTTTCAACTTTTATGCTGTATATATTCATTATTTAATTAATTTACTTAACTTTGTATTAAAAAATACGACACAATGCTGTATATATTGAAGGCTAGCCACTGATGACAACAACCTGAACCTGATCTTTTGTGATCAATGCACAAATCAAATCTTTGATTTACAACTATATCAAAGGTATGAAGATTTGAAGTATCAAAAAAAATCATCGACTTTATTAAATTTTGATAACAACCAACATTTCAAAACTATAGTTAGATGGCATAGACAAAAAACAATGAATCACAACAGTACTATGTTAATATATAAAAACAACCACCTAATTATTTCTTTAACCTAGAAAGAATTTGCTACAAAAATCCTAATTGAATATTCAAAAAATTCTTTAGTATGTGTCCAGAGCGTGTCACAAACCAAGATCTGCAAAAAAAAAAGCCAAATAAAAATAAAAATAAACTTAGGAATACAAATATCAATCTTCCCTGTTCTTGACGAAAATACCAGATCTGCAAAAGAAGAAAAATATTGTTGGTTTATTTGAATAAATCCAAAATTAGAAAAGAATTAACCAAAGACAGATGGTGAACCTTAAACTAAATCCACCAGTAACTTTTATCAGGAAACAAGTTCATGTAGCACCAAAAAACATGGGTCACGAACCATAGAGATTTGAAGCTACGCAAATGAACAAACACATAGATATCATAAGAAAAAAAATACACATATCATGGTGGAGAGCAAAACAATAAGGTTTCATGTTCTTACCAACATCTGATTCAAGAATTGTTCCCTTCATCTTTTTTGGTCCGGGTGAGTTGCTGCTCCCATGTTTATTCAAAATCTCGACCCAAACTCATCCAAATAAATAGTAGCTGGTATGGAGTAGGGGACAGCTAAGCCTTGGTTCTGTGTTACTCACTATTTTCGGTTCTGGATCTAGATCGAAGATCTTAAAGTGGTTCCAGAACTGAGAAAAATCGAGAAAAAGAAAGAAAAAAATGAGAACCTGACCGTGTTTCATTTTGTGGTGTACTTCAGTTGTTCTTCAATGAAACAAAAGCGAATGAATTTTTTGGACCAAAAAGACGAAGGGAAGTCCTCCACGGTGGTACAAGAAGAGCTATGGCGGTGAGGGAAAGCGAAGATGGTCCGATGTTCAGTTGGTGGTGTCGTTTAGGAGTGCCGACAGGGTATTTTAGAGAGAGAAAGATAGGTTGGGAGACACGAAGATGGTGCTGCAGATCTGTTGGTGCAGATGTATTGATGTGTTGGTAAGGCGGCTGTCACAAGTAGTAAAGGTGTTGGTGGGGTGGAGGTGATGAACTGTGGTGGCTGAGGACGGCGGCTATGGTGGAAGGTGTGTTGGCTTCGTGTTCTGTAACCCAAACCTAATTCCAATTGAGCGTGAACAATGTGTAGCCGTGTAGGTATAAAGCCCATTACAAGAGAGAGTAGTAGGAAGCTAAAAAGGTCGATCCGTGTGAGTGATCTTTCTATCCATTACATTATTTTTAGAGATCAACGGCGCCTGTGACATCCGTGTGACCGTGTCCTCCTTCCGGTTATGTGTGCACTGTTTATGCACCAGTGAGTTGTACCAATTTTAAGACATAGTCTTAATTTTAAGATTTATATGTTTTATATATATATATATATATATATATATATATATATATATATATATATATATATATATATATATATATATATATATATATATATATATGTAAAATAAGTTGTGCGTAATTTAAAGCTTTATATGTATTTTATGAGAAATTATGTTTGTAAGGGTATTTTGGTCATTTGACCATATACAGAAATTACTATGAAATTATATTTTAGTCTTTGGACTAAAAATGTAAGAATTATAGTTTCATGTGGCCAAACTTAATGTTGGTGTCAAAAGTCCAAGAAATGGAACTCAGGGGACTGAAATGTCATTAAGGCAAAGTGTGGAAAATATAAATATGAGAAAATATCTCATAAATGTTCTCAGAATGCAAAAGAGAATTCGAGAGAGAGCTAGAGGGCTGGAGAACACGGGAGTTGCAAGTTCACGAAGATTGGAAGCAAGGATTTAAGAATCAACACTTGGAATTGGTGATTCCAAGCTTTTAAGGTAAGAATTCAATAACCCTAGCTTAGTTTCTCAAGTTTTGATGGATAATCTGCAAAATCCAACTTCTGATTTTGAGGATGAGGTTAAATCAATGAATTCATACACCTTATCTAGCTCAAATCAACACAAGGAATGGATTTCTAACCATAAAACGTGGTTGAATCTATGGAAATGGGTTTTGAGCTCAAGAACCCTAGAAATGGGTTTATGGGACTGAAAATTATTCTTATGATTTTGTTAAGTCATATATGTCATAAAGAGTGTAAGAAATCTGTTCCATGCTTGAAAATTCATTAAAATGGTTTTTTGAGAAAAATTTGGGTTTTCGAGAATGATTTCAAGCAAAAAGGAAGAAATTGATAAATTTATGGTTTAAATGTATAAAGGAGTTGTTATTTTAGCCCTAGAATGATTTTATACCAATTAAGCCAAGTATTAAGAACTTAATGTGAGGAATGGTGCAACTGCAGTTGGAAAAATCGCCAAAATAGGCAATGAACTTCACGATCACGACCCGACCCTTATAGGTCGCGACGCGACCCTACGCCAGGGGAAAATTTCAGTTTTTGCAATGAGTCTCCTGCCAAGTGAAATTGGATTTTGAGATTTAGTCCTATACTTGTCCGTTTGACCTCAGATTTTGAACACATGTCCAATATGGTCCAAAATGACACAGAAAATTGTCGAAATGAAATACGGCCTCTCGAGGGTACTGTAGTAAAATACGTATAATATACGACTTAATTAAAGTTGGTCATTTAAAAGTTATATAACTGTTATGACCTATGATAGTATAATGAGTTATAGAGTCAATAGAAATAAATGTTAATGTATGATATATTAAATATAGGTGCAAGTCAAGTGATTGAGCAACATCGGAAGGGTAAAGAACCAAGAAACACTTAGTCAACTTTTCAAGAACTATAAGGTGAGTACATGAGATATTTAACTCCTTTGGAGTACATGGCAAGTAAGTTTATAACATTTTATACAAAAGTTTAATACGTGAAGTTATTATTAGTTTTATAAATAAACTTATGAAATGAAAGTATATTGTTATGTTTGAAAGTAAAGTGATGACTATATGTCTAATTTATGAAAATTAAGCATGTGTTTTGGCACATAGCCACAAAGTTATAAAAAGTGATGAGTTTTGGCAAGTAGCTTTTAAATGTGAAAGAAGTTCTAAGTAAGCGAAAAGTATTTTATATGACTGATATTTGTAGCAAGCATTGTTAGTAAGGGAACCATGCCGTGTTCCACCTACCCGGGTTAGGTATGGAGTCTACTGGGGAAAAAGCTACATCGCGAAGTAGATCTCCTAAGCAACTTCTACTGTGAGGATTGATCTGTTCTTTCTAGCTGTAGAGACTTGGGGTATCACTTTTGGTGATTAAGGCCCTAAGTATAAAAATCCAGCAAGTTTATAATACCAGTCAAAGAAAGTAAGGAAGATGTTATTTGTTTTTACAAAGTATGCTATGAAATGATTTTTGAAAAGTAAAGTGTTATGTTATATTACTTCTATAAAGTTTTGGCAGATATTTTATGTTAAGAATCTTAAAAGAAAAAAATTGGAAAAAGAAATTAAATGTTTGGGTCTAAAACTCATGTAACTCACGAGACATTTTTGTCTTACGTATTCTATTTTTATGCCATGTATTCCAGGTTCAGGTACGAAGATGTAAGATAGTTTGAAGTTGTAAAATAAATCCTAGAGTGTGAAGGAGTGGAGCTGGTTACAGCTTACATCAACTGGTATTTGGTCAAATCCATTCCCTTAAACTTTATGGTTGTTTGATATGTAATTGTAACACCCCTTGTCGTATTTAAACAAATACAATGGTTTTTGTTAAACCGTATTTTGTAAAATATGCTTTTATGTAATATAAATGGTTTGTAAAAGTTGGGGCGTTACAAGTTGGTATCAGAGCCATAGTTTAAGCGAATTAGGATTGGATCATTCCACTCCTAGGCTTAGACTTGTGAAATAGGGAGTTAGAGTGGGTTATGTAGTTTTATTATGTCTTAAGGAATTGAGACATTGCTTGTTAATAGAATTATATGGGTATAGCTATGAGTAAAAGTAGCTAATTGATATTAGTGAACAGTGGAACCGAGCGGAAGCATTGGGAACAATATGTGTAGGTAATTATGGTAATATGGGCCCGTATTATCATAATCACAGGACGCGTATTGAGCCTAGTGTAGCCACGAGGGAATACTGGGAAACTGGTGGAAAAAGTAGTAAACTAATATTTATGACATATTACGAAATACTAAAGTATTGGAATTTTATAGCAAAATGCGAACTAGAAGTGGCCAAGGATCGTATGCGGAAAATCCAGGACCTAATCCAAGGCCTCCTGTTCCTCACCGACCGCCCCAAGCCGATGATGAAGGCAATTCTAGGGGTGATGTTGATCCATCTCCATTGACATTGGAGGCAATTCAGAAATTATTGCATGACTCGCAAGCACAAACAAGACAAGAAATGACTCGTCTTTTGGATGAACGACTAGGCGATAAATCTAAATCGCAAACTGAAGATAGTGTGAAAAGTGTAGCTCCAGAGGGTACTAACCCAATACAGACCTCTTCTCAAGGAGATTTTTCTTCCAAATCGCAGCAACAATTCAAGACCAAAGGAGTGTGTACCTTTAAGGACTTTATGTCCTGCCGACCTAAGGAGTTCAACGTGGAAATGGACCCGAAAATAACTATTCGGTGGGTGACTGAAATGGAGCAGATTCTTCGGATATGCCGTTGTGAAGAGGATATGAAGGTAGGGTTTGCTTCTCAAATGTTAAAGGCCGATGCCCTTAATTGGTGGAATACTCTTCACCGAACTAAGGGAAGTGAGATTGTGGATGCATTTTATTGGGAGGAGTTTGTCAGGCGATTGAAAGGCAAGTTTTGTTCAGCTAGGCACCGAGAGAATTTAATCAATGAATTCTTTGCTCTTACGAAAGAGAAGCAGACAGTTGATGAGTATACCAAGAAGTTCTGTGAGATGCTACCTTTTCTGGAGAATATATTACCTACTGAAGCTGGGAGAATAAATTGTTATGTCAATGGGTTACTGGGGGGACTACTCATTGGAGGTTGGAAAGGCTACTACTCTTGATGAATCCATTGAATCTGCAGCTAGAGTTTAAAGTATGATCGAGAAGAAGGCTAAAGAACGTCAAGCTTTTGGGGAGAAACGAAAGTCTTTAGGAATCTCTGGAGCAAGTAAGAATAGTCGATTTTCATCAGGATTTTCTAGAAAAAGTGAAGTCAAAGAATGCAAGAAGTGTGGAAAAATGCACGGTGGTGAATGCAAGAAGGGTACTAGTGGGTGCTACAAATGTGGTCTTCCGGGCCACCAAGCCAAGGATTGCAAGGTGAAGGATATTAACGAAGTGGAGTGCTATAATTGTCATGAAAAAAGCCATTATAGTTCCAATTGCCCAAAGAAGAAGAATGAGATGCTAGTTACAGCAAGTAATAGAAAGATGGAGCCGGGAAAGACTAAAGGGAGAGCTTTTCAGATGACTCTCGAAGAAGCCAAGGAGGATCAGGATGTGGTAGCAGGTACACTAATTGTAAACTCACAACCTGCTTATGTTCTTTTTGATTCTAGAGCACATTTTTCTTTTGTGTCCCATGAATTTCGTAAGAGTCTAAACATACCAATGAGACCCTTAGATGATACCTGTGTAATAGAAATCGCAAATGGAGAACTAGTTACGGTACGTCATGTGTATGAGAAATGTCCGATTGAGATTAATGGACGAATTTTAAAGGCTGATTTGCTACCTATCGGGATTAAAGGATTTGATATTATTATTGGGATGGATTGGCTCGGAGCTTATAATGCTAAGATTCTCTCCGGGAAACGAATAGTATCGATCAAATTGCCTGATGGTAGCAAAGCTTACATGTATGGGGAACGACGAAAGAATATGCAAAGTCTTATTTCTGCTATTAAAGCACGTAAATGCATCCATAAAGGGTGTGAATCATTTATCGCTTATGTGATGAATGGGAAGAAAGAGAAGCAGAAGATGGAAGATATAAAAGTGGTCAATGAATTTCCTGAAGTGTTTCCTGATGACTTACCTGGTTTACCACCCATTAGGCAAGTCGAATTTCGCATTGACCTTGTCCCTGGAGCAAGTCTCATTGCTCGTGCGCCGTACCGTCTTGCTCCTACAGAGATGAGAGAACTCATGTCACAGTTGCAAGAACTTCTTGACAAAGGGTTCATTCGTCCCAGCTCTTCTCCTTGGGGAGCTCCGGTGTTGTTTGTCAAGAAGAAGGACGGTATTATGCGTATGTGTATAGATTATCGTGAGCTTAATAAAGTGACAATCAAGAATCGATATCCTTTACCGCGAATTGATGATTTATTCGATCAGTTGCAAGGAGCTAGTTATTTTTCTATTTTTGAAAGTTATTAGGATTGAAAATATATCAAGCGTATTTGGTGGTAGATGGGGGTGTTTTTTTTTAATAAATTCAAAAGTATTAAATACATAAAAAAATTAAAAAGAAGATTATTAAGGGTAAAATAGACTTTTTAAGTTAGCTAGGGACCAAACTTTTTAAGAAGATTATTAAGGGTAAAATAGACTTTTTGACCCTATACTGCATCATAAATACCATTAAAATATGTCTCTATTGCTATCACTATAGCGAAATACTTACCCTATCCTCCAATTATTGCTCAAATTTGTAGATTTCATTTATTTTGTTCATTCACTTTGATGGTCAAAAGTTATCATTTCTAAATTTATCATATATATGTTATCTAATCAAAGTAGTCCATGATAACTAATTTATCTTTTACCACATAATTTGAATTATTAGAAAAAGATATAAGTTAGCAACTATGGGGACGTGTACAAATTTTATAAACTCGATCATAAAACTGGAACCACTGGTTCATGTAATGTTGCAACTAATGCCTAGGTCAAATTTAATAAAACAAAAAAAAATATAAAGGAAACGGTTTAGCCTCTCTATTTATAGATGCTTGTTTTCTCTTGAATTTTGTTTCTTAAGTGATGTAGAATGAAAAATATGTTACACTCTTATATATGTTTGATTTTCTTTTAATATTGTTTGTTAAACGTGTAAGATAAGAAACATGATACAAAATGACACACTATAAAGAAAAGTTTGATATCACATCGTCATAATAAACCAACTTAAGAATCTTTTTTATTCTATAAATTAAAGTCTTCCTCAAAGTTTAAAATAATTATATAATTCATTAGTCATTCATTATCGTTGAAAAATCATGAAATATTAAAGCTCAATGAAGTAGATAGTTAAAAAAATTATTCTAAAAAGGCTGCACTTTAAAAATATAAAGAGTCAATCTCATAATAATATTTGAATTCATTCATTAAATTGTATAAAATCACATGCAATGCTTACGATACAATTTTTACTTACAAACCACACATGCAAAAATAAGAATATTAAAAAAATTAAAAGCAAAAAAAAAAACTAATATCTAGATTTTATTTAAAATCATCATTTGTTATTTTCGTTTTATGATGTTTTAAATAATTTGCATTTCTACAATATGTAAAATATACTTTTAACATTTATAATTTTTATTGGCTTTATTTTTTTGTTTTTGTTCAATATTTTGAAATTGTAACATGACCACAAAAGTAGTTTTTAAATTGATTTAAAAATAGACAAAAGTGAATCATAATCAAAAGTATACAAAAAAATTATTTATACACAACCCACAGTAAATGCTATTAAAATCATGTAATTCAATATAACAAACTATTTATCGTAACCATATTAATTTTAGTTTTATTAGATCAATTGTATTCATTAACTATAATTGTTATAACACTTTTTCTTCCAAAAATTTTATACATGTATCTATTATCATATAATTGAAAAAAATAAGAATATTTTTATATAAAAATTTAAAAATGGTATAAACACAATATGTATTTATCAATATTCAAACTACATAACTTTTTCCTGCATAACTTGCAAGTATTCGCCTAATATGAATATAAAAGCTGAGAACACGATATACAAAAGCCAATATCATTAATAAGGAAAACGGAGAACATGCAATTTGACAAGAATGGAGATTAGAGAGCATTTCTTGAGCTAAGTTGAAACAAAATGAAACCACTTCTATTATAAACATATTGAGGGGCAAAACGGCCAATAAAATGGGTTCCAACAGCTGTAGAGATGTTCTTTTCAAAAATATCATTTTTAGACAGAAAAATAAAACGGCTAGCAACCAGTTCAGTACAACTACAAAAGGGCTGAGATCGGACACCCTTTTCGTGTTTGCACCTCTAAAAACAAGTAGTTAGACAAAATCGAAAACGAAAACTAATATTTGGCGATCAAATGAACACAAGTACCAAATTTCTTGCTTAACAGGTGTACCTGTACATGTAATTTGGTATGCCAAAAGACAGAAACAAAATATAACCATCACATCAGGTTTCTTCACCATCATATAGCATATGATTGATTAAGCAAAAAAAATAGTCTGTATAGGTCCCCAAGTCATCTACCGCCTCAAGCCCTCCACAATGTAATCCGCATACAGATCCCTTCATAAATATAAAAAAGTTATGCAACTTTTGTTGAATACCGATTTAAATTAGTAAAAATATATTTAATTTTGATCAAACATCACACAATACAAAATTGATGTGTTTTATGAACATTTGAAGCTTTTACTTACATTGAATGACTGACTGCCTCGATTGCCTTGTCGTGTGGCAAGAAATCATCAACAGCAACCTCTTTATTCTCATTCTTTTTATCTAATCGGTTATTAAGATGAATAACATTTGCAACTAAAAAGCACATTTTTGCATAACTGGACAGGAATGGACACGCTTGATATGGCTATTTTAGATGATAGAGGAGGGCATTCACGTCTTTTGCACAAATATAAAGTGAATTTGTGTCCCATCTTTTTGCATGGGATAAAAAACTTGCAAATTTGTCTCATAGACATCAATCTCAGTCCAATGCATGTCAAAAACAGTGAACCTGTTATGTTCTGTCATGTCATGTTTTATATAAGCGTTAATTACATTTTTGGTCCCTGGGTATAGAAGATTTTTTCGAATTTGGTCATTATTAGAGGTTTTTGTAACGTTTTTGTTCCTGTTTCAAGTATTATGACTTTATATTTGGGACCAAAATTGGAAAAATCAGCTATACTCAGTGACCAAAGTAGTCATTTTATTTGGAACAAGGGCCAAAAACATTACGAAAACCTCAAACAAGGACCAAAATTGCAAAAATCAGCTATACACTATACTCGGTGAAAAAAATAGTCAACTTATTTGGAACAATGACCAAAAACATTACGAAAACCTCAAATATGGACCAAAATTGCAAAATAAAACTTTTTGGGACCAAAACTGCAAATATCAGCTATACTCAAGGACCAAAAATGTAATTTACTCTGTATATAATTTAGTACTGAAAGGATACAGTCCTCAAAGAAGCGACGGATCTCAGCTAAACGATGTGGTGGGAGCTCCTTGATGTCAGTGTAATGCCTATACTCGGGATCATCAGCACAAACTGCAATTATCTTGTCATCTTTTTCTCCCTGATGAAACCCACAAATGTTTGTAAAGGTGACAAAAGGGCAATAGTGTAAATTTGTTAGACCATATGAATACCTGATCAATCATGGGCATGACTCCTATTGCTTTGGCACGTAGGAAACAACCTGGCAGGATAGGTTCCTGTATGTGTGTGCAAAAACCTCCATAAAATTGTAGCAAATATATGAATTTATTAAAAAGAATTAAAAAATTTTAAAATGTTAAAGTACCTGCATGATGACCAAGACATCGAGCGGGTCGTTGTCCTCACACAAAGTACGAGGGACAAAACCGTAATTGTGAGGGTACACCACTGATGAGTATAGAACACGATCAACCTGATAAAATCATATTCAAAACTTTTTAAGAATATTTATTCTTCAATTTGATTATGGCATGTGACATCTTTATTACCTTGATAAGTCCTGTACTTTTGTCGAGCTCATACTTCACCTTGCTACCCTTGCTAATTTCAATCACCTAAAAGAATACAGAGGTTTTAGCAAATAGGGCACCACAGTAATTTCAGTAATTGGGAGTTGATCTAATTTTGGATTATATCCTTACACAGTTGAAGATGGTTGGGGCTCCAGGTCCTGAATTGGATTATTGAGGAAGTCAGTTCTAGAATGTTCTAAGAAATCAAGAAGTAGTGAAATGAAATGAAGTACCTATTTCAAGATCATGCCATGGATGGGCAGCAACTGATCTTCTGCTCATGGATGAAAGTATCCTTTCGTTAAGAGGAGGACGTGAAGACTGATGAGAGTTAGGTTTCTTTGAAGCCTCAGTAGGTGGAGTCATACTTGCAAGCTACACATGTATCATACAAAAATAAAGAAATTACAAAACAGAAACGTGTAAAACAAGAACAGTAGTGAGACGTCATTTTCCAATAATTTTCACAACAGACATTCAGAACGATAGTGATCTGCTTGCAGCTACAATCTATCGGTCTTAAATCACATCAACCATTGATTTCTTTTGTGTATTTTTTGTGATCGAGTTACTTTCTCACACATTCTGTCGAAATCAACTGCGGATCCCCAAATCAGTCAAGATCCCCAAAATCAAATCAACTTCAAGTAAACTAGTACCATAGATACAGAATCCAAAATTGATTGTAGAGAACTTGATCAAAAGAGCATTCACGAAATGGCCATCTAGAGTTTGAGCGTACAACTTATCGAATGATAAAAAAACGAAAAATAATTAACAAAGAAAGACAAAAGAGGGCAAGAGAACGAGAATGGAGATCGACATTCGCAAGCATCAAAACATATTATATGACCTTTGCTCAAGTCGAGTTTAACTACAAACGTTTCTCTGTTAATACCTCTGCATACGTAACAGAGAGAGACGCAAATCAGATACAAAGATAAACATAACTCTTCCCGGTAGTAACAATACTTCAGCAAAACAAGAAATCGAATGGAATTAATACTCCATACCACAACTCGAACTCCATAAAACCGATCAGAAAAGCATATAATTAAATCTACAACTCATAATTCGAAACAGGAACAACATACAATGATCTGAAATCAAACTTCGAGTACATTAAGTAAAATAAAGATCAACAAACCTGTGAAACAATCCGTGGAGCAGCAAGCAGGAACAGAGAAAATGAGCAGCAGATCTAGATTTTTAACGAAAAATGTGCGTAAGAATTAAGGCAAGTATATCGGGGGTTGTGCGTGAGCGTATATGGATACACGTTATGTGTATGATGTATCTATAGGTACTATATCGGCCGGTATGGCCGTATGTGTCATGTTTGCCACCCATTTTTGCAGGGAAAACTGTCGACGGGGAACCCCAAGTATTTACACCAACCACCCTACACTATACCTTAATCGTTATTACACCCCCATATTTTTTGGTATCCATTTTGTAGAATTTGTGGATCGAAATTAAAATCAGCAGCTTTAAGTAATGATATTCAACGATCCAAAAACAAATTTTTGACTGAAATATTACCAAAATAGGGCATATAATACTTAACAGGTCTATGAGTATTGTTCTTGTATAGAGATAAAACGCATGCTTATGTTGTAAAGTATAATCTTGTTGTCATGCGTTGTTATTTTTGGCTCGGTTATTTAATTTCAGAGTATCTAATTGTAATTCTTTTGACCGCCTTACCAAAATCTAAATAATACAAATATGACTTGATATGTATTACAGTATAAGGACCTTTATGTAACATTTGTATTTTATGGCATGTTGGACAAAAGTGTGTGTCCATAAATCATATTTGTATTTTATTGAGGTGAAGTTCGTTCACACAACGCAAAACCGAAGGGATGTCCAACGGACGGATGGAAATTGTCGTTGTAATTTCTTTTTCTACGTTAATAAGGATAAGTCGACCTCTTTTTGAAAGACTTTCCAAGTCTTTCTTGTTACACCTACATTTAATATCATAAACTCTAAATAGACATATTTTATTCGGAATTGAGTCTATCACTCTATCATGATGTTTCTCATTTCATACAATATGTTATGTATCGATGACACTATAACCGTTAGGTGGATATAGGGCTGGCAACGTATAATCGTGATTTGAGTTGGGCCAACTTTAGCGAAAAATAGGTAAGTTTTTATAGGTCATGGTCTGTTAAGTGCTTAACTTGGCTTTTTTTAGAATTTGCAACATATCACTTTTTATTAAAAGTTATAATAATTAATAAACATCCATGCATTTGGGTACTAGTGATTATTATAGATTTATAGTACATCAATACTTAGTAAAAAAAGGCCTAATTAAGACTTAAGGGGTTGTTTGGATGTGCTTATAAAATCAGCTTATTGACTGATTGACTTTTTGGAAAAATCATAAGCCATAAGCAAGGGCATATGCCCTTGCTTATGGCTTATGATTTTTCCAAAAAGCCAATAAACTGATTTTATAAGCACATCCATCCAAACAGCCCCTAAGAGTGCTAGTTATTCATCCGGTAATATGAAATGAAGCATATTTATTTTAATTCGTCTTAAAGAGAGTATAATACTTCTCCTTTTAGTAACATTTCAATCCAATTTCATATATTTGTTTACAGTTTACACATACTTTTTAAAAGTTTGAGATCCTCTTCGTGATTCTTATAATATATTAGGCTGAACGGTGTGGAGCCTTAGATGTCGGCGGCATCTGAGATGGCCATCCATGTCGGCGGCAATAACAACACCGTGATGGCGGAAAAGAACTCCATCGGCGACTTCATGCAAATGGATAACGGACAGACTTTTTCTTCTTGCCAACGGCAACCACACCTCGATGACGGCATTCTACAATCTGTGTTCTCTCTCTCTTTTCTCTTTGTTGAGATGGAGAAGATGTCACCGGTATAGAGACTCACCATTATTAATCCTATTGATTTCAAAGAAATTTAAAAAAAAAAAAAGACTAAATATGAGAAGAATTTCACCAAAATAATATTTATTTTTCATACAAATGACCATCTAGCAAAATTAAATTTTGTTGTAAAAATCTTTTGCATAAAAAAAACACCATGAAAATGTATGTATTTGGCAATACTAAGAGCATCTTCAATATGAGAGTTTTTTTACCTAAGTTTTTTCATGAAAAGGTTAAAACAAAAAAACTTTATTTTACCTAAATAATAGGAAGAGTTTTTTCAAGTTGTTTTAATAAAACATTTGTATGAGTTGTTTAATTATGGGCGTGTTTGGCACGCAGCGTTTGAGAGCTTTTGGAAGCGTTTAACGTTTAGCTTTTAGGAAAACGCTCGAAAAAATGAAAAAACATCGTTCGGCAGCATGAGCTTTTAGCTTTTACTTTTAACAAAACGCTCATAATCCAAAAGCTATTTCATGTAGCTTTTGAGAGCGCTTAGCGTTTGACTTTTGATTTTTATATTATTTTACATTTTTAAAAGCTAACAACTGCTTTTGCCGAACACTTCTGCAATAATAAAAGTCACAGCTACCAGCTAACCGCTAACCGCTTACAGCTAACCACTACCAGCTACCAACTAATTTTGCCGAACACGCCCTATAAGTGGTTGAAAATCAATAAGATCCACCAAATATTAAAAAAACTCTAAATGAATGCTTGTTAACTTACAAGCTATTTGAAAAAACTTAAGATTGAAAAAAACTCCCCCAATAGCTTTTTAGTTTTTTATGAGCTTTTTGAAATTAAAAAGCTTTTGAAAAAACTCCTAAAAAACTTATATTGTGGATGCTTTATCAACGGTTTTGTAATTTTAAGAATAACTCGCGATACAAGGCCTAAGAATACTTTTATAATGCTAAGAAAAAGGGTTTTTTTTTTACTGAACATTATTCACGTCGAATTACTGTTCATGTCGGACACTATTCACGACGATTTTTTTTTTCATTTATACCAAAAAAAATCTAAATTAATTGCGTTTGTTAGTATAATTAATTTGAATTACCGCAAGTAGTACTATAATATTTAATATTATATCGTAGAGGTTATGAAATTTACATTTCAACATACTGACCTACATACGCTTCGGTTGACTTGCGTTGACTTTCGTTGACCTAATTTGACAGTTGCCACATCATCTACCCGTTAGAAGGAATTTCGTCCCGAAATTTAGCACTTTGAGTAGATTCTCAAGGGTTTGGGAATAAATGTGGGTATTTTTGTTTCATCTGGTCTTCACGTTCCCAGGTAAATTCAGGTCCACGCTTGGCGCTCCAGCGGACCTTCACTATCGGTATGCGGCTTTGTTTCGTTCTTTTGATTTCTCTGTCCATGATTTCCAAGGGTTCTTCAACGAAATGGAGGTTCTTGTCCACCTCAATCTCGTCAAGTGGAATGACAAGAGTCTCATCAGACAGACACTTCTTTAGGTTGGACACGTAGAAAATGGGGTGCACGTTGCTGAGTTCCTGTGGTAACCGAAGTTTGTAAGCTACCGGGCCAATCCTGGCAAGGATCTCAAAGGGCCAATGTACCTTGGATTTAGTTTCCCACGTTTTCCAAAACGTATCATTCCGTTCCATGGTGAGACCTTCAACAATACGTGGTCGCCAACCTGCAATTCCAAGGGCTTGCGTCGTTTATCTGCATAGCTCTTTTGTTGGTCTCGAGATGCTTTTAGCCGTTCACGAATCTGAACGATTTTCTCTGTCGTTTCCCGTATGATCTCAGGACCGGTGAGAGTGCTGCTAGGCACTTGTCCTCTAGCTAACTGAGTATCACCCACCTCAGCCCAGCATAAAGGGGATCTACACTTGCGCCCATAGAGGGCTTCAAATGGAGCAGCTTTAATGCTCTTGTGATAACTATTGTTGTATAAAAATTCAACAAGTGGTAAGTGGGTGTCCCACGCCCTACCAAAGTCTATCACACAAGCCCTCAACATGTCTTCCAGCGTCTGAATAGTTCTTTCACTTTGCCCGTCCGTCTGTGGATGGTACGCTGTACTCATGTCGAGTCTCGTTCCCAAGGCTTCTTGCAATGATTGCCAAAATCGTGACGTAAACCGACTATCCCTGTCTGAGATAATAGAAATTGGCGCGCCATGCAATCGTACTATTTCTTTGATGTATGTCCTTGTAAGTTTCGTCATATTGTCGGTTTCCTTGATTGGCAGGAAGTGAGCGGACTTAGTTAACCTATCAACGATTACCCATATGCTGTCTAGCCCACCAGTTGTCTTGGGTAACTTGGTTATGAAGTCCATAGTTATCCGCTCCCACTTCCACTCGGGTATCTTTGGTTGTTGTAATAAACCCGAGGGCTTTTGATATTCCACCTTGACCTTGGCGCAAGTCAAACACTTGTTCACATAAGTAGCAATTTCTGCTTTCATACTTGGCCACCAATATAATTTCTTGAGATCCAGATACATCTTATCAGACCCAGGATGAACGGAGTACCTGGTTTTGTGAGCCTCGTTCATGATAAGGTCTCTATATCCGCCGAATCTTGGTGTCCAGATTCGATTCATGAGATAACGTGCTTCGTCATCCTTGACTTCCAGGTTTTTATCCATACCTCGCAAGGCTTCACTTGCGATGTTCTCAGGTTTTAAGGCTTCTAGCTGTGCCTCCTTGATCTGAGTGGATAAATGGGAATGGATTGTTATTGTCATTGACTTTACTCGACGACCCGAGTACTCTTTTCGACTAAGGGCATCTGCCACTACGTTGGCCTTTCCTGGGTGATAACGAATTTCACATTCGTAATCACTTAGCAGTTCTACCCACCGTCGCTGTCTCATGTTGAGCTCTTTTTGGTTGAGAATATGCTGAAGACTCTTATGGTCAGTGAAGATCGTACATTTTGTGCCGTAAAGGTAGTGTCTCCAGATATTTAATGCAAATACTACTGCCCCCAACTCGAGGTCATGCGTGGTGTAGTTGACCTCGTGGGTTTTAAGTTGTCTCGAAGCGTAGGCAATGACTTTTCCTCTTTGCATGAGCACGCAACCCAGACCCTGATTCGATGCATCGCAGTAGACCACAAAGTCTTCTGTTCCTTCTGGAAGGGACAGAATAGGAGCGCTGCATAAAGCTTTCTTTAGAGTATGGAAGGCGGCGTCTTGTTCATCTTCCCAATTGAATGTTACACCTTTCTGTGTTAGGGCAGTAAGTGGCTTTCCGATCTTAGAAAAGTTCTGTATGAATCTTCGATAATAGCCAGCAAGGCCCAAAAATTGGCGGATTTCTGTCGGTGTTCTTGGTGCTTCCCAGTTTTCAATGGCTTTGATTTTGGAGGGATCCACATGTATTCCTTCCTTGCTAACTACGTGGCCTAGAAAGTCCACCTTCCGAATCCAAAATTCACATTTTGAAAACTTTGCATACAACTTCTCCGCCCTTAGCGTCTCCAAAACTTGTCGTAGATGTTGACTATGTTCCTCCTTACTTCGTGAATAGATTAGTATGTCGTCGATGAATACTATCACGAATTTATCTAAGTAAGGTCGGCATACTCGGTTCATTAAGTCCATGAATACAGCGGGCGCATTAGTTAATCCAAAGGGCATCACAACAAACTCGTAATGGCCGTAACGAGTTCTAAACGCCGTCTTAGGAACATCTTTTTCTTGAACTCTCAGTTGGTGATACCCCGACCTTAGATCAATTTTAGAGAAATAACTCGATCCTTGAAGTTGGTCAAAAGGTCGTCAATTCGGGGTAACGGATATCGGTTCTTGATAGTGAGCTTGTTCAACTCCCGATAATCAATGCACATACGAAATGACCCATCCTTCTTCTTTACGAACAAGACCGGTGCTCCCCAAGGTGAGAAACTCGGCCTGATGAACCCTTTACTTAGCAGTTCATTTAGTTGGCTGGATAATTCTTGCATTTCTGACGGGGCTAACCGATATGGTGCTTTTGCTACCGGGGTGGCTCCAGGAATCAAATCGATTCTGAATTCGACTTGTCGTGCGGGCGGCACTCCTGGGAGGTCTTTTGGGAATACGTCAGAAAAGTCGCAGACTTCAGGAATCTCTTTGATGCTCTTTACTTCTTTCTTCTTTTCAACAACGTGGGCCAGGAAGGCATGATATCTTTTATGTAGGTATTTTCGGGCTTTGATGCAAGACACGATTCGGAGATTGGTGCTGGGTTTATCGCCGTAGACGACAAGGGTCTTGTCATCTGGTAAGTGAAGTCGGATTCCTCGTTCATAGCACATGATGTCGGCATGATGGGGAATTAGCCAATCCATACCAACAATCACGTCAAAGTTTCTTATTCTAACAGGCATTAAGTTGATTTGGAAGGAGTGATTGTCCAGATTAAGTGTGCAACCTATGTATATGTCGTTGGTGCTTTCTGTTTTGCCATTGGCCATTTGTACAGTAAATGTTTCATTGAGTGGTTGTGATTTTTGTTTTAGTAAGTATTTAAACTTGTGGCTTACGAAACTCCTCTCCGCACAGCTATCGAATAGTATACAAGCATATGAATTATTGACGAGGAACGTACCGGTAACTACGGTGGGATCCTCCACTGCTTTCGCGCGTCCCATAGCCAGGACCCTTCCATTTCTTCCAACAGTCTTTGTTTTCGGGCAATCCCGCTTGAAATGTCCCGTTTCTCCACAACCGTAACAAGCTTGACTCATCCCAGAATTAGAGGCTTGGGTGGTTTGTGGAGCTGGCCTTCTGCAGTATTATGACGTGTGCCCTTTCTTACCACAGCTCGTACATTGCATTTCCCTACAAGCCCCGTGATGATGGAAGTTGCACTTGTTACATTTGGGTAAGGTCCCAACATATTGCTTTGTTGATGCTGGGGCAGCAGGGATAGTGGCGGCATGGACCGCCCCAATATGTTGTCTTTTGGCACTTTCTTGGTTTAGTTGGCTTCTTCCCCTGTTCCAGGGGTTTCTTTTGTGGTCTCCTCCCCTCGGTTGCTCTGTTTTAAGCGTCATAGTGCCCTGGCGGACACCATTATCGACCAATCTCTATGCCAACCGCTTGGCTCTGTCATACGTAGTGGGCTCTGCAGCTTCGACATGCCCATGGATTTGGGGTGATAGTCCCCAAATGTATCGTTCCACTTTCTTGTACTCCGGTGTGACCATCGACGGACATAGAATTGCCAGGTCGTTAAACCTGTCGGTGTAGGCGGTTATATCTGAATCTTTCATTGTGAGATTCCATAGTTCCTGCTCCAGCTTTTGAACCTCACTCCTAGGACAATACTCCTTCAGCAGCATTGTCTTCAACTCTTCCCAACTCATGGAGTTGGCTACAGTGAGCGTCTTTGTTTTTACGTGGTCTGTCCACCATGATAAGGCCCTGTTTGAGAAAGTACAGGTAGCGTACTTAACTTTAAATTCTTCGGGACAAGCAGAGATGTCGAACACCGATTCTGTCTTTTCGAACCACCTAGTCAGGGCGATAACCCCGCCGTCCCCACTGAAAGCTATGGGTTTACAGTCTTGGAAATCCTTGTAAGTACATATTCGTTGGTGGTTCGGTGTTTCTCCGTTTGTTGAATCATTTGTACCGTTCCTGCTTCCGCTTCCATTGGTACCGTTTGGATTTATTTGAGCAACGGCAGCTGCTACGGCTGCTGTCACAGCGGCTTGGAAGGTGGCGGAATCTATTAATGGTGCTTCTTGAGTTTCTGTCCCGGTGCGTCTACTGTTTCTTGTTCTGGGTGGCATATTTCTGCCATAGGGATTCAAGATTGAATGAGAGTAGGTTTTCGATAATAGTTATTGGTCAGGTCTTATCAAAATGTCAGGTCGACTGGGCAAGGATAGGGGTCTAAGAGGTATATAAAGTGTCTAGTTGTAAAAAAAATACTCCTATAGTATTTTTAGCTTTATATTCTGTTTTAGAGTTTCTTTGTATAGGGTTCTTGGTAAGTTTTAGACTTGTTGTTCACTACGACCATCCCTAAGTACCTGTTAGTCACACCTTGGACCAATACAGTTGATCAGGCTCTATCTATCCTAGGTATGATTAAATATCTACCTAGGTATACCCGTAGTGTTCAACTCATCTTCTTACTCTTATTTGGTTCGGGTTATGACACTATTCTAGTATGTATGTACTCGCACTTATACTTTATAAAAATATCATTGTATTTTAAAAGTATCCTTTGTACGAAATGTTTTAGAGAGTTTTAGTCCCATTGTATTTATAGTTGTATATCTTCAATGGATTGATATACTTAGTTCACTATAAACAATGCTCTGATACCAATCTGTCACACCCCCAAACCACGATGGCGGAAACGTCTGAAGGTGGAACGGAACATAGTATCACAACCATTGCATACATTGAAACATAAGTAAATAAACAACCATCTTACATTGAAATTGTAAAGTTACATTATTCAAATGATACTGTTTCATCCCGATTACAAAATGATAACGAAATAGATAAAAGAGACGTTATCGCGTCCCATCCCAAAAGAGGTAGTCAGACCTGTCTAATTGTTACCTGAGAATACAAACAATTTTTGCAAGTGTCAACATTACGTTGGTGACTTCATAAGTCTTTTTTTGTAGTGAGAAATTTCATAATCATTTTTCCTTGGAAAATGATAGTGTTTGAAACCAAAAAATCCAATATTTTCTAATAAATGAGTCGTAGTCTTAAAACCCAAAGACTAAAATGTGTACGCAGTTTGTAGTATAAAGCCAGTAAAAGTGTATATTTCCATGTAAACAATTTATATAGTTGATTTTCCCATGTGAGACACCATATAACCATACTGAGACCATGTATGCCTGCTTCGACGTTCTTCAGGCGTCGGACTGTTAAACATTTGTCACCTCAGACCTGCCGGTCTAGCTGTAGCTAACAGCTCAGGTGCGGGGTTGTCAATCCCGTATAGATCTATACACAAATATCACGTTCTCTTACCGAGACTCTGGTTATAAATTTCAGGACTTATAGTATGTACTTAAATAAGTACTGTGAAGACCCGTCTCACAAAAATGTATGTATATCAACTCGTTCACGTATAATTGTTAAGAAAGCCTTTGTTTTCATCTTTATCATTTTTCCCATTATAAAATAGTAATGTATAATAATTATATATTTTTATATAATTATTTGTCTTGTTCTAAACGTTATAGTAACCTTTGTATCCACAAACTATTCCTATAATAGTTTACTTTTAGTATTCTATCGTGAAAAGCATATATTTACAAATATATGTGAAATAACTTATTTAGATGGTTATAAAGAACTTCTTTTAAAATATATTCTCCACGATAGTGGTGTAATAAATTTGTTATACCCTTTATTAATTCCAATATAATATTTCATGACTATCAAATAAAGAACGGCCAGGTAGAAGATTAAATGGGGAGGCAGGACCCTTTCAGCGTATAAGCCTTTCGGAAATCCAACAACCTAGCCCAAATGATCGGCCTAGACACCGCCCTCGTAAGTAGATCATTCGATATTATTTTTGGAATTATAATTGAATTTCTTAATGATGTATACAAAATTCGCATTTCGTTTACTATTGTTATAAATGAGTATAAATAACTATTTTTATAGTATAACTTGTATTCTCCCCCTTAAAAACTTGAATAAAGATAAAAAGAAGGGGTATGAACTCACCTTAATGTCGATGATGATCTTATCACCAATTGTTGTTAGATCGCCCGACTCTTACTGCTTCTAACTTGAACCCTCTTTTTCTATATTTCTACTATATTTTCAAGCTATATCTCTACAACTTTCTCGATATGTGTATATAGCTTGTATTGGTGTGGTTTGATTATGAGAATTTGAGTCCTATTTATAGTAGATTTATTTTCGTATAGCGGCCCTCAAGATACATGTATTTGACTTTTATAGCTTTTAGAAATTGTTTATGACAAAACATACCCTTAAAATACTCTTTAAATAGATTAATAGTTTTTATATAAAAAGAATGATTTTTGTTTATAAAACTATAATCTACAAAAATCGTAGTTTAATAGTATCAACTTTTTAACTAAAAAGCTTTAACGAATTAACGTAAGGGTATTCGTTAAATTAAATATAAAACTGATATCAATAATATTAAATTTTGACGTCAGGTTGTTCTTATCGACGATACGGTTTTGACGGTAAATTTTTCGTTTTATAAAAAAATCATAATATTTTTGATAAACTTAACAATACGTATTGAATACGTAGTGTTCGAAATGAAAATACGAATTCTTTGAGGGTAAAATATATAAATATGAATAAATAATTAAGTGGGGCCCACTTTAATAAAATTATAAAAAAATAAAAAATACAAATTTCAAAGTCTTCCCACCCTTTTTGAAGAAGATTTTGAAATTTTGTTTTTTGTTTTTTTTTTTTTACTGAACACTATTCATGTCGAATTACTGTTCATGTAGGACACTATTCACGACGATTTTTTTTTTTCATTTATATCAAAAAAAAATCTAACTTAATTGCGTTTGTTATTATAATTAATTTGAATTAGCACAAGTAGTACTATAATATTTAATATTATATCGTAGAGGTTATGAAATTTACATTTCAACATACTGACCTACATACGCTTCGGTTGACTTGCGTTGACTTTCGTTGACTTAATTTGACAGTTGCCACAATGTTGATCAGTTGGTATGCTTTGATAAATGTAGAGTACTCCGGATATACCTCATCAACAAGGTAATACACATGATCGTATTCATTTACATTCACTATAAATAGAAAGTGAGGTGTTTTTCCAATTGGAATATCATTGACTAATTAAGACAATTTATGTCGTTGTTTGTCCCAGCAACACCAAAGAACGCATGTGAAATCTATAGCTCATGTGATTTCACTGCTTATAGTATCATCGTTGAAGCTCTATGCTCGCGTGAATTGACCTCGTCATACAATTGGACAATTTTCTCAATCTCAATATGTACAATCAAAGCTTCCAAGCATTTTTGAAAATTTGTATATTGGTCAATGTGCCTCAAACAATTGTTCGATATCACTTTCTATAGGTTTTCGCAAGTATATATTACTATAAAGCTCTATAACATATTTAGCAAACAAATAAGCATATTCAACACTTTTTAATATTCATTCGTTGCATCACGGTGATACCTAACATTGTTTTTTTACATCAAAGTTAATGATTGATTATTCTCAAAATATAGAAATCACAATCGATATATTTTCAGGACAAAAAGTTATGTTACAACATTCACATATTAATGAAATCCACAAGTGAATTTTGGAACATTTTTTTATTTTTAAAATTTATCAATATTGATATAGAATTGTTACAAGTAAAAGATATTGATCTTTTATATGCTTGAAAATGTTTATGGATAAAAAAATTTATTAAAACTAAAAAAATACATTAACCCATGAATTGTCTGACTCTCATGGTACTTAACATTTTTTTGTTTCTATTTGAACAGGTAGCTATATATTTAATTATCTCATTATAAATGACATATCTCTTTTAAAATGAAATTTTATTTTTACAAAGGAATTAACAAATTTAATTTTTATTAAATCATTTAGTAAATATAAGAAATTATAATATCTTTATTTTAATCTTATTTACTATCCAATTGTTAAGTATTCTTATTTAAAAAAAAAGAAAATCACAAATTAGGACAATTATTTAATACATTTTCCAAAATTTAGGCAAAAAAACTTTGAGGACCAAAATAACACTAGTTTTCGCAGGTTTGGGCCTCAAAAATTCATAGGGCACGCAAAAATTATATAAAACTGTGTCATTTAATCAGATTTTTGAAGTGGCAATTTGTGAAAATCTTAGGTGGCCATGGAAATACGTGGGGGCCAGAAATTACATCTCATAGTTCAAGTTTGAGGTACAAATGATATGATGATTTTGTTGTTAACCTAAGTAACCACATATGTTCATTGGAATATAACGAACTAGTGGTATACCTTGTGATTACGCTTTAGCGACAACAATCAATAAACATGTTGGAGTTCAGCAACATGGTTCATATTTACTTATATTTATGGCAAGTGAAGTCCAACCTAGCTGGATGGATGCACCCGGGTTATATACCCATATGATGGAAGGTCTGGAGTTCGAATCCGACTAACCCCATGTGTGGGATTTTCCCTGGAGACGAGGCATGGTTGAGGAAAAAGGCCTTGCGCCTTAGGTAATCGCCAACCGCCCTGGGTGGCGGGGTCGAGTACCCTCTGGTGAGACCACTAAATTGCCGGTTCCAAAAAAAAAACTTATATTTCTGAAGTGTATTGAACTGCTTATTGAACTAAATCAGTGCATCAACTACCGTCGCTACATGAATGGGAAATGCAAATTGATCGGATGGTTTTGTTATCCCATTTGTTGTAAATTAACAATTAGATATGTTTGGATTTGTTTGAATGTTTAATTAATGATATTTATCGTTTGTATCACTTATGTTAATCAAATGAAAATGATAACCTAAAACACTCTGTATAAATTTATAAAACAAACAGCTCACAGATAATTATATTAATATATTCTTAAATGTAAATAAATGAATAAATTTATATTTCTTAGTCGAGAACAACTTACATAAAAGATTAATTTTCAATACACTTCCTCCGGAGTTGTTAGGAAACAAAGAAATACATACTTATTCCAATATTCAATAATCACATACATTCATTCATTGTGACACTCAAAAATTACAACACACTTCCTCGTAAGTTGTTAGAAAACAAAGAAATACATATTTATTCCGATATTCAATAAGCACATACATTCATTCATTCCGACACTTCCAAATTTTCATACAATCATTCATTACAACATTCAAAATAATAATTGTATACATATATCTATTAACGGGCTTGTAGATTAATTATCAAGACATCTACATATACTATCGATGTCCATGTATACTTGATTTTTACTGGGGTATTCTACTAACGAACTTTGTTTCGGTCCATCACCACTTAAACACCCTAAGTGTTTGAAGCAGTTTTTATAAACAATTTTTTCTTAGTTCGGTAACAACTCGATTGATCTAAAATTTGCAAAAAAGAAAAGAAAAAAAACATATTACATTAGATATCAACGAAAATACGATAAATTAATCAAATAAAATAAAAGTTGACATTTGAGATTTTCAAAGTTGGGCCCTGGGAAAATAGCATATGCCTTGCGAAAATCTCATATGTCAGCCTTTACTAGGATGTGATTACATATTTTCACGGGTGACATATGTTAAAATGAGAAGTTTTTGCAAAAAATATGTTCTATGACTATCTTAAAATGGGACATTTGAAACGTGTTTGATATTTGATACAATATACATTTGCAAAGAATGACATTTTAGACTTTAAATGGTTGAGAGTAATTTCAAATTTCATTTTTTTTTTCAAACTGAAACAAATACCGGTTACAAAAAAATAAAAATAAATAATCTGTTGTTCAAAAAGATTAGTTATCATGAAACTTTAAAAAATCCGATATGTTGGCATTTGTTAGAAAAAAATTTTCATTATGTCACGGTTCATACGAATACCTGGTTATCGCAAAAGATGTTTTTTCTTTCCAGAAAAATTTCAAAAGTTAGGTTTCTTTTTCCCAAATATATAACTTTTTATAATTTTTATTTAGTTTAAGTTTTTATATTTGGATTTATTTTATAGGGCTAATAACATAAAAACCACTACAGTTTGGTCAAAATCTGGTTTAAGCACTATATTTTTTTTGTTCTAAAAAAACCACTCATTCTTTCAAAAGAATTCGTAAAAACCATTCATATTTTCAAAAAGATATATTGCGACCACTAAAACAAATTAAAGTCGTGATTGTATGTTGCCAAATCGGAACAGTTCTTACCCCCGTCACATTCAAAATTTAGTGGATTCACTAGGACACTCTATGCATTCACAACGTGGCCGAAAAGTTGTAGTTACGAAAACTAAAATTATATGTAGACAACATTATGTATAATTTTCACTGCAACGAGGTTCCAATATTTGCTTAAAATGTCGATATAAAACTTTTCACATAACCTTTCAATGAAAAAAATCGTTAAAAGTTATAAAATAAAATGAACAGTGGTCAATATGAATTTTTTTGAAAGTATGATTGGTTTTTATGGAACAAAAAAAATATAATGGTTAAACCAGATATTTGCTCAAATTACGATGATTTTTATGTTATTAATCCTAATTTTTATACATAAAATATGATATTTTTGAATCAGGGTATCCATTACCAAACGCCACGTTACAGATTCTCATGCAAATATTATACATATTTACAACTTGATCCCCTCCACTTTCTCTTTTAACCAAACTACAAAAACAAAAATAAAATCATATTCAACGGCCGACCAGTGCTTGACGTCTACAGACGCTTGCCATCCTCTCCTCGCTCTCTCTCTGTCTCACATGTGTAAGATCTCTTTCTCTGTGATCTGTGTAATCTATACATCAAATTTCTCTATCTATACACGGCTATACGTATATGTATTCGTTGTCCTGACGCAGGGTTTGGTTCTCTTGTTTTGCATTTCCCCAATTTTGTATCATTAGAGGAAGACGATTGGAAGAAATCACCAGTTTTTCTAGGGTTTTTGGTCAATTTGATCACTTCTGAATCAATCAATGGCGGCTCCACCAGCTAGAGCTCGAGCGGATTACGATTTCCTCATTAAGCTTCTCTTAATCGGCGACAGCGGTACGTATTCATTTCTGTTTTGAATCCGATATATGTTCGTTTATTTATGATTATATGCTGATCATATAGAAATGTCGGAGATATTTGTGTAGTTTTCTGGTGTTGGATCTCTTGGTTTTGCCTTTGATTCCATTTGCGATGGCATGGGGAAAGAGGGGTAACGGTGATGCTACATTTGGTGATTCGTATTAGATTTTGCATGTAACTGTTGGAATATGCATGCATAAACATTTCCATTTGTGCGTTAATCTGATCCCATAGGGTTGCAAATGCAATGGCACTCTCAAATTTGATCCATAAGGCAAACATAGATTGGTAAATAGGGAAGAATTCTGATGATTTTACACATGCTATAACCTCAAACAAAAGTAGTTTAGATGTGTTAACACATTAGCAGCTTAATCAATCCACCCAGCTGTTCAGTTTCCCCTCCAACAGAAAATTCTAAGACTTCTGTGCATCTGATGTATATAACTTCTAAATTCTCCAATCTTTTTGCATCTGATGTACATATGGTCAATGTAGATATAACTTTTGTTACTCAAACACATTTCTTTTTATTTTTTGATCATTGTTGCAGGTGTTGGTAAGAGTTGTCTCCTTTTACGGTTCTCAGATGGTTCCTTCACCACTAGTTTCATCACAACTATAGGGTTCGTATATATTTAAATCCTATTACAAAAAATAGACTTCAATTATGGTGGTCACTTACAATGTATGTTTTTTTCTTATATAGTATTGATTTCAAGATAAGAACCGTTGAGCTTGATGGAAAAAGAATCAAACTGCAAATCTGGGACACTGCTGGCCAGGAACGATTCAGGACAATCACAACTGGTAAGTCTGTTGAGGTAATTTTATATTATTTATTTGGTATAAAAATATACTTGCAGCCTGTAACTAATCTAACAATTAACAAATTAAGTATTTTTGTAGTTTGATTATTTATATTCATGTAGTGCATTTCTTTTGAGTAATCCTTGTTTTATGCAGCTTATTACCGTGGGGCCATGGGTATTCTGCTGGTATATGATGTAACTGATGAATCATCCTTTAACAGTAATTACTTATATCTTTATCTCTTAAATATAGTCTTGGCAACCATTTTTACCGTGGTTCTGTTATAAAAGACATAATTTTTTCGTTACCATGTAGAAGAACATTGTATATCTTTCTTGTTTCTTAGCTTCTTTTTTCATTAATTTATATATTTTTTATGTGTAGACATCAGGAATTGGATCCGGAACATAGAACAACATGCATCTGACAATGTTAACAAGGTTTTGGTTGGCAACAAGGCTGACATGGATGAAAGCAAAAGGGTCTGCGTTCTTTCTCTATGTGTGTGTCAGTGTGTGTACATCGTCATTGCTTATTTCTATATTGACTGAGTGAAAACATATTGTGCAGGCTGTTCCTACCTCAAAGGGTCAGGCACTTGCTGATGAATATGGCATCAAATTCTTTGAAACTGTAAGGCCCTGTTACTTTTTTCACCATTTTACCCTCCTTGTATACATAGACTTTTTTTTGGCCTGAATAAATTGTGTGAATGTGAATAAATGACCATTTTTTCTCATATACGTAAAGACTTTCTTTTTTTGGACTGAATGAAGTGTGTAAATGATCATTTTACCTTCTTAATCTTATACATAAAAGACCGTTTTTTAGACTGAATATACTGCGAATGTGAGTTAATAACCATTTTACCCTCCTCATAAACATAAAGACCATTTCTTCTTTTCTTTACTGAATGAACTGTCCAAATGTGAGCAAATGACCATTTTGCCATCCTCTTATGCATAAAGACCATTTTTTGGACATAATAAATGCCTGAATGCGAGCAAATAACCATTTTACCTTCCTCGTATATGTAGACTGATTCTTGTTTTTTCCCCTGAATGAACTGTTTAAATGTGAGCAAATGGCTATTTTGCCCTCTTTAACATAAAGACCGTTTCGTTTTTTGGACAGAATAAATCATCTAAATGCTAGTGAATGACCATTTTACCCTCCTCTTATACATAAAGACTATTCCTTTTTGGGACCAAATAAACTCTCTAAGTGCAACTAAATGACCATTTTACCCTCCTCATATACATAAAGACCGTTTCTATTTTTGGACTGAATGAACCGTCTAAATGTGAGTAAATGACCATTCTACCCTTGTATACCTAAAGACTTTCTTGTATACATAAAGACTAAATGCGAGTAAATGACCATTTTACCCTCCTTGTATACATAAAGACTTTCTTTTTGGACTGAAGGAACTTGTCTAAAGCTGAGTATAAATAATCATTTTACCCTTGTATACATAACGAATCTTTTTTTGGACCGAATGAACTGCCTGAATGTGAATCAATGACCAAACCCACCTCGACTCCTCGTATACATAAAGACCGACTTTTTTGACCCAATGAACTATCCCAATGTTAGTAATTGACCATTTTACCCTCCTATTCCCCTTAAGTCCATTAAGTAAAAAAGAAATAACACCTCGTTACCACTGTTGGGACATTTTAGATACATATTAAGTTTTCTTTTATACATGAAACAGAGTGCAAAAACAAATATGAATGTGGAAGAGGTCTTCTTCTCTATCGCTAGAGACATAAAACAAAGACTCTCAGAAACTGACACCAAGGCTGAGGTACTTTCATATATCTACAAAAACAAAAGGGTATTTTGGTAATTTGGTCATTCTTAACTGTCTTTTTTGTGCATTTTTGCAGCCTCAAACCATTAAGATCAACCAACAAAACCAGGCAGGAGGGAGTTCTGAATCTTCTCAGAAATCAGGATGCTGTGGCTAATAAATACGACCCCGTTGACTCTTCTTGGTATTCACATTTTCAAATTACCAAGTCGCCCTTCAAAAGTTCTTTTTTTTTCCCGCATAATCAGAAATTCATTCATACATCATTTTACTCATTTTTGTCGTGTCTAATTATTTTCTATTGCATTTGGGCAACTCTCGTTTTCATGTAGTGTTGTCATTCTCATAACCTTGGATGATTTAATCTTTAGAAAATTTGTAGAAAGGGAACAATAAAAAGATGGTCAAAACTAGTTGCAACTTTGAGAAGGGTATGAAGATATAAAGTCTTATCAATAATGTTGGTTTTTGCATAATAATTGAGGAAGTATAAAGTGATGAAAGGTGCTTTTTTTGTTGATGGGTAGTTTGTTTATTGCTTCATGACTCTAATTGGATATGAGGTTACTCTTGTTATTTGTTTTTTCTTCTTCAAAAAGTAGCCTTTTAAGTGGATATTTTTTTTTATTCGTCTAACAATATATAAATATGATTGGAGCTTGGGGTGATCCACTCAGACTTTGTGCTTCATGATGCATTAGTCATCTAAGTTATACACATAAATCTGATTTCAAACCTATGATATATAAATTAATTGAGGACCCCAAGGGTAATAAATAGATTTCAGATCAAACTTAAGATATCTTTTTAATTGCTATGAAAAATCATCATGGGTGTTATCAACTTTTTAAGAGCTCTAGAATTTTTTTTTGGGTGATGTATAACAGTTGTATTATTGCATGAACTAGACAACTTGATAAGAAAATGTAAAATATCAAACAAATGAAAGAAAGTTATAAGGTCATCTCCAATGGTAGTTTAATGAGAGTTCAATGAGCATTAAATTGAATTTAAAATAGGAGAAAGGTGATGACATGGATGGTGAAGTTTAATCCCTATTGAACTCCATAAAGAGAGTGATAGTGTGTGATTTAATCTTTATTAAATTAAAAATCAATTTATTTGTTTCTCTATTTTACTTGACAATTCATTGAACTTTAGGACTTTAATATATTGGAGATGGTCTAAGAGTCATCTCTCGTCATAATGCCACATCAACTTTTTATCTTTTTTTTAATCTATTTCTTTCATTCTTAAGCTCATAGAAATTGTTATCTTTTTCGTCCTTTATATATATATATATATATATATATATATATATATATATATATATATATATATATATATATATATATATATATATATATATATACTAATTAAGAAAATATAAAACTGATAATTAAAATAACATTCCATTAATTAAGAAATTACAACACATGATAATGATTGAAATTGTAGATATATTTTATTCCCAACTGTAATGTTCTCCTAATTCAGATTTTCATGCTAATATCATATTCAATGTTGGTCCGATCAAATTATCACACTTTCTTTTTCCTCCTCCATGAGGCACACTTCTCCTTCAACTCCTCTAGTGTGAGTCGATGTTGTTTTCAATCCTCGACTTCTTCTTTGTTACAACAACTAAATTGTGTAAATTCATAAACGATCTTTTACAAGTATTCATCTCGGTAGTGTTGTTCCGTGGATGATGTCGTTTTCCTTCCTTTTTGTTGAGTTCTTTGCAAAGGATGGTACGGGGTACCAAGAGCTGAGGTAGAGTGTTGAATAATGAGACCAAAGGATGAGACCAAAGGACAGTACGGGGTACTGTAAAACAGTGTTGAATAATGAGACCAAAGGATGGTACGGGGTACCAAGAGCTGAGGTAGAGTGGTGCTATAGTATTGTGCTTGTGTGTAGACATGCATGTACTTTATGATGATGTGGATTAATGAGACATGTACTATCCTTGCGTGTGGATAGATATGAACGTAACAGTAGGCTTGTGTGGCTTGAAACCTACGAGTTGAGAAGAGGACGGATCAGAGGCTGATTAACAATACGAGGGTACTGTGAGATAATACAGTGAGTAATGCTGTTGAGAAGTGTTGCTGTGAGTATGTGAATTTGTCATGTAGTCGTGTTGAGAAAGTGTGAAATTTCTTACATGTTGGACGAGATAGAGTTTTATAAATACATGACGAGAAGATATGAGTTAAAAGAGGAGGAAAGTAATTGTGATTGAGATTGATAGGATTCGTTCCTTAGTAATCAAACCAATTACTGCTAGTGAGAGAAATGTGTGAATGTCAAAATGATTAAACTATTTACTCGTATGAGATGATGAAGAGTAGATTTTGTTATAATGATCTTGAGTTATTTTCTTGAGATTAATGAGTTAGTTGGATAATGAACTATGATCTCACCGTAGAAATTGCGGTGTTTGATGTTATTATTTTGAATCGTGTGTAGAGATTATGGTGAGCCGTATGTATGACCTATTTGTGTAATTCGGATGAATTAGGGATTGAGGTGATAATGACGAAGAGGTGGCGAGAGGAAAAATCCTTACTGATGGTATGTCAAGAGGAATATATGTGATTGTGTTGAGAATTTATTTAATAATAAATTATTGAGTTCACTATGATTATCGATTGAGTGAGAGCGCGATATGGATTGTACACATAAGTGAGGATATAATAAGTGAGTACATCGAGAGAAACAACATGAGGTATGTTGTTAAACTGAGACAAAGAGGAGCCAATTGGTGGAGGATTGTTAGTTAGATATTGGGTGAAAAACCTAATACGTGTGCTGAGGTGGGAGCAGAGATAAATGAGCTTTCGGAGAAGTTATAATCGGTTGTGGTGATGAGACAACTGAAACGGGTCTCGTGTGACCAAAGTGTCGAGAGTTAAATAACAAATTCAGATGAGGCGTGAGTGAAACTCGAGATAGTTTCTAATAATTTGTTATTTCTGGATTTTTACCATGATATTCATGAGTTATGTTGATGAGGAGTCAATAATTGACATGTTGCAATTAGAACGAGTATTGGAATCGGTGGGACCGTTTTCCTTATTGAAGAATGGTATAATGAGAATGTGGCTCGATGTGAGTCATAGATATTAATGTATGTAAATGATGATAGTGGTTGGGGTATCACTTGAGGAGTAATGTGATATACCTTGATGTCGACAAAGCTACAATGAAGGGTGTGCTATAAAAGAGTGTGTACTTGCCTATGTGGCAATGATGATAGTCAATGTGGTTATAGAGATCATTTTATGAGGATGCTAGCCGGCGTTAGCTATATTATGAGTAAATGAGGTGTAATGATATGTACATGTCATATGAGCTGAGGAGAGGATAATATCATTATTGTATGTGATGTGTGATTGCGACGATGAGGTAGTTGTATAGACCATACCTATTCTAAGAGATTCCGAGGACGGAATATTTTTAAGGAGGAGAGAACTTGTAAGACCCATTTTCATTTTGAGGTGCTTACTAAGGTAAGTAGAGTTATTACCTTATAATTAGTATGATTCTAGCTTTGAATTATTAAAAGTTGTGTGGCAATCTTTTATGATTACCTTTGAGTTATGAGTTGTTTGATTAGTGAGAAGATGTTAAAACCTTTCTTATGTACTAATCTTGGTGTGATTAAGATTAGTTAAGTTGATGTATGAGTTTGGGTGATTAGAAACCCATTTGGAAGAAGTTTGAGCTTTAAAAACGCCAAAAATGGCTTACACGGGTCGTGTAACCTTCGGTAATTTTGTGTTTCCTGGTTACTGTAGCAGAACACGGGCGTATAAAATTTAACACGGGCACTGTAGCGGAACACGGGCCGTGTAAATTTAACACGGGCCGTGTTACGCGTGCAGACCCCTTTAAATGTGCAGAAAACCCATTTCGAGGAATAACATTTCATTTTCGATTTTGAGAGCTTCAAATGGCGATTTTGAGTGAAACAAAGCCTGGAGGTTCGTGGGGAAACATATAGACGCATGAATCTATCCCCGTAAACATGTTCTTGCTTCCTAATTCGTCGAGGTGAGTATCTCTCAGTTTTGGGGTTTCAAACCCTAGTTTTCAATTTTTGTGATTTAGCTACAAATTGTTATATATGATGTTAGTAGGTTGTTAGTGGATGCCTTTAGAGTAATTGGTGTGATTATTGTCGAGTTTCTACGGTTGAATGAGTAGAACCGTGGATTTGGAGGTTTCGGTAAATATAGAGTTGATATTTACCGTTTGTACTCCTTTTTCCTGCTTTTGATTTATACGTCTTTTGAGTTAGATGTCGTTGAGATAATCGTGGATGTTTGAGAATTAATTCATACTGTGGTGATATAACCGAGTCTAGTGAACAGGAGCCCGGTACGTGTAACTTGGGGATTTCATATACTAAATTGATATCAGGTGAGTACTTTCTAGTACTTGAGTAGAGTTACACTTGTTTTACGCAGAGTATATATATATATATATTTGTTTATATATTTCTATGTGTTATGTTGATTTCATGAGACTAAGTGGTAGAGTGATATTGTTATGGTGGATAATAAATGATGAGTTGGGTATAAACACTGATTAATAGAGAATAGTAGATGTTAGCGTAACTGAGGTAATGTGTTCTTGCATTTGATTATTATAACAATGAGGATTGTAGTAATTGAGTTCATATATGATTGTGTTATGTTATGGTTATGGTTGTAACCTTTGATTGAGCAAACTGTTATAAGTAAGTAACAGTGGCCGAGTCAAAAATACATATTGATTGTATAATTAGAGTAATTGTTGATATGGTTGTGTTATATAGATTCGTGTGGAATGGTATCGCTATGAGGGCTATTGAGTTTAGTAGATTGTTAAAAATGAGTATATATGAAATTGCAATCGAGTTTACGAGTATTACTGATTGTGGTATTTGTGATTGAGTTGATGTTACTAACAATTAGCTAGTGTTTGTAAATCTAATATGTTGCAGGTACTGAGTTAAGAGAAGATGGATCTTGCTAATGAGAATAGCAAGAGAGGAAGATGAGGATGTTTATTGAGAAAGATTCGCGAAATATAATTGAGATTACTCACTAAGCTTTATAAGCTTACACTTGAGTGTTATGTTGTTTTGCAGGTATCTATAGCTGTGATAGGGGAAGTCATGTGATAAAGAAAGACGGACAAGTTTAGAGCCTGCCCTTTAGTTGAATTAGATTTATTTGTAATGCCTAGTATGTAACGTGAGGACCTTTTGTTGTAATTAGTGCATGATAACATCTTGTTTTCCAAGGTTTAGTACAAGTATACCCATTTTGATGTATAATTTGTTGAAAGATTTTGGGTGTACTTTGTATAAGAAACCGGGCGTTATATATATATATATATATATATATATATATATATATATATATATATATATATATATATATATATATATATATATATATATATATATATATATATATATATATATATATATATATATATATATATATAATTTCAAATGAGACCATATAAATTTTGTGAGACGGGGAGACGCAATCCTAGCCACTCATTTTGGAGATCAAAAAATTAAAAAAATTAAAATAGGCTAAAATAATGAGATTTTTTTTAAAAAAAAATTCTACTAATTTTCGCTATTTATTCTATCTGAAAAAAATAATAAAAAATTAAAATAAATAATAAAAAATCGAAAAAGAACTGGAAAAATCAAAAAAAATATTCTATTAGAATGTTGCTGGATGTTGTATATTCTAATAGAATATTACACAAACTAGTGTAATATTCTACTAGCATATGAAAAAACGCTAATTTTTTTATTTTTTATTTTTAATTTTTTATTTATTTAATAAAAAAAATGACTAAAATAATAAATAAATATATTTTTTCAAATTTTTTCATTTATTTTGCATTTTTATTTTTTTTTTGTTTTACACCCAAAATGAATGGCTAGGAATGCGTCTCCCGGTCTCACGAAATATAATGGTCTCATATGAACCTAACCCTATATATATATATATATATATATATATATATATATATATATATATATATATATATATATATATATATATATATATATATATATATATATATATATATATATATATATATATATATATATATATATATATATATATATATATATATATATATATATATATATATATATAAAACATTATAAATTAGTTGTTTCTATTGTGAGATTTGGCTATTGCTTTATAAAATGTGGTAATAAGGACATTTTCAAATATATTTATTTATATTGATGTCAAGGATAATTACAAAAGTATTGTGACATTGAAAAAAAGGTTTTGAAATTATACCGACGGAAATGGCCTCAGAACGATTTCATTTTGCAAGTGCTATGTCTTGTGGTCCATATTTATTTTAATAATGGCTATTGTAAAGTGGAATTATGTCCCTTTTGTTTTACTATGTGTTACAAAAACTCAATAATAATTTATAAAAATGTTTATGAAATGTCCTTTCCTATCGCCGGTATACGTATGCACAGAAAGTGTAGATAAAAGGAACAGAAAATGACTAAATGAAGATAATAAGATGAATAAATATACCAAAAGAATCTAACTCGTACCGCACTAAACCAAAATTGACTTGATCACATACAATATATCTGATATGAAGCTTAACTCGCTTGTAAACTAGAAGATCAGATCCACGGATCATTAAAACTTTTACAACTATTTTACAAAATATTTATGTGGAGGAGTTTCTAAGCTAAGGAATCAGAATAAACACACTACCAACAACCTCAAATAAAGAAATTAAAAAATCACATAAAGAACTTGGTTGAATTTCTTGATTTTTTCCCTAAAATAAAAAAGTTGATGTGATTGGAAGCAAAGAGTGGGAGTATATTTCAAGCTTTATCCAACAGTGGATGCGGATTCTCGGAGCCCCGGTTTTGGGGCAGAACAAATGCGGATTCTCAAAACCAAATCACCAACTATGTCGTCTAATCAATCCGTGACAGATGACTCCTGTGACAAAAAGTCAGATTGCTTAACATGTTTCCAAATACTCAAGTTATTTGTTATCTTAAAGGATAAATTGCATAAAAGTCATTAACTTTTCCAATTTTCTCGATTTTGACACTGTATTTTTAGTTATTGCAATTAAGTCATTATGTTTTCAGAAAAGTTGCAATTAAGTCATTATGTTTTCCAAAAAGTTGCGAAAATGACCATATGACCGGATGGTAAATGGTTACGAGGTCATATAGTCAGATTTGCAATTTTTCAGAAAACCTAATGACTTAATAGCAAAAATAAAACATAGTATCAAAATCTAGAAATCTGGAAAAGTTAGTGACTTTTATGCAGTTTACTCTATGCAATTTATAAAACGTAATCACTTTACATGCCTCATACGTGTCTAAAAAAGTAATTTTGTTGTTACCTTGGATAGTTTACCCTAACAGCCCCAAGAAAGAACCAAAAAAAAAAAAAAAAATCAAAGTTCAATGATACTTGTGACAAAATTGCTTTTTGTCACAAGTAGCATTAAACTTTGATTTTTTTTTTTTATGTTCTTTTTTTAGCTGTTAGGATAAACTATCCAAGGTAACAACAAATTTACTTTTTGCGTATGAGGCATGTAAAATGATTACGTTTTATAAATTGCATAGGATAAACTGCATAAAAGTCGCTAACTTTTTTCAGATTTCTAGATTTTGACACTATGTTTTATTTTTGCTATTAAGTTATTAGTTTTTCTGAAAAATTGCAAATCTGACCATATGACCTGGTAACCTGTTACCATCTGGTCATATGGTCATTTTCGCAACTTTTTGGAAAACATAATGACTTAATTGCAACTTTTCTGAAAACATAATGACTTAATTGCAATAACTAAAAATGCAGTGTCAAAATCGAGAAAAGTGGAAAAGTTAGTGACTTTTATGCAATTTACCCTATCTTAAATGGATTAAATGAGTAAACAAAATACAAATAGGTATAGGTTAAACAACTCAAAAAGAGTGAAGGAATTATGTTTTTAATGCATTTGATTTTTTAACAACCTATAGATTTTGTTAAGAAAAAACTAGCAAAATCTAGTATCTACAAAGACTACAATGAATTTGATTTGGTATTTAAGTCATCGGAAAATAAACCTCAAAACTTACTACAACGAGATTTAAGTCAAGTAAAAGACGTAGTCATAAAAAAAGACCGACAATTACATTGCATCAGTGGTTATACCATAAGCTAAATACCTAAGTACAATTGTGCATTTATGTATAATGCTAAAACTCATTCTACCTTTAGCGTATGATTTTTACTGAAAGAACTCGTACCGCCACTCTAATGCATTGCTAATGCGTAAAAATATCTCTACTTATGCGAAAACGTCGATTGGAATAACTCATAGCGTGCCTCTAACGTTTGTGGACTCTTGATCAGCAATGTTTTCAATAACATTAAAGAATGTTGCGATAAACTTCTGTCATCCGAATTGTAATCTCTAAAATATTTTGGTGGTGTTGAAAATTATAGAAGAGAGTGAAGATAATGTAAAGGTTTTGAAATAGAATAATATTTATAGAGATGAGTGGTAAGTTATTTTTTAAGTAAACTAGTTGTTACATGTATAGTCAACCCTAGCTTCATTTTGATAGGATTTGCTCTCTTGTGCTCATGAATCAAGACGATTAAAAACCGCATCACAAGCCACCACTTACACACATTTTGGTGTGTGTATGTTGTCGGGTGCCATGGTGGCCACGAAAAAGGCTCATGATATCCATACCCGAAGGCCTTAGACCATCAAGTGTACTCATCACATGGTCACAAGTGATGGGATGTCACCTCACCTCCACATCATCATCACACTACATCACATTAACATTGATATACTTATTACACCAGATCATCTTTTTCTAATTAAAAATAATTCTATAAAATGAGGGGTATAGAGTTAAACAAAAAAAAAATCTTTTTTCTTATTGTCTGTCATGTATCGTGACCCACCACATCACGCTTCAACACGATCACGACCATCATGGTGTACACGGGGCAGTGTGCACAGTGATGGCCCAGCCATCTCAGCATCACGGTATTACCGTGACCGGTATACCCATCGATCTTATCAATGATAATATGAATTTGCACACTAATTGGTTATAAGATACTTATCTTTTCTCTAAAAAAATAATGTTTCAAATCACCCCTCCTCGTTTGTTTCAATTGCATGAAAATCATACGTTTTGATCAGACATTTTATCCCGTCCATTTTTACCTCAATTTAAACGGTTCAAATCAGGAAAACGTTATCTTAAAACTTGTAGACTAATGATACCGAGAGTATCGATACCACAAAAGAAATAAAAAGTATTTCATCAAGTTCCCTCACCACCCAAAACGGATCATTAAGAGGGATTCCACCGAACAAAATATCCCACATTCGTGTTCCAATTATTAGTGATTAGAAATTTTTATATTAAAGTATTTTGCCATTTATTCCCTGATATATAAAATAAATTGACGACATAATCCATGATTGTGATATCTGGTCCTGGAACACTAGGCTATACGAAGTAAATTTCAACTTATGTGTGTACCCGACATATATTCATTCGTGCATGCAAAATAAAATCTATGTTTAAATTTTGGATTGAGAATATTATAGTTATTAACATATTATTTATCGTTTAATGTCGTTCAACTAAAATCACCCTTTAATATATTTAGCACCAATTCTCTTGTGTTTACACTCTATCATCATTTTTCTCCACAAACAAATATATTTATACCAAATTCATATTAGTATAATTTAGAATTTTCGACAGAGTAAGCGTTATAATAACAAAATGATATACAATGAAAAGTATTTGTTTTGTTATTCCTTTTAAATTTAATACTACAAATTTATGCACCATGGGCCACGTCAATCCACCCTAACGTTCTGTCTATAGAATCAAAATAATAAATAATAGAAATAAAATTGGTCGAAAAGTAACATTAATGGATAAGGCAAAGGTAATGAATTTCATATCAAAATGATTTAAAAGGTCTACAAAAACAAACATATGTTCTACAAAAGTTTTTCATGTTAACGATTATTGGATGAAACAAGAATCGTCTCAACTTTAATTAATGGCATAAACTACAACAAATCATTGCTTCACTTTACGTGTACTCTCCATTCTTTCTTATAAAATAGTTCGTACTTCGTACACGACTTTAACATCAAAGTATAAATATATGAAATGAAAACATTTCATAAAAAATTCGCAACTCGTCGGAGCTCTTTTGCCCAATATCTGTGGTATTACGGTTTTTGTTAAAAGTTAAAATCAAGTACAAAATATCATGTATTTTGGTGATTTTATATTACCAATGTATATTTAAGTGTATGGATTAACTTGTTGACAAAATATAATTTTGACAAACATTATACAAGTAAGGGAGGTGCGGAGTGATCACACGACCCGTGTAGGATCACACGACCCGTGTGAATGTCAAAGCAGATTGTAAGCAGATTGCAGTCTAGACATCACACGACCCGTGTGAATTGCCCAATGACAGTTTCTTGTCGGTTTTTGACAAGTTATATTAAGTTTTTTGGTCATTTTCTGGTACACGAAAAATTCCTAGGAACATTTATTCTCTCTTCGTGAAATACTCTGAATCTTATCCAATCAAGTGTTCAATTTGTACCATCGAAATAATTTGATTTTGATAGTGAATATCACGATTTTCAGAGTTTCCAAGCGATCGTTTAACCCCGAATTTCTAACAACGTATGCAAATAACATTGAGCATATACTCGTATATGTTAAATTTGAAATTTAAAATGATGCCATACATTTGGATTTAATTTATACAATCACATGTGATAAATTTCTGTATCAGAACAAATATCTAAATAATTCATCAACCAATTACGGATGATGATAAGTACGATTGTGACATATGTCGTTATTTACAGTCATTTATGTGAAAGTTTTTTACATTGTCACCAAACGTCCACTAATATACATTTTCACATACACACATGGAAATTTCAAGATATCACGGGATTTATCTTATACGTATAAATGGAGGTATGACCAATACTAGACTAGCTAATAGATCCTATTAATTCCATTTTTATACATCTACACTGTAAGAAGTTTTAGTCTAAATGTAGCATATACATACACAATACATTTGATAATGACATAATGCATTCAAGTTTCTAAAACTTCGAGTCCAGTCCTAAATCGTTACTATGGCATCTAAAGTTCTAAATTTAACCATTCTTTTGAAGGTAGTATTTAGCATATGCGAGTGTAAATAATGTGCCCTGAACTCTACCATATCATCAAGTCAAGTTTCGGATTGATATAAACAAACAAATCGAAATTTTCCCAACTCGGCCTATTTAACTATAGACTAGTTAGAGATTTTCAACCCAACCTTATTTTTTTGTTAGATAAATTGATAGGTCTTTTTAGGTTGACCCATTGACTATTTTTCGAGTTTGAATTGTTAGATAAACGGGTTGACCAGGATTGACCAATTTAAATTTTAAACTTTCACATAAAAAATTGGACTTAAATAAATAAGCTATAAGGATAAATAATTGTTCAAAGATATTATTTAGGGTTTTGTAAATGTTAAATTAATATAGAATGAAAATAGATATATCTAAATGGATTTACATGTTAATCAGGTCAAAAAGTACAATTTAACCCAACCTATCAAATAAAAACAACTCAATCTGCTAATTTTGAACTAGAACCATTTGAGATCGCAAACTAGGTCAATTTTTGCGGGCTAGCAAAAGACGTGAGGCACACACAAGAAAAGGCACATCGGGCATTAGTGTTGTGTGTTCTTGACTTCTTGAGCATATTCCCTTCATCACATGTTTTAAATGTTCTTTTTTTACTCAAAAAAAAAAATTAAAAAAATTCCCTCAAGTTTACCAGTTTTAGTTACTTCTATTTTTGTGTGCCTTTATTTTTCTCGAGTACATTTTTATATCCATATACGTAAGCACACAAGAAAATGCATGACTACATCAAATTCACACACCCAATGGAAACCACGCCAAGTGAAACACCCATAGGGCACATAAACACACTCACACCCACAAGAAAAATGATTGATCTCAAAACAAAGGTCTCCTAACAAGGCAACAACATAATCTACATGTCCACCCATACAAAAAGTAGTAAGTTGCGTGGAAAACATATAAAAACACCCCATTCATAACACTAAAATATAGATCATGATACCCCATAAAACCTTTAAAAAGATGTGGCTTTTAAGTAAACAGAAATTAGTGCTTTCATACGCAACTCTCACTTTGCATTATTGTCTATCCAAAAATCACACCGTATATGACATAACATAACAAAAATAAATCCTGGTATACGCTACTACGTAAACCATGCTAAAAAGAAAAAGAAAAACCGTTTTAACCTTTTTCAAGTAACGGATTCTAAAAAAGGAAAATAATTGATCAATCCTATGTTGATGTCATAAAGTCGTAAAGTTTGTTCATCTATTTTAGTGTAAAAAGACGCAAATACCCACAAACCACGGATAACAAAAAACAGTCGATCCAAATGAATCTAAGACACAAAGATATCATATCAGACAATATTAAAGTAAGATTCCAAATGGTGCATTGCCTATGAGGAAAGCACAAATGGCAAGCTTTTGAGTGCCTAATGTTTTAATTAACACCTAGGTTTCGATTTTAATAACGGTTTTGAAAATGAGCGCGTGTTTTTTAAGGTAATTAATTTCATCATTGTTATACAAAAACACACAATTTTGCCAAAAATAATTTACATCGGTCACGAGAAACTCACCAACAATCATATTGCTAAAAACTTGTAGTTTCCTACCTCTCCATTCTCCACCCCTGAAAAACATCTGAAATCTATTAGTTTTTATAAAGTTATAACTATCCTCCAAAACTAGGGTCAACCTATTTTTATAAAAAATTGTGAATTTAAAATATATAAAAAGATGTCTTGTTATTGTAAAGTGGTCACATTTATCTTTTTTCTTCCTTTAGTGATAATGATTCTCATGCTGATGAAATGCTGTATATATAGACACAAGAGGGTAGTTATTTCATACAATTGATACAAGTTTTTTAAAGCTACCACTAGAGAGATGAATAAGCATGTATCTAGTGAGGGCATGAGTGAAATTTTTAGAAAGGGGAAGCCCTTTTTAGCTGTGATTTTCTTGCAATTTGGACTTGCTGGAATGGATGTTATTTCTAAAGTGGCTCTGAATCAAGGAATGAGCAATTATGTGTTTGTTGTTTACCGCCATGCAGTTGCCACCATTGTCATGGCCCCTTTCGCCATTGTTCTTGACAAGTTTGCCCCTCTCTCTCCTTAAAAATTTATTCTTCTATCTTAACTTTTTAAATTAATTATTATTATCATGTGATTGTAACAGAAAAATAAGGCCTAAGATGACCAAGCCGATTTTCATCAAGCTTATGCTTCTTGCACTACTCGAGTAAGTTCTCCTGATTTTTATAAGGCTATTTACAATGATGAGGAAAAGAAGGGCATTTTCGTCTTTTTGCACAGACGGGAGATCAAGAGCGAGTCCCTATCCGACCTTGTTTCACCTTTCTAGGTCAGACAGAGTTTGAAAGATTCCATTTTTATCCCATTAACATAAGTCTCACGATGAGAAGGGCATTTACGTCTTTTTGCACATACGAGAGATTGAGAGCGAGTCCATATCCGGCCTTGTTCCATGTTTTTGGATGGGAGAAAAAATGAACTTTTGCAGTTCTGTAATTTTTGTCCCGTTGACATCACACCAAACACAGTACAACCTGTTCTGTCATGTGGAGCCACTAATATAATGATTAAATAATAAATTATTAATTGTTTGGCAGGCCGGTTATTGATCAGAACCTCTACTTTCTAGGGATGAAAGCGACAACAGCAACATTTGCAGTTTCAATGTGCAATGTTCTTCCTGCTATAACTTTTGTCATGGCTTGCATTCTAAGGTAAAAAATAATAATAATAATAATACAAAAACATTTAACATAGGTTAAAATTAATTTAGTGAACTTTGTTTGACTCAGGCTAGAGGAGGTCAACCTAAAGAGTATTCGCAGTCAAGCCAAAGTAATTGGAACAATTACAACCGTCGCAGGAGCCATGCTTATGACACTTGTTAAAGGCCCAATTTTGGAACTATTTTGGACAAAAGGAAGAAGTAATAGTAATGTTGTAAATAATGGGGTGGATCTTCATCATTCTTTAAAGGGTGCTATTATGATTACAGTTGGTTGCTTTAGTTGGTCTTGCTTTATGGTTTTGCAAGTAAGGATCTTTTTAATGGATATGATAGTGAAGTGTTATTAATCTTCTTTTAATTTTAAATTTATATTTTTGTGAATTGTAGGCGATTACCCTGAAGTCTTATCCAGCTGAGCTTTCTTTGACTGCTTGGATATGTTTATTGGGAACAGCAGAAGGAGCAATAGTGGCACTGGTGATGGAGAGAGGAAACACAGCAGTTTGGGCTATTAAGTGGGACACCACACTTTTAGCAACACTATACAGTGTAAGGACCTCTAATTTTTCACAAACTGATTTTTTTTTTTTCTTAAAATATTCGTTTTAATTCATAAATTTTTACAGGGCATAATATGTTCGGGTCTCGCTTACTACATCCAAGGACTAATAATGAAAGACAGAGGTCCTGTTTTCGTGACTGCATTCAGTCCACTAAGCATGATAATCGTAGCCATCATGGGGTCCATTATTCTAGCTGAGCAAACATACCTTGGAAGGTAAAATAAAAAAATAACAAAATAACAAAAAAATAAAAACTTTGGTTTTTCTATTATTAAAAATATTTATATTGTGATAGGGTTATTGGAGCAATTGTGATAGTTGTGGGACTCTATCTTGTTGTATGGGGTAAAAGCAAGGATACTAAGCTTTCAACACTTCCTATTGGTGAGCAAATAGCATTAGAAAAGCAGATTATTACAGAATGTGAAGAAGATTGTTGTCACAAGGTCACTGTCAAAGTATCCAATGATAAAGTAAGTGAGAAAAACAATCAGAGAGGTGATGTATGCTAACAGTAAATGTCGACCTCCAAGCATTCCCATCTGTTTTATTAAACAAAATTAATCTCCGACATGAAGTGGTAGAAAACAAGGAAATGTCTCTCTTGGATGGGGTTAGGTATGGATTGTGGAAGGAAGTTAGGAGGTAGAAATTAAGGAATTAACCGTAATGTATGAGATACTGAACTTTTGTTACAGATGGTAGCTTTTTTGAAACCATTGGGTTTTTTTTTTTAGAATATTAACCTACTTTATGTATGTCTAATATTGAAGTACCATATCTAATATTACTATTTTCTTGTGGAGGAAATGTCACTATATGGTAACCAAGTTGTTGACTAAATTTTTCGTTTTGTTCTATTGTTGTGAAAATTTTGATGTATAATTGGAAACCGGTTAATCTGGGTTAAAAGTTGGGAGAATTTCAGTAAATAGTAACTAAAGTTTTACAGTTGTTCTGCATAGGCTACTTCAACTTTTTTTAAGGGTTTTATAGCACTCAAGTTTCACTTTTGCTCTATTATTGTGAAATTCTTTTATTTTTTGACCGGAATATCAGCTTTTTACATTAAATGCTTCCATGCTTATTCGAGTATGGTAACTTTGACTCTATCAGAAAATCATAAGACTGATGATTAAAGTCGTCAAAATCACTTTTGTAAACACATTCAAAATTCCAAATACACCCATAATGACAGTATTTCTCAAATTTAATAAACGATAACATAAAATTATGAACATATTCGTTCATGTAAGACAATAAGTATACTAGTTATGTAGGGAATCCAAGCAGCATTGTTTTGCTTAACAGTGGTTAGAATCTTGATTCCCAACCTATGTTGGTACAGATTGTAGACATCAAATTTTCTAAGCAGAGTGGAGACATGAAAGCTTTTGATTTTTTTTAATCAACGTTCAGTTACACTTTGATGACATGGCTTAAAGTTTTGATGATGTGGGCCAGGATAGGTATATTGTAGTGCCCTTAAAACATGGTCATTATTTAGTAATATTGTCCGAGAATCTCTTAAAAGAGTTTGAATACTGTGATACTTGGTTACTATTTAGTAAAATTGGCACCAGATTAATTGGTTTCTCGGTTAAAAATTTGAAAATTTTCACAACAGTGGAACAAAATTGAAATTTGAAAACTCGAGTGCTTAAACAAAGGAAATGGAATTTGAAGGAAGTGAATTTTGTCTGGTGGCAGCATTTATATATTTCTGTTTGGTTTGTAACTTTGTCGAAGGATTTTGAAAGTAAATAATGACAAATTGCAATATTACCCTCGTTATATTTGTCATTCGATAAAAATATTAAATACTTGATTATAAAAGAATATGTGAATCAACTTTTTATTAATTTCTTGTTTACGAAACTTTATTCGACTTTGGGTAAAAGAGTGAATTACAAATGATGGTAAACATAAATTTGTCCAAATATGGCAATAGATTAATAATAATAATAGATGTGCATTTATAAGTAATAATAATAATAATGTAAAAATGAATGAATTAGTAGCATTAAGCATATAAGTTATTGTGAAATTGTAAATTAGATGTAAATGAGTGTTCATAAATTTAAAAAAAAAAAAAAAAACATATAAATATAACTTTGGGTGAAATCTTTTTTATTTGTCATCAGTGCTCTTTGTTCCCACTTCCCATCCAATGATTTATGTGAAAGTAGATATCTATTATTGGGTGAGTGGATGTGTTCTGTTTGGTTGTGTTGGTGGTGACATCCAGGAAACAATTATTATAGTTATGAAAAGAACATCTAGATCTTGGACTTTGTAAAGGCTACAAACACAAGAAATATGGAGTTATTTTCTTAAATTGGTTATGAGTTTATATAAATACATGACGGAAACCAATGCTCCTTTTTATTATTAAACTAGGTGAACGTTGGTGCAACGCGCAAAATAAAACTATGTAGTTAAAATTTTGGCAAATGCATGTTGAAAATAATTATGTCATTAACATTTATTATGAAATAACAATTCTTATACCAATTTGATATATAAAATTGTAATTATTTTGAGCGATATTACAAGATGAATATCTATTAGAATTACATCACTCAATGGCCTTTGCCCGCGGCTTGTTTGTAAGGTAACGTAACATAATTTATAATTTTATGTTACTTTTAACCATTATTGTTAATTGATTTAAAAGTCACTTTGGAAAAACTTTCAATTATTATAAAAAATAGTTCGATTTGGGTTTCATATTTAACCCTTTTAACTATTTTGAACAATAAAAGCCTGTTCATTTTTATGTTTATTTGATATTTTGATTTGGGTTTTGCATTTAATACATACTTAAATTAACAAATTAAATATATTATATTGATAATTCAAAAGTTTAATTTAGATTTTGCATTTAACATCATATTTAAATTAACAAAATAAGTATATTATATTAATAATTCAAAAAGTCTGCCATTAATCTAATAATATTTTACGTTTAATAAATTAAATAAGGTTAAAAGTTGAAATGTTTAAATCCTTCAGGTGAGGTATTTCATGAATTCCTGCGAAATTCAGTTCCATACCATTCGAGTGACCTAGGTGAAAAAACTGTGAAACTTGGTTGCTATTTAGTATTTAGTAACATTGGCCCTCCCTTGTATGGTAATGTTTACTTTTTTAGAAATTTAGAGGAAAAACAGAGCTACTTCCTTATGCAACTATTATATAGAATATCAGATCTAATTAGAAATATTTGATTTTATAAAGGGAACTTTATCTACCTACAGCAGATGGCCTACAAAAAGGAACAGGTTCTACTTAATGGCGACACTGTTTGCTGCATCATCCACTCAACATACCCACAACAATAAAATTGCCATAAAGACGTCATATATAAAATATCACATAAAACCATGCACAAATAAACATGTTATACCTTACTAAAATCAGCTCTCTATGAAACAATCTTTCCTTCTTCCATCCCATATATCCGCTGAAGCTCACGAGTAGCAGCCAGGAATGATTCTAATAAAAGCACAAGTGATATGAATATAATGATCATGAAGATGAATCAGTAACAAAATAAATATAAATAAAAACTAAAAATTGCACCTTTCCAAAGTCGAAAAGATTTTTGGTTGATTGGTGATCCGGTTATCGTCTGAATAACATCAAACAACACACTTTGAGGCGTATTTCTTAGCTCTTGAACAACTCCATATATTGTCTTTCCATTCTCAAAGTAAATATGATTATTTGGGTGTTTTGTTTTGCATCCAGCATGACGTTCAAACTCATAAGCATTAATAGCCTTAAAAAGTCAAACATTTAATTGTTAGTTGGTCAAAGTGCAGTTCCATAAGTAAGACCATATGCAAAAATCTCACCTTAGAGAAAGTACATGATTGACAGCCACAAAGATAGGCAGCACCTTTGATAACACCACGAAGCTCCTTCTACCATGCATATGAATAAAAAATAGTAAATTACATTTTTAGTCCCTGGGTATAACTGAATTTTTCAATTTTGGTCCCAAAAAGTTCTCTTGCAATTTTGGTCCTTACTTGAGATTTTTGTAACATTTTTGGTCCTTGTTCGAAGTAAAATGACTAAACTTTTGAGACCAAAATTGCAAAAATTAGCTATACCTAAGAACCAAAACTAGTCGTTTTACTTGAAACAGGGACCAAAAAGTTACAAGAACCTCAAATAAGGACCAAAATTGCAAAACTCAGCCACACTCAGGGACCAAAAATGTAACTATCCATTACAATATAACCTATGGCAATTAATCAATTAGCATCTACCTCTCTTGACCATGCAATATACTTCACAGAAACCCCATCAAGCATACCAGTTGATAAAAGACTTCTGACATTTGAAGGGAAGTTATTTGGAGGTGCTTTTTTATTTCCTTTTTGATCCTTTTTCTTTGAAATAGCATCTACTTGTATACTGCTAATAAGTGCATCACTTGTAGATTCAGAAAAACCGTTTTCTTCCAATCTTTGAACTGAAGGCTGTCCCACTAAAAAGTCATAATTGCATACAAGCCTTCCGGAAGATTCCATACCAGCATCATCATTTAATCCACCAAAAGAGATGATATTGTTGTCACCCTTGCTAAAAGAATGTCTCATTGATAAACCACTGCTATCAGTTTTGCTCATTGTGTCATCCTTGTTGAAAACTTGTTCCATCAATAAAGCATTACTATGTTCATTGAAGGCAACCATAGCCATGCTATTTTCATCCTCTTTGATGAAAGATTGAGTCAATGTTGTAATATTGCTATTATCCTTACTGGCAGATGGACAATTATAAGGCTCACCCATTGACATAAAATTGCTGTCCCCTCTGTTGAAAGTGTCTGCCATTGATATCATGCTCTCATTCCCTCTATCGAAAGAGAGCCCCATTGTTATGGACTCATCATTCTCTTTACTATAAGCATGATTAGTCATGGTATTATTGATATTATCTCCTGTGGGATATGTATGTCCCAAAGAAACAGATATAAAATCTTCGGGTTCTTTGACTTGGTTGACTTTGACTTTTCTAATCCCGCTGTAACTAATACTTGGTGTTTCATCATCAAATAGCCTTTCTGTGAATTGAGAGTGGAAACTAGAAGAATTTCCCCAAGAAGAAATGTTTGAGTTTAGAAGTGCAGTGTATGAATTGGGGTGAGGAACTTGAATTGCTTGTTTCTTGTTGGGAAATAATTCTGCTTCAGCACCATCCATGAACCATTGTTGAGAACGTTTGAGGTCGCTTCTAGAAGAATTATTGTGAGCTATGTCACTATCAATTGAATTTCCTGGAGCTTTTGACATCCAGAAATCCTTGTTCTGGAAAGACTGGGACAATGAGTGATTTCAGAATGATATACCATTTATATGTTCCCAAATGAGTATGAGAATTGTCAATAAGCATTTATAGTCAGTGAAAGAAATGAGCATACCATCTTGAAGCGTTGATTTGAGCTCACTGTTCACAAAAACACAATCATTTACATTAGTTAGGAAAGCTTCTGCAGGACTACCCAGCCTTCTTCATAAATGCATCAACAAAACTAAAAATGATATACACAAGTATTTAGAATGCTGTAAAATTACAGTATGTTAACGAAGATAACTTTCTCTAACCTATTACATTGTCGAGATTTAGTCCTTTTCATGCTGTTTGGTTTACAAGATGTGTAAGAAAACACAAGTCACTATGCGCTTCGCAAATCACGATTAATACTCGAGCTTATAATGTAGTGATTTTAGACATGTTAAGTAGCAGTAAATCAACCACTAAGCGTTGAAATACTGTGATCAACAGATACTTTGTACTTAATAGTTAATACTAACTATGTTTATGTTCCAAGTGCCAATATGATCCTAGTCAAGAGAAAGCGTTTAAAACTCAAGTTCAGCCGATGATTTTAACGATGTATTAAACTTTAAATTCTCTCACAAAAGGGATTCGACATTTTACTTCTCATAGTTCAAAACATAAAATGAAGCTGAATGCAGAATTAAATTAACAAAAAGTCAAACCCTAAGCAACCTTGGATGTTTCATTGATTTACAACTCGCATTAGATATACTGTTACACATTGAACTTAACACAAATATTATATCTCTGTTAAAGTTTACCGGCGGCCGTACGATCTCCGATTGGCCGACTCCGGCGAGTGTTGTACAGAAGGTGATCACGGCGAGATCTAAGCAGTGAAGGGTTTGTGTGGATTTTTTGCTTTGGTTTAAAGAAAGGATCAAAGCTGGTCTTCTGCACGATTAGCAACTCTGGATCATCTAATACTGTACACGTGGAGAGATCAAGGTCGTTCGTTTATTAGATGGGCTGATGGATGTCTGTGGGCCGGAGGCTGAAGATGTTTTAAGGTGAAATTGGCCGCAGAGGATTACTACCTTCTGGGCCTATATCTCAGGTGTTGAGACACGTCGCGTAATTTTGGAATAAAAAAATTATTTGTGTAATATTTTATTTTGTCGGGAAAGCAGAGCGCCGTGCTGATGTTTTTGTGTTTTGTTTTTAATTTTATATTTATATTTCCAAAAAAATGATAAAATAACACATGAAAAAGAAGGACCTGCAGTCGATATACATTTTTAAAAGAATATGTTTTTGACATTAATATTCAAAAATGTATATTAAGCCTTTGAATGTTGGCCTAAAAAATAACCCTAGTAAAATAAAATTTGCTAATTACACCTTTTTCTGGTATGTAATTTGTCTTTAAAGATAATATATAAAAGATTTTTATGGTCCGTATAACTAAAACTATTTGACAAGATTTTGTAAATTAATTATAAGTTGTAAATAAATCTGATTTTGATGTTTTAATAGTTCACAACTGATTTTACGATGTCACTTACATATTTTGTCAAATATTTATGAGTTTGAACTAAATGGTTGCATTTTTTTTGTGTTGTTGGTTTTTTTTGTCTAACTTTTATCAAACGTAGATGAATAAGATGACTAATATATCCTTATTTTTATTTTTATTTTTATTTCATGTCCTTTTAGAACAATAGCCAATTTGTTAATTTAGCAAGAAGCTGGACAAAAACATAAACAACTACATCAAAGATTTACAGTCTCGTCAACTGCTTCACAAATTGGACATGTAAGTTTGGACACATCCAAACATCCGTCATACAAATGACTTATGGCAGGAAGCTTATTCAACATTAAACGTCAAGTAAAAATTAGGGATGAGCAAAACCGAAACCAAAAACCAATAAAACTGAACAAAAAAAAAAAAAAACAAACTCAAACACAAACCATCGGTTTTGGGTTTAAATTTTTTAAAACCCAAAATTTTGGTTTGTGTTCGGTTTTACTGAACCCGCAGACCCAATTCATAGAAACCGACCCAACCCATAGAAACTGGCCCATTATATATAACTTATCTTTTTATAGCATCCTACTTTATTGCATATTGCTCGGTTTGTGCTTCTTCAAGTTTTCACTCTCCTTCCGCTAACATCGATAGTTAAGGTATTTAACTATAACTTATCTTTTTATAGCATCCTACTTTCTTGCATTTAAAATTGTGTGTTCGTTTTGAAGATGAAAGGTGTTGGATAAGTTGTTGAAGGGATGATCCTGTATCCGCAAAGGCATTACAACAGGATAGACTAACTGGAAAGGAGCACTTACCTCTTGGATTACACACTTAGAAACCGACCCATGTTTGAAATGTGAACTTAGTTGTTGAAATATAAACTTAGTTGTTGGAACCCTTGGGTTGAATCCGAAACCGACCCAAATCGACGGCTGAAACTGAAACTGAACCCAATTAGAAACCGAACCCAGTGGGTTCCAAAAACCGACTTAATCGGGTTGGGTTCGGTTTTAGCCCAAAACGACTGATGGACAACCCTGGTAAAAATGTTGATTTTAATCAGGAGAAGAGAGCACCGTCGGATAAGAGAATAAGAAACAACTAAGTATGCTTGCCAATAAGGGATCTAGCTGAAGCCACATAGAACTCCCCTGTCCCCATCGGGGACGAAACTTAGGGGTCCTTAATCGAAGTCAGCAAAATCGTAGACATAAAAAATAGGTCAAACCATTGCAACCTTTTAACACCACCTATAGGCATACACCGAAAAGAACCTGACAGATCTTGTTGACCAACTTATTCATAATTGTAATATGCTTATCCAATTTAAGTGCATATGCCCTAGGAATTTATTCTGCAAAGGGATGTCTCCAAGCCATGCAGCTTTCCTGAAAAGTGTAGAAGACCCATCACCACTTCTATTTTGACAACAAGTAAAAAGATTCATTCCTCGTTGTGTAAAAGAATCAACACTTTAAGAATGTTAACCCACATAGAATTATAGGGATTTTTTCGATAAATTATGATTACTTAAGCAATGGGACCCATGAATCAACTTGATGGTACCAACCTAAAGAGCATCAGAAGAAATATGAAAACGTCACACGAACGTGAAACTATCAGGTTTGGGGGTTTATCTGACCTATCAGGTTTGGCAACCTATCAGCATAATGGGGCAAAAATCACTAACAAATTTAGCAAAACTTCTTAAAATGTCAAAAGTGAAACTATCAGGTTTGGGGGTTTATCTGACCTACGATCCCAAACAGTTTTTTTAATCTCCTCCTAGGTAATATCACTCTCAGTATCCACAACATGCTCAGATGCAGGACAAATTAGAAAGTCTTCCATAAGCAAAGGTCTTGAAATGGCCGAGTTAGAAAACTGATCAACAAAATGAGCAAAGAAAACCCCTTTCACTTGACCAAGCACATCCACCCACTATCTATCAATTAACACCACACATATAACTAATTGTCTTCACTTCTTCTTGAAATAGAATATAACAAAGGTCTTGAAATAGCATCCTACTTTATTGCATATTGCTCAGTTTGTGCTTCTTCAAGTTTTCACTCTCGTTCCGCTAACATCGATAGTTAAGGTATTTTACTATAACTTGTCTTTTTATAGCATCCTGCTTTCTTGCATTTAAAAGTGTATGTTCGTTTTGAAGATGAAAGGTGTTGGATAAGTTGTTGAAGGGATGATCCTGTATTCGCAAAGGCATTACAACAGGATAGACTGACTGGAAAGGAGCACTTACCTTTTGGATTACAAACTTAGAAACCGACCCATGTCTGAAATATGAACTTAGTTGTTGAAATATAAACTTAGTTGCTGGAACCCTTGGGTTGAACCCAAAACCCATTGTCGCTTTCTAAGTTAATTAGACATTTTAGCTTTAGTTGGGTCGTGGTGTCACCTCAAACTGTAAGTTAGCCAACACTATTTTGATGTTGGTTTTATTGTGATGTCGGTGGATGCTGGGTGTAACTCATACATCCATTAAACACCCAAAAACATTATTTCTACTAACCATTTCTCATTTGATCTCAACATATTAGCTTATTTCTACGATTCAACTTGATATTAAATTATAAGGTTCGTTCAAAAACATGTTCTTCCCTTTTAGTTATAATTCTTACGAGAGGTATAAATATTTACTAGCAACATGCCTCGCTACATATTTGTAACAATGGTTTTTCAACTATCTTGACGAATTTTAATAAGATATGTTGCATTTCTTCACAAACTTCAATCACTTTTTGTGATCCTTCAGAATTTCCACCTTTTAATTATTACTTTACTGATTATTCTTCCTCTCTTGCTAATTGCCATTTAGAGGCAACAATAATGAAGAAATGAAATTCTTTTTCTTTTCTTAGGTAATACCTTTTTTTAGAACGACTCTTAATTAATATCTTTATTTATACTTAGATGCTCCTAGTCATGAGGTCACCACCTTTCCTTATTTGTATCTAAACCTCCATTTTTTATCTCTAATTGATATTTAACTTTCCAAAATAACAAAAGTTCCCAAACACAGACTATTCATTTATATATCGCCTTCCAATATGGTACATAGAATCTCCAATACTTAAAGATTCTAATATTTTATATAAATTTAAATATTATAAAATTTTCGGTATTACAGTGGAAGGCAATATAACATCATACATGTAAGAAGATAATACCATTGAATATCTTGATTTCCAACGTGAAAGGTTAACATAATTATCTTTTATAAAAATTATAAAATTAACACTTTAAGAAATTCATGAATTTGAAATGAAGATACATCTTACGTGTTGTAAAAAAATAATATCATTGATTATATTGATTTCCAATGGAAAAGGCAAATTATTTAAATATTATAATTTAATACTTTATAGAAATCAATAAAATTGAAATCAATATAGTACTTAAGATAATTGTATCTCACTATTTTACTTTTGTATCTAATCAATGTCTTCTCTATGCAATCAATAAGCAACGGATCCAATCTTGTTAACGTTAAGTTTATAAAATATCCGATCATAGCATCTCTGGTTTTCATCATTTGGTATAGCTATATTTGCTCACAAAACTAATATTTCCATTGTTCTAGATACAAGTCAAGCACGCATAATAAAAACATGTTAAAAGTTGACTAAAATGTGCTCAATCACTTACAACCTACCAAATATTTTATCTATATAATACTACATGTTTTTTATATTATTTTTGCATTCATATTACTATTTATAAAACCCAAAAATAAATGTTGATAGTCAATACGACCATACCCGACCCATTCTGACCCATCACCTAACTCACCCTACCGGACCGTTTTGCCACACATTTAATATGAACACAAGATACAACTAACAAATACACAAATCTTTTAAATTTAATAACACTAGTCAAAATTCATTTTACTCAAATATCATTACAACATTCTTGCTCATCAGTAGATGAGTGGAAAACAAAGTTTTGAACTTGGCCTAATCTTATACTGCATATATATGGCCTCATATCAATATAAGAACGCGAAATTATAAGCTCTCTTACCTCTTATATATTTTTACTACACTAAAAAACTAGTTAACATCTGCAAAAGGACTTCGATTAGGAGACCCCGAGCTTAAACGTTGATGATGATGCTTCAATTTGCTTCCATTTTCCACTATTTTTTGTCTATTTTCATAAGTAATATTTGTTGTTTCTAGAACATCTTCAAAAGCAGGTGCTCTCATTGCCTCTATGGATATCAAACTAGGCACATCTATTTCACGCTTTCTTATACTACAATCATGATCGACCTGTAAAATATATTACACAAAAATAAACTGTTTTTAGAAATAAAAACATAAAGACAACTTACAGGAAATAGCAATGTATTTTCAATATGCCCAAAAGATAATAATTTATACCTGATAGTCGTTTTTTAGGGACTCAGATTGGTTTAGCATGTTTTGTGTTCTGTCACCATGATTGTCTTTTAAGCATGTAAGGTGATGTAAGCATATCTTGGACACAGAATCAAACTCTTTCTTCATTTCTTGGTCCACCATGAGTGAATCTGTTTGTAATATAATTCTCTCATTTGAGTTTTTAAGTTTATAAATGTTGTGTAAAAAAAGAAAGGACTCAAAAAGATTACCAATAACAGATGATTTCAGATCTTGAGCATCTGAATGGAACTTTGTATTCATAGACTCGTGTGTTGAAGCAATCTCTTCACTTCTTAATTTGTTTACATGAATTTTTTCACTAAAAAAAAAGATTATAAGGTGTCAGGAATATGTAAAAATAAATAGACTAAATTACATTTTTGGCCCCTGTGTTTAGGTCCTTTTTTTAGATCTAGTCCTTTTTTTTTTTTTTGTGATTTTGGTCCTTATTAGCTATTTTGGTTCATGTTCCACATTTAAAAAGGACTATTATGCCTCTTAGGTCATTTTTTACAACTTTTATAACACTATTAAAACTTTAATAATAACATGAACATTAAAATAAATGATAAAAAGTTGTAAAAGAACCGAGGGGCAAAGTAGTCATTTTACACGAGACAGGGACCAAAATCGTCTAAAAGACCTCTAATAAGGACCATAACTGTAAAAAAGTTTCAGTTTTAGACCTGATTCCAAATAAATAAATAAAATAAAATAAAAACTAATGTAAGTACTATATATATGTAATATACCTTATAAATGATTCTGTGTCATTCATGGTGCTCATATTAACACGATTAATCACTAACTCTGTATTATTCCAATGTTGCAAGGATCTTTCAACCTTATTTGTACTGCATTAATAGAAAAATCAGTGCCTTGAATAGCAAAAAAAGGGCACGCTAAAATAAATCGTACCATTCCTCAATGCAATTTTCCATCAAAGCTCGATTTTCAGTTGAAATAAATGTGGATTCTGTAAACTGAGTTTTAGTCTTTTCTATATATTCATTCACTTCAAATTTTCCATCATTTGATACTTGCACCATGTTTGAGATGTCTTGCAGCAAGACCTTGTTATCTTGTGAACTTAAGTTGTCAAGATTTTTTGATGCCTCAGAAACCTGATCATAAAGTTGGATTTCAATTTATGGATTAACATTTGATAATCTTTTTTGACATGATATATATGAAAATATGTTGAATTTTCATACTTACCCTTGAAGTTTGTTTTGCCATCAAATTTCTCAAGATTGTTGAAATGTTTTCTATTGCCAATTGTTCTTCTCTGTCTGCATCTTCCTGTGAAACAGAAAATAGATATAGATTGGTTCATAAACTTCAAAGTAAATTACGCTTTTGGTCCCTGAGTTTAGCTGATTTTCCGGTTTTGGCCACTAAAAGGAATCAGGTTACATTTTTGGGGATTGTTTCACTACTTTAAGTTCACAGGCTAATTGTAAAACCATTTAAATGACCATTTTACCCCTGGACCAAACAATATACCACAGGGACCATATTTTTATTTTTCATTAATTTTTAATTAAGATTTACAACATTTAATATCCGCATATGATTTTTTTCAATTTATAATAATTTTGGTGTGTATTGCAAATATATTATCAACATATTAATATAACCTGCTATTCTAATTTCTAAAATATACAATTTTGTTAAAAAACATTATGTTTGGACAACATACACATAAATTTATAAATCATACACTTTTCTCACAGTTGCACCATAGCGTACATCCTTGTGGTACTGTTTTTTCAGTTTTGGTTTGGTCCAAGGGCGAAATGGTCATTTTAAAAAAGCAAACAGCTGGGCAGTTAACTTAGATGGCCCAGTGACCAAAATCGTAGGAAACTTCAAAATATTGACAAAAATTGCAATCCGATTCCTTTAGGAACCAAACCAGCTAAACTCAGGGACCAAAACTGTAATTTACTCTAAATTTGATTGCTTTTTTTACCTTGAAATTCTTCTCAAATGCAGCTAACTGATGCGATCTGTTTTTATGATTTTCTTCAAGAATTGCCATGAGTTTGGTAGCTCGCTGACTTAGATTGTTGAAGAAATCAATTGCTGCCGTTGAGATTTCGTGGGAAGACACCAAGCTTTTATGTAATCCCTATACAATCAGAAACAAAATATGAGAATCTTACATCCACCTGTCAAATTATGATTTGTTGAAACAAAAAGAGTAATAATAATATAATTACAAATTTTTGGAGTTAAAATAAGATACCTCTTCATGTCGTTGAGCAGATAAAGCCAGCATTTGCTTCTGATCGGCTATAGAGTTTTTAATATCACACGTGGCATTTTTAGCCTCCATAACTGCATTCTTAAAAACCTGCATAAATAATTAAATATTGCTTCCTGTTATTGATTCACAATAAATTGGTAGTACTATTTTTATTAAACCTTAAAATTTTAATTTCTTACATTCTCAACTGCCATTATTTGATCTGATAATCTTGACTTCATATGAACCAAATCAGAAGAAGCTTGTGTTTGCAGTGTGTCAACAAGCTCCTTTAAAATCGTCATGCCTGATGTGTATGTCTCTGTTATGTTCTTGATTCTTGATTCCAAAACCTCGGTTTTCTGGTTAATTAATTAATTAAATTAGAAATTTTCAAATTCGAAAATGAGTTGAAAACAATGAAAATGATTTCTTACATTATGCTTAGTATCAAGAAACAAAGAGACATGTTCTTCCATGCATCTCATTTGTTGTTGCTGTTGTGAAACTGAACTCAAGACAACTTTCTGCAAGTCTTTTAGGCTGTGATCAAGCTGACTACCAAATGACAAAAGTAGCCCTTGGTTTTCTGCTTCTAACTTGCTCTTATAATCTGTACACATATATTTATCATTGTTAATTTTGGTAGCAAAAGTACGTTGCTATTCTCCGAAAGTTCCTTTTTTTTTATCGGGCAAAATATTGTAAGATATATAATAATTTTAAGAAGAAAAAAAGTATATACCTATTTTTGAAAATAATCCAGTCATGTCTTCTGATGCATCGTGTAGTTTGTTACACAGACCTTTTGCATGTTCAACTAAAGAGTTTTCTGTTTGTGTTACAAGGTTCAAAAATTTTCAGAATATATATATATATATATATATATATATATATATATATATATATATATATATATATATATATATATATATATTGCATACAAATTGGCAAAGGGGTTAGTTAAAGTCAAGATTTATGTTTGACCTGAATCCAAAAGTTTGGAGATAAAAATTTCTTTTTTCTTCAACATTGTCGTGGCTTCCCTATGCTTTCCTTGAATATCTAGTAACGCCTTGTTACTGTTTTCCAAATCTTCCTGAATGTTATATGATAAATATGAGAAAAAAAATGAAAAATGAAAAATATATTCATTTGTAACTTGTAAGTTCACTACTCATTGCATACCTTACAATCTTTGAGATCACTCTCAAGATTCAATCTCTTTTCTTGTTCACTTTCATAGAGCTCACGATATTTATCTACTTCCTGCATTAAAATTAAAAAAACAAAATTAATTGATGAATGATTAAATTAAATTTAAGTAGTATTTAGTATCTGTACCTTTTCGCTTATGTTTAGATCAATCTCCAGTTGCTCAATCTTTTCACTTTTCAACTGTAAATATGATATAATTATCAAAATAACATTATAAATAAAAGATATATTAGCCCAAGAAATATGTAATGAGATTAAATTATGCATACCTTCTTTTCAGCTTCATCCTGTGCATATCTTTCATGTGGAATATAAACACCATTCTTTTCTCTAGCTGCTCTAAGATCTGCTCATATTGTAATAAAGTCATGATTTGTAACTAAATTATGCCAAAAAAAATATGGATAATGGCATTGTGAGTCAAACCTTGTTTCATTTTCTCAATTTCCAAATACATATCTTTTAGCAGCATAGCTTTCGACATTTTTTGATTTGCCTGCATTAAATTATACAAATTCAGATACAAGTAACATAAATAAAAGAGAGAGTAAATTATTTCAATTAAGGATTAAACACGCTAAAAATCAGAAAGAACAAGGACCATTTTGGTAATTTACTCGAAATAAAAAACATGGCAATAAATTATTAGTAATGCTGACCTCTGGTTTGTTTTTGATGTTTTTAGCACGGTGTGCATAATCTAAAGTGCTTAATGTTTCCTCTAAACAATGAGCAGATGGAGAAACCGTTGCAATGATGCAAGTTTTTGTCTTTCCACCCAAAGAGTCTCTTAACAGCCTTGTTAACTTACTGTCCCTGTACATAGCAACATATGAGAACATAGTTTAAGGGAAAATTACAGAATAACCATTATATTTGGGCAATTTTGTCTTTTAACAACTAATACAAACCTGTAAGGTACATGACCAGAATGCTCCACAAGTGCATTAATTACACGGCCTAATGTAAGCAAGCTTTTGTTTATTTCACCAGCCTCCCTTGCTCTACCCTATAACCAAAACAAGCTTTTTATAAATAAAAAACTAAAAAAAAATAAAGCTTGTGAAATAAAAACATATATCTGTTTCCTTACATCTCGGGCACCTGACCGAGAAATATTTTCTGACCCTGCCAAATCAACAAGATTAAGCTTCCCATATTTAATAAGTTCCTCACTTCCAACAGTTGATTGTTTGACATGTACAGTTATTGTGAAAACCGAATGAGAACGACTACTGTGTTTGTTCAACAAGGTGTCTGCTGTACGCCTTTTGGCTGCACCTCGTTCTAGAAGGGTATATATGTCATTTGCACTGTATACAGCTTCTTCTTCTAGACCTCTTACAAGAACACAACCTTTTCCATCTTCCATTAATGAAATTGGCTTCTTTTGCCTCTCGTCTGACAATCTGGTGTTGTCTTCAGGGGCAAGAAGGTCAACTATTTCTTCATTGTAAAGTTCCAAGAAAGTAACTTTCATGCTGTAATCAGCATTTTGAGCTTCTAGGGTTTCAAAAATTTGACGAACTGCTCTTGGAATTACCCCTGCTTCAGCAGGTAAATCTCCACCTTTATTTCTCATCCCTCCTTCCATTGTGTATGTTTTACCTGTACCAGTTTGGCCGTATGCAAATACTGTGCAATTGAAGCCTTCAAGAACTTCATTTACAATTGGAAAGATTGCTTGGTCGTATATTGATCTTTGTTGTGCTTTGGGTCCGAAAACCTTCAAACAAGATTGACGACATTTAGACAGGTTTTGTATTATGATGAAGCGTTCATGGTAATAACAGATTAAATGAAGGTACCTTGTCGAAGGTGAAGAGTTTGTCGACTTGTTTGTTGGCAACATTTTGCAGAATTGTGACTTCTCTTTTGTGTTCGTTGCATGTTATCACCTTTGGTACATTGCACTTTTGTTCTTCGTCGCTTAAGGGCCTATGAATACATGAACAAACCAAACCTTGAAACAAAACCTTGTAATAGTTGACGAAATGTATGTGTACAATCCCTATTTTGAAATCGGGCACTAAAATCCAATTCAAAATCACCCACAATTCACAAATTGACAGTAGATTCAGAATCAGTTAAGATTTTGCATGTTGCTGCAAGCTGATTTTTTAACAAATCCTAAAACACGCATGAAATAAAGTACCTAACTAAAAAGTGGGAAATTGGAAGAATTTATACCTGCATCTGAGGAGAACTTGGATATTAACTTCACCACGATCTCTGTCAACTTTGCTAGAATTCCAATCGATACCTCTAGATTCCGGACGCCTCCGTTCGGGTCTAGGAGTAAGAAACGGCAACGGATTAGCTACCATTCCTATTCCAGCTTTCCCATTATGGTCCGGCGTCATTGATGTCGTACTCCTTTTATACTCCATGCCCTAAAAAACGTCTTATTGCCGATCAAAATCCCAAACAGCAAGAACACCAAATCAAAAGCGAATGTTAGACTGTTTACCTGGGATTGAACAAGAAGAATGAATCAAGATCGGAAATTGTTGGACGGAACAAGTGTTTTACGATGTTGAATTTAAATTTCTGTCTGACAGGTTGAAAATACGTTTGGCGACAGAGAAGAGAGTGGGGATTTTAAGTTTGCTAACGGCTACAAATAGTGCGTATGTATTTGACGAATTGGGAAAAGTGGGGGCCATCTCAGCATTGTAGAAAATTCAAATGTTAAACCAAGGCGCCTTCCTACCTTTCCATATACAACGAACCACCTGTCGGGTGTAGACCTGGCAAACGTGTCGTGTCGTGTCGATTTCGTGTCGTGTCAAAACATTAAACGGGTTGAAAGTGCTCGACCCTAACCCAACCCGTTTAATAATCGTGTCGTGTCGTGTCAACCCGTTTATTTTCGTGTCGAGTTCGTGTCGAGTTTCGGGTTTGGGGTTTAGACCTTGTAAATATATCATGTCACTTTTTGAGTTGAAACACTAAGTATGTTGAAAGAATAGGAGTTTGAGGCGAAAAGGAAAACATTAAAAACTAGTAATAGAAACATTCACAATAAGTTTATAGAGCAACGTTAAAAGATTAGGAGTCGGGGAGATGAATGACGAGGTTGCGAGGAGGAGAGAGAGGCCGAGTCAAATGAATTCATGACCTAGGTGGCTAAAAGACTTCCACATTATAAAACACGTCAATCAGAAGTTTTTCTTTTAAACATGGTATTGGTGTTTTGACCTGTCCAATTTACATAAGAATTAGAAAAACTTGAATATAAATAAACGGGTCATTTTCGAGTCATATTCGAGTTGAAAGTTTCAACCCTGACCTTACCCGTTTAATTATCGTGTTGTGTCGTGTCAACCCGTTTAATTAAACGGGTTGAAATCTCTTACCCAAACCCGTTTATTTCGTGTCGAGTTCGTGTCGGGTTGTCGTGTCGTGTCAGGTTTTGCCACCTCTAGTCGGGTGGATCAGGTTTGGGTTTTCGACCCGTTTTCTTCTTATTGCTTATTGTTTGGTTTGAAACGGGTCTTGTTTTTGTCCATATTTATGGGGTTGGTAAATAAATACTGTTTAAACATTATTATAACAGTTATTCAATTTTTATAAAAAAAAAAATTTACAGAGTTATATGTATCAAATATACATTTTGCGTGATTTTGAACGGTTGATATCTTAGAGATGAAACACAACTAATGGTGAACTGTATGGGGTGAAAGATGAGTGTGGTACCGTCAACACATCTCCAATATCGGTGAAAGATGAGAGTTGGGGGGTGGCTTCACCCTCGTAACGCTGAACTCACAACCCTCTTTTTCTCTCAACTTGTATCATATGTTTCAAGTATTGTATATTGGGAGTGAGTTGAGAAAAATGGATTACTTGTGTTATGTGTTAGGAAAGATGAAAGTGAGAGAAAATGGAAAATCTAATGTGACGGCTATGTGACAAATGGGATGTGAGGGTTCCCAAATATGGATTCCCTCCACCTTAATATCAATTCATTCATAAGCAATTCTATTATAGACCCACATCGACCTGTCAATTGAAATTATTTATTGTCCTCAATTAGAAAAAAACCAAATGGCTCCTAGCTCAGCGGTATTAGGTGTTGTCATCCCTCCTTGAGGTCTAGAAACCACGTCTCATATAGTCATATGAGACATAGTTGGGAATTACAGGTGTAGATTAGGAGTAAATTAGATTTGTCTTCCAAAAAAATTAGAACAAATACCATATTCTAACTTTGAAGATTTGAAGTAGACATAATTCTAACGTTATGAAATTAACCAAGGGTGTTTCCCTTCCTTGATTTGAAGTAGACATAATTCAAACCATTGTATAACTATATGGTGCATGACATTGCAAGTTTATGGGATTTCTCTTCCTTGATTTAATCATACTTGACAAACCGCATTATTTTAAATGAGGTGAGTGGGGAGAACAACGAGGTGTTTAGTCCTAGTCAAGAGGAAAGGGGCTGTTTGTTTTTTCTTTGCAGATCTTCCAGACCACTTTTGTCTGCGCCACGAAGACGGCGCACAGACATGGACATTCGCAGACTGTTTGTTTTTTCGAAGACTGCAGACCTAAAAAGGTCTGTGCGTTCTCTTTTTGGGGCAGACATGGACCAATGTTTTCAAGGGTCTGCAGAGCTCTTCTAATAATAAATTAATATAATTTTAACCTAAAAAAAAATACACATATCGTTTTCTCCTCCAACCGGTCTCGCGTTTTCTCTTCCTTGCGTCGTCGACCAAACCGCAGCCGCCGGCCACCTTCGATTAAAAAAAAAAAAGAAATACGCATATTTGTTTTTAAAAACACTTTGATTTTTTTAACTAATAGTTGCGATTTTTTTATCAACATTACCTTTTCGAAGTAAATAATATTTATTTTCGAAGTTTTTAAACAAAATGAAGATAAATTTGTAACACTTTTAAAAAAAGTCACAAACTTAAAAAAAAGACATGTTTGCTTTGATATTTAAATTCGTTAATATCATATAATAAACGTTTTTTATTGTAAATTCGTTAATATCATGTGTTTTACTTAAAAAAATTATTTAAATTTCAGTTTATTTTCACAACCTGCAGACTTTAAAAAACAAACAGTCTTCTTCTTGCAGTCTGCAGACATTTAGTCCACCTCTTCTCTGTAGATGCTCTGCAGATGTGGTCCGCAGACTGCAGACCTTTTACCTCTTCAAAAACAAACAGCATCTAATTGTCAACTAAATTTAGGCATACGAGAAAAAGAGAATGTCAACTCGAGTAATGACAACAATGAGAAGCTTAGGAGGTTTAAGAAGGCAGACGATAAATAAGACAATGGAATGTTTACAATTTAAAAAAAAAAGGTGATTTGAAGAGGTTACTTGATTCAAATACGAAGACAGTGGACATTATGTAGGCTCATGTTCGAAATAAATAAATATCTGCTTGTGATGAAATTGGAAATATTGCTACAAGTTGGCCTAAGTCGCATAATGAAGTGGGAATGCAACAAGGAACGATATCTTTTTCTAAAGCGAAAGGCCCAATCTCGGATAATAGTTGACAAGCCTCGTGAGATTATGGATGGCATAATATGTATTATGTTTGTTAAATATATTCTCATATATAAAATATTCTTACATGTATGTTATTGTTTCAAGTACATTACACATCACTGATGCCTAGGGATTTTAATTGGGTTTAGATACACTAGTGGATACATGAGGAAATATCCCCTTCCTTATAAGTGATGTTGGCGATGAAGGTCCTTGGATGCATGATGAAGAAAGAACTGACATTGTTATGGTTTAAGGAGGTAAGTGGTGATGCATTGTTTGTGTTTGTAGAAAACCATTGAGATGTGAGAGGAAGACAACTCGAAAAGGAGTAAATTGAAAATGGCTCATATATGTGGTGATCATATGAATATAGGCACTACAAGTAGATTCAATGATGCATTATATGTTGAAGAATATGACGTGGAAAATACATTACATACGAAAGGTGTACACTTTGAATTTTTTGTGATGTCTTTTGGTTTGAAAAATGCCCCATCGACATTTATGCATCTAATTAATCAAGTTTGTAAATTATTTGTTGACAAGCTTGTAATCGTATTATTGATGGCATCCATATCCATTCACAGACTTAAGAAGAGTGCAAGAAACATGTAGATAAGTATTTAAAGTACTCAAGCGTTAGCAAATTTACATTGAGTTCTCAAAGTATGACTTCTATATTTGATGAATCACAATGAAATAAATGTTGACCCGACAAAAACATAATTGTTGAAAATAGTGTCCAATGTCATTAAATATTGATAATATTTCTAATAATGGTTGGGTCATTTTGAGTTGCCTTTGAAACACAGTTAAGCAAATTGGTGACATAATAAATTAGGAAAAATTAGTTTATTAATTTGCCATCTTATGATAAATTAATTAGAAGATAATTGAAATTGATCAGAAATAATTAATTGCATGGACTGGATGTTAATTAATTGAAGGAGTTTAATTGATAGAAACAGTCCAGGGGCTAAGTGTCAGAAGGCTTGTTACTTTGGGATCAAGCTAGAGTTTCCCTATAAACAATGAGTTAGTTATCAAACCCTAGATGCTCCCTTTCTCCCCACATGTGTCGCAAAATAAGCCTCCTCCCCCTCCCTTTCTACAAAAACTGCAAACCTTATTTAAGTTTTGTGGTTTCTATCATCCACCATTGAGAAGAGTTTGTCCATTTGCTTTCTGGTGTTCTTGGGTGTGAACCAAAAGAGGGATTATGATTTGGATCATTGCATCCAATAAAGAGGTAAACATTCTAATTCATCATTAGTTATTACAATTGATATGAACATAAGATAAATGTTAGGTTATTGTATGAACACATGTTTTGATCTTGATTAGTCTTCCGCTGCAAATAATTTTTGTTATTATGATCAAAACCCTTCAAGAAGTAGTTATGAAATGAGAATCACCTAAAACCCAACCGAAATTTGAAGTCGTTTGGGTTTGTAGGCTACCACCGGAGATCCATACTATATATATATATATATATATATATATATATATATATATATATATATATATATATATATATATATATATATATATATATGTATGTATGTATGTATGTATGTATGTATGTATGTATGTATGTATGTATGTATGTATGTATGTATGTATATATATATATATATATATATATATATATATATATATATATATATATATATATATATCATAAATATGTCATTCAAAATGTGATTTGATATAAATAACTATATTTTACCTCATGTAGTAGCATGCGCTAAATATTTATTGGACTCCAACATGACAATTGGATGTAAAACCATATATATCATCGAAGTCGAATTGCAAACTTGGTGCTAAAACTGTCACAAAGGTGTAACATCTAGTGGTAACAAAGTGTTGCACAACCAACATTGGATCGCAGTATTCTCACCTTCTACAATGTCCACAACTAGTAAACTATCAAAAGCACTTGTACTAACAACATTTTTCATGGCAAATGACATACCATGTCTCCATACTAACAATATAAATACCAGGTTATTAGAACTCTTCAGTAGAAAAAAATTAGACTTACACTACTTTATTCACATACAAACTCATTCTCTCTCGAGTCTCCGTATCTGTAATTTGGGCGACAATGTAATTCCAGGAGTATCACAAATTACGGTTGACCAAAACCTTTATTTTGTGATCTTAGATATTGGAAATACCTTTACTCACTCCCAAAGGAACCCATGCATATTAGCTCTCCATGATTATCACATCATTGGCGTAATTTGTGGGACCGCTACTAACAACCACAATTCCTTTACAAAACTAAAGAGAATATCAAATAAATACAAAGGATAAAGTAGTTGCAGACCCATCCAAACTATGGTGACTCACAAAACAACAATACTACCACACATATCGAACCTCACACCCATAACTACAATTGTATAAGTATCCACGATCCTGAAAACACCTCTCACAATCCTCAAAACACTTTATTGTAGTCTGGTCGGTGCACTACAATACTTGACCTTTACATGACCCAACATCATACACCTTGTGCAAAAAATATGCATGGCCCTCGAGTGCCTCATTTACATGCTCTAAAAGGCATATCATGTTATATTATATGCACTTTAGGTTTTGGTTTACATCATCAAGTACTATCAGACTCATTGTGTACTCTAACGCGGATTGGGATGAATGTCCTGCCTCACGTCAATGCACTAGTGGATATTATGTATTCCATTGTGTAACACCCGGCTTTTAAAACAAAACACTCCTGAAAATTTTTCATTTAAAACATAGGTTTCAGTACTTAAAACCATAAACAAAGGGGTATATTTTAATAAAAACGGGTACAAGCGTATCAAGGAGTATACAAATATAATAACCTCCTTATAAGCCGGGCTGCTACTGACACCATCTACAAGTCCACTTATTGAGTCACAGACTTTATCCTTACCCTCATCATGGTTATGCTAACCTGCAGGGACATTTAACAAACGGTATGAGCTACGAGGCTCAGTGAGTAATCGTATCTGCAAATAACATGTATAAAATATATTCGTATATCTGTCTGGATATCGAATCCAAACTCATAGCCTTACTGGCTGACCACATATCTTTTAGGATTTCACATCCTAATTTTGTAGCCTTACAGGCTACATCATTACGACCTGTAATTATCAAACCACATCAGTTATTTGCACAGATAATCATATCTAATCGTTTCTGTCCCATGTTTCTTAGTCACAATGGACTGCATCACATGTCATGGCTATATAAGCCGCACCATGTCATTTTCAATATACAAGTCATAGCCCAAAGGCTGCACCAGCTGGGTTCAATAACCCGATATCATAGTCAAAAGACCGCACCATTTGGACTTAAAGTCAAATATCAAAATCAATTATGGCTCACGGGTTTGTCCTGCTTTTGCCTAGACTCACGACTCCGTTCTTGTCATGTCATTGACTCACGGCTTACCCGATATTGTCTTTTTACTGACTCACAGCTCCGTTCTTGTCTATTGTAGACTCACGGCTTATCTGGTATTGTCGCATTGTTTATTCATTTATTGACTCACATCCGTTCTTGTCTTTTTCAAACTCACGGCTTATCTGGTATTGTCATATCATTTCTATTATTGACTCACAGCTCCGTTCTTGTCTATCGTAGACTCACGGCTTATCTGGTATTGTCTTTTCTACGTATCTGTCAACTGTTTATTTTTGTCCCCCAAAGCAGTTTCAATCTATAACAGTTCAATCATCATATATCATATATGATATCAGTGAGATTACTCACCTGGATGCTAGCTGCATTTGATTCCGGTTGTTTCTTGCTTTTGCGTGCACCACAACCATTTGTCCCATACCTATATATTCATTTATATACCAAATGATAATAGGTTAACAACCATTTCAATTGACTCTAATACACGAGAGTCCAATATAATATAATTGGGGACCATTTCTAGATGATAACTTTCACTTACCATCTTTTTACAAATTATACATTTTCCCAAAATACACGTATTTTGCTACAGTACTTTCGGGAGGTCGTATACGTATTCCGATAATTTTCCATGAAGTTTCATAACATATTAGACCTATGTTCAAAATTTCAGGTCAATCGGATAAGCCTAGCATCAAAATCAAATTTGGAAATTGCACCAAATTTTAACAGGAGGTTTTATGGTTTCTGACTCGCCCCACGTCGCGCCCAGTGTGAGGGCCGCGTCGCGCCTGTTGCAGTTCCAGGCAGTGAAGTCCGATTTTGTGCTTAAAAATCCCATTTTCCTTTATTAAGCCCTTATTACATGACTTAATCGATAGAGGATTGTTCCAGGTCAAAAACCATTCATTAACATCTAGTTTTAACCCATGGAAATCATATATTTCAAACATTTTCCAACAATTCCCGTTTTTGACATTTTGGTCCGAAAACCGAAATTCTTCAAAATTAATCATTTCTACTGATTATTCTCATCATTAACAACATTTGGAACTCATTAGAACCCATTAGAATCCACTGAATCATATAAACATGTGTTATAGGGTTCTTGAGCAAAGTTCCAAATTCTCAACAATAACAACCTACTTCCATTTTTCTTGAATTAAGTCCTTTTAGCATGACTTATTGGAAGTATTAAGCTACTTTCAACCACATATCATAACTGAAATTTGTAGATTTCAGTTTCTATCAAACCCATCAAGAATACCTCAAGAACTTGGCTAGAAAATCAAATTACTAACCTTGTTTAACTTAGGAATCACCAATTACAAGCTATGATTCCAATTCCTTGCTTCAAGCTTCAAAGATTTCCAGGTTTTTGCTCTCAAAAACCCTTCCCGTTGCTGCACAAATGGCCAGTCAAAGAAGAGAGTCAACCTCTCTATTTATACTTCCAAAATTTACAAATTTGGTCCTTAAGTTCCATTTCTTGAACTTTGGCCACAATAATCAAGTTTTATGACATAAAACTTTCATTTCTTATATTTTTACCACAAGGAACAATATTTTTACACAATTGGTCCTTCACATGGTCAAATGACCAAATTACCCTTTTGTGGTAAAATGACCAATTTACCCCTTTTTACTATAATAAACTTTCAAACACTTATAACAAGTATTTGGTGTTACACATTGAGACATATTTCTGTTATGGACCTCTAAATGACAACTTACCATATCCATTTCCAGCGCCAAAGCTAAATACTACGAAGTTGACGATATTGTTGTCGACACTTGTTGGATTCAAAATCTTATTCGGGAACTCCACTCCCCTTTTAGTAAAGCTACAATCGTTACACTATTATAAATTTAGTGTATTTTACTTACCCCCAACAATCCAGTGCAACCTCAAAAAAACTAAACACACTGAAATTGAAGTTGACAATATTGTTGTCGACACTTGTTGGATTCGAATCTTATTCGGGAACTCCATTCCCCTTTTAGTAAAGTTACAATCGTTATACTATTACAAATTTAGTGTATTTTACTTACCCCCAACAATCCAGTGCAACCTCAAAAAAACTAAACACATTGAAATCGACATCCACTTTGTTCGTGACAAAGTGGCAACCGGCCAATTATGTGTTTTTAATGCCCTTCCACGTTGCAATATGATGTCATATTCACAAAAAGACTTGATGCCTCTCTTTCATGGATTTCAAAAATCAATTGAACCAGGGGCGGAACTCACACATTTGAGCTAGGGGGGCCAAAACAAAGATTCTAAACAAATTCATATAAACAAATATTAACAAGTTTAACAAATTTGGTAAAAAGACAACCTAAAACAAACAAACCCAAACAAATTTAACAAATCATTATTTGACAAAAAAGACAATTTAAAATAAGAAATTATAATAGTAAATTCTAAATTATTCAATGAATGAACAAAATAGGATACCTTTTAACTCTCGAGTAGCATTTTTAATATTGAGAAGTGTTTTTTCATTTTCTTTATTTTTGTATAATAAGGTAATGGTGTTGTAATTTACAGCCTTTATATAGTTTTACAGCCTTTATAAGTTGACAGACAATTGATTAGAAAAGTCATAACAGTGGTACTATTTTCCTTACTTGATATGCTATTGAGACTTTGAAAAAATAAAAGAAAAGAGGGAGAGAGAGTACCGAGTGGAATTCCTTCATTTTGAGAACCATGGTCTTTTTCTTTTATAACTAATGTCTCAACAAGATATGATTTGGTTCCGTAGGAGAAGGAGGAAAAAGTGAGAAAACAAGGAGCCCAATTTATTTCTGACGAAGTGAGAGGTAAGCTGACGAACCTTATTTTCGCTAAGCACAGTCTCCTTTCCGATGAGCAGCATTGGCGGTCCGGCGGTGGCTAACTACCCATAACTAGATGAAAGGTATCTAACGAAGGGTATCAACTTCTGTTGAACGGCGGCAGCGATATGCTCTAATTTTTTAGGGTTTTCAATATTTCAAATGACTGAGTTTGCGATTTATAAATGAGATGTTTTGATTGGTTTTTGATTATTTATCGAGTTTGTTACTAACCTGATAAGATTCTTTTTGGAGAATATATTAAGAAGTTGCAATATGATTGAATTCAATTAATATCGTATTTATACTTTGCTAATTAATAGACTAAAAATCGGGGGGGGGGGGGGGGGGGGGGCATGGCCTCCCCTGGCCCCTGCTGTGTTCCGCCCCTGAATTGAACGTTGGATCTCGACCTCCCGGTAAAATTACAATGCATTTGTGTATATAGTTTCGGCCCATTATATGTATGCATTTCTTATGTACTATTGTTAGCCCATTAGTTGGCCCAAATGACTATGATCGCTTGTGATCTATGCTAACGATCATTATGAGAATATTCTCAAATAACAAAAACAATATGTTCCTATACTCTACATCTACACTCATAAAGTATGATTATTATTATTATTTTTCTTTAACCTTTTAAATAATTGGAGGGAAGGAGAATAAAACCACGAGCAAGGCCCAAAGTTATATTCGAGAAAGCCCAATTACTCGATTTGGACGCTGATTGTCGATAGCTGATAACTCGATATTCCAAAATCCAAAAAGAGAAAAGAAAAGGAACTCTCGGTACTCACGTCATGTGCAGCTAAAGAGAGCTATCACGTGCCAACGCCTAACCATGGAGGAACGATTTTAACTTAACCATGGTTACTTTCTGCCTCATCTCCATTGTTAGCTTTCTTTCTCCATATCAATTAAATCTAGGGTTCTTGCGAATCCGACGATTTTCCACAAACAAATTTTGCGTAAGTTCATCTGAATCGTTATATATCTCCAAGGCTTAATTTGGTAGATCGTGTTATGTGATGGAGACGCAGAGGATCTTGGAATTTCCTCACAAAAATATGGATAAGCGACCGAGGAAACGACCTCGATTGGCTTGGGACATGCCAGCTCCTGTTCCTCCTCCTCCAAAGGTTTAAAAATTTCATGATTTCTTATGTTTTTGGTGTATGTTTGTGTCTTGATATAATTGCGTTTGTTTATTGGGGATTCAATTTAGGGATCACTTTTACCGTGATTAGAAACAGTGAAAACGAGTTACTTGTGTTTTTGATCTTCAGATTTTTTGTCTTTTGTTTCTAGAATATTTTTTGAATATAGATCTTGTCATTTCACCCAAAAGAAAATATAGATCTTTCTATAATCCAACAGATTAAGACATAAAAGTTATTCGAGTTCATTTTCATTTTATGTCCAATCAATTGCTTACGTCCATCTGATATATGAACTAATCCAATTGGAATTTTGTATAAATTATTAAATAAGGTAATTAAGTTTTCAACACAGTTTTCTTCACATATAAACTCAAGAACTGAATTCTGGAAGTGGATCTGTTCATCTGTTGCCTGATCATACTGTAGTTCTGTAGAAATTAGTTTATAACAATGATACAAACAGCTTGAATTGTAAATAATATGGTTACAAGATCTGCATGTATATCAGTATATCTTAAAATTAGATCAACGCATGAGCTATACAGAAAAATGTGTGCATCTTTATGGAATAGACTCATCCATTGATGAAGGATACAACTTAGGTCTATACTATTAGTCTATTACTATACATAATTTACAAAATTTCTTTCTTCAGATCTCAATTCTAATGCTTAAAACTTTTGTTTCGTCACTCAGGTACTTCCAGCTTTATACTGCAGGCAAGAGTTTATAAATGGAACAGTCCCCAATTTTTCATACTCTTCAATATATTACAAAGGAATACCTCACAATGGCTCTCCTCCATGGAGACCAGATGATAAAGAAGGCCATTACATTTTTGCAGTAGGAGAAAATATAACCCCTCGATGTAAGTACACTGTATCATAATCATTCTGTTTTCCTTCTTGAATTTTATCACATGTGCAAATCACATGCTAATATTGGCTTATTTCTCAATTGCAGATCGGATATTGAGCAAAATGGGTGAAGGTTAGCTATTGTTTAGTGTTCTGTTTTGTTCATTCTTGATTCATAAATCATAATTAACCCCTTTTTTGTTATTTGACTATGACATAAATGTAGGTACTTTTGGGCAAGTTTTGGAGTGTTTGGATAATGAAAAGAAAGAGCCTGTAGCCATTAAAATTGTGCGGTCAATAAACAAGTATCGAGAAGCAGCCATGATTGAAATTGATGTTTTACAGAAGCTTGCAAGACATGATGTTGGTGGTTCACGGTACGTGTCTTTTTTACCGTTTTTGACCTTGTTAAAAAGTTCTGTTGGTGTAAGTTTTATTCATTTTTGCAGTTGTGTGCAAATACGGAATTGGTTTGACTATCGTAATCATATTTGTATTGTAAGTATTTATTGGTGTTTGAGATTTCATTAATCTCCAATTGCAATGACGCCATGTCATATGCTTGGAATTTAAAAACTTGGTGTTAACAGGTTTTTGAGAAGCTTGGTCCAAGTTTATACGATTTTCTCCGCAAAAACAACTACCGTTCATTTCCCATTGATCTTGTTCGCGAGTTTGCCAGACAACTTTTGGAATCTGTAGCATGTGTGTGAAAAAAACTTGTACCATTTTTGTTTTATAGTTGTTTATTTTGTTATATATATTTTTACACCGACATGTGTGTTTGTGATGTTATGAAACTTTGTAGTATTGTTTTTTCTTTTCCCTTTTCATGTAATTGTTGCTGTTTTTTCTTCTCATTTTTTAATCTCTTTTGCCTTTTTTTCTTTGCAGTTATGCATGATCTACACCTTATACATACTGATTTAAAACCGGAAAACATTCTTTTGGTTTCTTCAGAGTATATCAAGGTGCCAGATTATAAGGTATGTTGATGCTATTAAACAACATGTGCATGCATATTATAGAAAAATAATACTAGATTATAATAAAGTTATGAACTTATTAACAAAATTGATCATTAAGGATTTAATGGCAATTGTTTCTCTTTTTTTATATAATCAAGTTCCTCTCGAGATCCGGAAAAGATGGTTCCTACTTCAAGAATCTTCCACAAACAAGTGCTATCAAACTCATTGATTTTGGGAGTACTACATTTGAACACCAGGATCACAGCTATGTTGTCTCAACACGCCATTACCGTGCTCCTGAGGTTATATTAGGTAATTTCCATCTACTATCATATGGTGACACCATTACTAATCACCCATGTCACTTAAATTCTATCTTTTATTGCATAATAGGCCTTGGATGGAACTACCCATGTGATTTATGGAGCGTGGGTTGCATACTCGTTGAACTTTGCTCCGTAAGTCTCAACTTGTTTTTTTTTCTTTTTGTAAAATGACTTTTCCGACCTTTCTAATACTTTGTTCTCTTTTGTGATTAGGGTGAAGCTTTATTCCAGACGCATGAGAACTTGGAACATCTTGCTATGATGGAGAGAGTTTTAGGACCGCTTCCCCAACATATGATTATGAGAGCCGAGTAAGATAATCTATAATCTGTTATTCTTATCATTAAAAGAGTGATTACGTTTTTGGTCCCCGAGTATAGATGATTTTTGCAGTTTTGGTCCCTAAATGTTTTCTCTTGCAATTTTGACCTTTACTTGAGGTTCTTGTAATGTTTTGGTCCCTGTTGCAAGTTAATTGACTGTTTTTGGTCTCTAAGTATAGTTGATTTTTGCAAATTTGATCCAAAAAATAGTCATTTTACTCGGGAAGGGGATAAAAATGTTACAAAAACCTAAAATAAGGACCAAAATTACAAAAGAAAACGTTTTGGACCAAAATCGAAAACAACCTATACTCGGGGTCGAAAAATGTTATTTAATCATTCTATTGTAAATAATAGAGTTAAACACATTTTTGGTCAATGAGTATAGGTGATTTTTTCAGTTTTGGTCCCCAAAAGTTTTCGTTTGCATTCCATGTCATTATTTGAGATTTTGAGGTTCTTGTTACCTTTTTTGGTTTCTGTGCCAAGTAAATGAGTATATTTCGGGACCAAATTGCAAAGATCAGTTATACTTGGGGATTATAAATTGTCATCTTATTGGAACATAGACCAAAATATCACAAGAACCTCAAGTGAGGACCAAAATTGTTAAAATCAGCTATTCTTAGGGACCAAATATGTATTTACTTTAAAGGAAAAGAGCTTATGTAAACCTTAACGTTTGCAGCCGTCGATCTGAAAAATACTTCAGAAGGGGTGCGCGATTAGATTGGCCGGAGGGTGCAACCTCAAGAGAAAGTATGAGGGCTGTGTGGAAGCTTCCACGTCTTCAGGTAATAAAGCGGTCGTAGATTCCTGCTTTGTAATTCTCAATTTCTTCAAGGGCTAAATTGTATATCTTATAAAACATTTTGTTTTGTTTTGGATGCAGAATCTAGTAATGCAGCACGTGGACCATTCTGCTGGGGTGTTAATCGATTTGTTGCAGGGGCTGTTGCGGTTTGATCCATCTGAGCGACTGAAGGCTAGGGAAGCCTTACGTCACCCGTTCTTCACAAGAGATATTAGACGTTATGGGTACCCTTTGTAATTGGAAAATTTGACCCACCCTTAATATCGAGGGTAGCGTGTCTCTTCTATGCCCCATGGGAAAAAAAAGTTAATAGAAAAGTCGTGATAAAAGCTTTTGATGATGGTTTCATGCCAAAAATTTATCTGTTTTTACCTTTTGCCATGTGTTTGCTTGTTTCGATGTTTGATGTATATTGGTGTCTTGTGTGTGTTGCCACAATTTGAATGATTTTGATTTTTGTGCGCCTTTGGTTTCTTATTTTTTTTTTTTATCATACGTAGATGATGAGGATGGTAAATGCTTAAGTTTTGTGACGTAATATTTTTGTTGTTAAACCAAATATTTTTTTATTTTTATCGACATGTTTGCGGTTGGCCCAACCAGGCCCGATTACTATCGCTTGAACTTGAAAACGTGAATTTCCAATTTTTATTTTAAACTTCAAAGTAAATTTTCAGAAAATCTAGTATATTTTTTTTAACTATTTATATTTCTCTCAAACATGCCTATTGGATTCTCAAAAAGCTTAATATTTATAAAAGTTTTTGGAAAACCATTCGTATTTAAAAAAAGTAACAATTTAACTTTTTGATCATGTTATATAGTTTTTAGCCACTAAACGAGCGTGATTTAGTTGGTTTAGATTTATGATTAAAATTGAAACTCAAACGAAAATATATTGGCTTTTGAATTTGTAAGTACCTATACTGTTGGGTTTTTTGGTTTACGTTTCCTTTTCTTTTTCTTTTGTTGTTAAATTTATTTTCTACGTTTCTTTATGTACAATGTAATTAAATATTAACGAAAAACAAGTAATTTCCTGAAAAGCAAAACAAGGCGATAACACATTCTTTTATTTTTATTTTTAATAGAAACTATAAGCGCATGATAATTATTTTAATTTTTAACATTACTTAATCAATTAAATATGTTAAAGGTTAAAATAATTGTCATGTATTTATGATTACTATTGAAAATTAAAATAAAAGCATGTGTTGATGTCATATTGTATTATTTTTCAAAATTAAAATGTTTTTTTTTTTAAATTTTAGCAACATCGTTAATGAAGGAACCCATAAAATAAATATAAAATAAAAAACAAGAAAATAAAAAATTGAGAAACCGAAACCCAAAAAACGGACAATTTGGTTTCTTTTAAAGTCAAAAACCGAAATTTCGATTTAGTTTCGATTTTAGTAAAAAACCATACGATGTCCACCTCTTTGTGGTTAAAAAACTACATGCCACCGACTGAATATACGTCGCATTCCATAAAAAAGGTAGATTTTCCTAAAAAATGTTTCTAAAAGCCTTTTTAATATGAATGATTTTTCTGAAAACTTTTTGGTTTTTCGGATAAATATTTGAAAAAAAATATTTTTTCTATAGATTCCCCTAACTTAAATGATGTAGTATCAAGATTTGTCATCGATCCAGTTAACTAAACATCGTTTCAGAATTTATATCACTTGTGAGAATTTTCTATAAGACGTTCGGGAGTACCTTTCACGGATGGACCGTGATGGCCACGGTGGCACCCATCACGGCGTGCACACCGTCCCGTGCTACCGTGATGGGGCGTGATTGTGGTGTACCGTGCTCCATTTCACGCTTGATCACGGCCAATGAGAAGATATAGCAGTTTAACGGCTAGAAATTTAAATTTTTTTTTTACCTTTATTTTATTTACAATTTTACACACACATATATATATACACATCATTTTAACCATACTTTACACATACATTCTTCGCCTTTTTAACCTCAAACACTCCAAAATTCAAACTTCTTTTGCAATGGAACAAAATCCAAACACCCCACCTTCAAACCAAAACCGCGAGTATGATCCGTTCGGATTAAACTCGACCCCGCGGCAATACCCGGATCTTGAATCGCCCCGCGGTGGTTTTATGAATTTACTTCAAGGCGGGTCTCCGATCGCACAATCACCACTTTTTCAACAACCATAACCGCCATTTAACCCATATCAACAATTTCAACCCCCGTTTCCGTTTCAACTGCAAGGATTCCAAGCTCAATCATCGTAACCACCGATGTCATAACCACCACCGCAACCGCAACCGCAACCGGTGTCTCCCGATATGGTTCAAGAGACACAAGAGGAAGACGACAACCAAACCCGCCGGGCCGCAAGGAGGAAGGCAAAACAAACGGGGGGGGGGGGGGGTGGGGCGAAAAAAGAACGAATTGGACGAAAGAGGAGGAATTAAACTTGGTGAAGGCGTACATTTCCGCTTCTGTTGACCCGATCGTCGGGGACTCGCAAACGCTTGATACTTTTTGGAACAAAGTTCAAGCGACTTTTTACGAGCTTATGGGCGAAAAAAAACGGAACATGGATAAAATTCCGGGGAAATTTCGAGAGATGCGACTAAAGCTCAACGCTTTTAACGGCATCTTCAACAATCTCTCGAATATGCGGAAAAGCGGGTCCAACGACTTCGACGTTTTCAACGCGGCGTTAAAACAATACGAAACAACAACGCCCACTCGGAAAGCGTTCCCGTATATACAAGCTTGGAACGAGTTGAAAAAACAACCGAAATGGCTTCTTGTCGAAGATTCGCAATCTTCGGGAACTAAACGATCGAGGTCGGTCCACCAAGGGACGTCACAACAATCGGACGGGCGAACTTATATTGACGTGAACGACGAGCCCGTCGATCTCGATGAAGACGAACCCCAACCGATCCGTCGACCGATTGGGCGAGATGTAACGCCAAAAATGTAATTATTATATAAGTATAATAAAAGGGCAAAATGGTCATTTTACCTCAAAAGGGTAATTTGGTCATTTGGACAGAAAAGGACTTGTTATGTAATAATATTTTAAGTCTTGGACTTAAAATGTTATAAAAGTTGATTATTTGTCATAAATTGTGTTAATTGTGGCAATTGTTCAAGAAATGCAACTTCAAGGACCAAAGTGTAATTTCTGGAAGTATATAAGAGAATAGTTGTGCAGAAATTTGGGAGTTACGGGATGTTTCTTGTGGCTGAATTTCTGCAGAGGAATTGAAGAAGTTTGAAGGCTTGAAGTTTGCAAACTAGTTCTTGGTTTCAAAGGGTAGAATTGGAAGAATTTGAGGTAAATTTCCAAGCTCTTGATTGTTGTTCTTGGTGAGTTGTGTAAAACGCAAAAACTGAAATTTCAGTTGTGTGTGAGTGATTAGAATGATTAGATACTTCCATTAAGTCCTTATAACAAAGACTTAACTCAATCAAATGGAAGTAGGATGTTATAAATGATAAAATTGAAGAATTGGGGTTGTTAAAACTAAGAACCCTAATTCTTAGTATGGATGATTGAGGGTGTTTTGATGGTTAAAAACCTTGTCAAAATGTAAGGTTTTAGCCTAGGAACAAACCCCAAGTGATTAAGAACGAAAATAAGCACTTAATGGACGAAATCTGCAAGCTACAGTGCATAAATCGCGACTGGCCAGGAGGTCTGCCCAGGTGCCAGGCGCAGTGCGCCTAGAAGCCAGGCGGGGTGCGCCCAGGCGCAGTGCGCCCTGATCCTGGCGCAGTGCGCCTCCAAGGCAGTGGCCAGGCAGGAACTTTGAAACGCTAACTTTTGCTTGGCTTGTCCGATTTAGCTCAAATTTGGACAGTAGGCTCGTTATGGTCTGAAAAGTTTGGGAAAATTTTTATATCGAGTTTTCGACCCCTCGGGGGCACTGTAGACCGATCCGAATGCCTCGGTGAATAGTAAAATTCATATAAAGTTAGTAAACGGAAAGTTTATTAACTAGGCATTGTTTATAACATTGTTTTATTGAACTCTAGTGTATTAGAGTTAAATGAAGTGGGTATTAACCTATAATCATTTTGAAAATGAATGAAATTATAGGTTCGGGACAAAATCATACGGACTTCATTTCAAAGCAAGGAACGATTAAAGCTAGTTGTAGCAATCCTTCAGGTGAGTAATCTCACTGTTATCTGTTGTGGTAAATGTTATATGAGCAGCTGCAGATGAAAATGATTTGAGGGACAGAAATGACAGAATTTCATGATTTAAGATATGACAAGACCAGATAAGCCGTGAGTCTGTTATAGACAAGAACGGAACTGTGAGTCAATATATCTTTGTAAACTGTTATATAGACAACAGCGGGCTTACCCGTGAGTCTAGGCAAAAGCGGGCTAACCCGTGAGCCGCAGTTTATTTTGACGAGCCAGATTTATATAGACAACAGCGGGCTTACCCGTGAGTCTAGGCAACAGCGGGCTAACCCGTGAGCCATGGCAACAGCGGGCTAACCCGTGAGCCACATTTGATCTTGTATTGTTGTATTGTGTGATAATACATACTTGACTTTGTATAGAGAAATTTTATTCTTATACATGTTATTGTTGTTTTGATTACTCATTGGGCTTTGTAGCTCACAGTTTATTGATATGTCCCTGCAGGTGAGCGTGACCCTGCTAAAGGAAAAGATAAAGTCCGTGACTGAGGGCTTAATGTTGAAGTGACGACCCGGCTTAAGAATGTATAATATTTATGTATTATACTTCGTGATACACTTGTACTCGTATCTTGTTAACTAATACCCCTTACTTATGGTTTTGATTGTAAAATATTTGTTTGAAAAATGAAAAATTTTTGGGGTGTTTTTGTTAAATAAGTCGGGTGTTACAAGTTGGTATCAGAGCCGTGGTTTAAGTGAACTAGGTGTCTTAGATTAGATCCCTGGACTTAAACCTTGAGAGAAACATAGATAATTGGACTGTTAGATATATATAAGGTTGTTACTATATATGTAATCTAATAGTTTGTTGAAATCTTGAAGTATGAGAAATACACGAAGCAATCCTACTGGTGTGAATTCACGTGGAACTGCAAGAAGTGGACCAGCTAGGTCACGTGGAACTGCAAGAAGTGGACCAGCTAGGTCACGCGGCTCTAATGGGCGAAGAGCACCAGTGAGAGAACCGGTGGGACAAAATCCACCTGATATACGTGCTATTGTGGAAGAAGTAGTTAGGCAGATGATGCCTGTATTATCGAACAACCCCAACCCGAGTGGCAATCCCAACCCAAGTGCAAATCCGGATCCTACTGAGGAGGCTGCAAAAAGCGTTCATGACAGGCAGCCGGAAAACGAAAGCCAGGGGGAAAGTAGAGCCCGGGCAGTGAAGGAAACACAAGGTGGGGAAGCCTCTGCAAGGAAAGTCGGGTGTACATATAAATCCTTTCTTGGTTGTAAACCAAAGGAATTTTCGGGGACAGATGATCCAGTCAAAGCTATGGAATGGATCATGCATATGGAAAAGGTGTTCCGAGTAAGTAAGTGTGCGGATGATGATAAAGTGGAGTTTGCTACGAACCAACTTACAAGCGGTGCTTTACATTGGTGGCAAACTTACTATAAGTCACTGGATCTTGATTCATCCCAATCGATACTTTGGGAGCAATTCAAGACAAAGTTTAATGAAGAATATTGCTCGGAAGTCGCTATTCAGAAGCTGGAGGATGAATTCCTGCATTTGGAACAGGGTTCCCGATCTGTCCAGGAATATACTCTTAGCTTTCTGGAGAAAGCTCGGTTTGCGGAACACCATATCTACACTGAAAAGAGAAAGATCGACAAGTATGTTCGGGGGTTGACAACCCGAATTAGAGAAATCGTGCAACCGTTGAAATTAACTACCTTCCGACAAGTGGTGGATCGAGCCACAGAAAGAGAAACAGAATTGAAGCGGCAGGAAGATGAAAAGAAAGTTATGGAAACTAAACGAAAGGCGGAAGACCAAGGTTGGACGCCTCAGAAAAAGTCGCAACAATCCGGGTCTAAGGGAAAGGGCCAGAAAGATGGAGGAAGGTGGTGCGAAAAATGCAGAAAAAGGCACACGGGCAGTTGTCGCAGTGATACTGGGTCAGTTAGCTGCCGAAATTGTGGAAAGACGGGTCATTCTACACGGGACTGTCGGGCGGACCGCAGGTGTTTCCAATGCGGGGCTACGGATCATATTCGCCTAAATTGTCCCCAACTGAAATCTGGTGTATATAGCGAAAGGCCCAGGGATGATCAAGTGGGAAAGAAAGAAGAGCCGAAGAACAGGGGACGACCAGTGGCCTCACGAGCATTCCAGATGACTGTGGAAGAAGCCCGTGAGAAGACGGATGTGGTGACAGGTATTTTCACTCTCAATACCATACCTGTATATGTTATTTTTGATCCGGGAGCCACTCACTGTTTTGTATCGGAATCTTTATTGCCTCGCCTGAATGTACCTTTAACCCCGATGGAGGAAAGTGAAAGGTTTTCTGCAACTATGAACTAAAAATCCTAAGTTCACATGCAACCTATATAGATCTAGGTTTTCTTCTAATTAAACATATAACATATCCTAGAAAGCCAGAAGAAATTAACTAAAAGAATAAAATAAGAAAAACTAACCTTTTAGGATTTCTTGGAAACCAAGCAGCACAAATGTCCTGCCTCAAATGAAGTCACACCCTTAGCTGAGGTCTTGGCCGAAAATTCCTTGGGAGAGAGAGTCAAATTTCGTGGCTTTAGGGTTAGGGAGAGCCTCCCTATTTATAGCCTCCATGTGGTGATCAGATAATCGTTACAGATAAGCCTTTTTGAATTCGAATTAAGATAAACTATTATTTTAATCATTCAAACACCATTTATCTATAATATATATATATATTTCGAAAATATATATATCTATATATATATTTTCGGCCACCACATGGTCACTAACACTGCCACTTACTCAACTATCGAATAATTACAGTTTTAGTCCCTGCACCTTTAATTAATCAATTTAACTGCCAAATTAATTCCAATTAATTCCAGAAAAATTTCTAATTAATTATTATAGTTTCTAATTAATATATTAACACTTAAATATATTAATAAACTATTTATTTAATTTCTATTGATTTATTAATCACATAATAAATCAACCTTTCTCTCTACCGGACTTTCTGCCAATCCTCCAACTATGAGGGCAACCCAAATGGACTATGCTACTATTAATTAGGTAAATACTAATTATTAGTCATGGCTTAGACACCTAATCCAACAGTCTCCCACTTGGATAAGTCTATGACTAAAATTACCAATTTACCCTCTAATTAATTTAGCAACTGTAGCTTCCTAGAAACTGCTGCCGAACTCTGACCTAGTCAGTTCTGTCCAAAGATAAGTGATCATATGATCCTTCGTCCAACAAGATATTTTCAGACACGAGACATGGATTGAGATCAATCTCTGTCTGATACTCTGTTCCCCGATTTCCGATTCTGCTTATGACTTTAGAACTTCTAATTGAACACATCAATTTAGTCCAGGCTGGCCAGCACTTTAGTCAACTTCAAAATCATCGAGAGGCCTACAGATATCTGTTTCCCATCAGGGTCAAGGAACGAATAAGCTTCGACTCATATGCTTATATCTTTTACCAGTCAAATCATTCACAACAACACGTTTTATAACATCGAGTTACCGATGCGTTTTCGTATTATCAATGAACAACTGCCTTGTAAATTATAACTCATATCTCTCTACTTGAAGATCATAGGATATTATCGTCTCAATATTGCTTGTGATATAATCCATGAAGCAATCTATTGAGCGTGGGTTTATCCAATACTCAAATCTCTATTTCTAAGTACTCATGAATGTTGTAGCAATCCTATTGCTATGCCTAACTCCTTAGACAGTCTACAAATCAATTCACGACAGTCTTGATTCAATACTTACTTCCCAAAGTATGAGCGACTGTGGACCTTTCTGAATAATTAAATTATTCGGGAAGTAAAACATGCGAAAGCGAAACATAAAGATCTGACTGGCAGCTACTCCTGCTTATTACCAAGTCTCCACAAGGTAATCACCAAGTCTGGTCTTGTCATAAACTATTATCGGTTTCAAAAATTTCTTTTAAACTTTCAATTCTAATTTTGCATCTATGTCTTTATGAACCTTTACACTCTTTCTATGTATCCAAAGTATCTTATACTTGTACACTTTATTGTAGATGATCCAATCGGATGCTCATCCGATAACATCTCAATATGTTATCCTGTCAATTTCTCTCCTAACTCCATTCTGGTAATGTGTACGGTGACTTACTATGGTTTTGGGGTCTTTAGTCTACTTGACTGCACCCTAAGACTATTTCGAGGTGCTATGATGTGCCGGTGAACCACACGCGCTCCATCAGAATACCATCGAGATTCTTTAACCATCATGTCCTTCAACATCATGTCCTGACGTTACCCATTTGAAAAACTTTCAAATTAACACTATCACCCCAATCATTTCCTAATGAATTCTCACTTGAGTTCAAACAATCCATCCAGTATACCTAGCCAGGCAATGTCCTGAATCCAACTTACTATGCCCTAAGCATTAAGTTATCAGGACATGTTCATGACTTTATGATCGATCCAAAACTTGTGGAACCCGATCTAATCCTATTCCAAACCCTTTCGGAGTCCAAGGATTATTTATAATCCTTTGTGTCATGATTTTCGAAAAACTATTTTCCTTTCGGAGACTTTTCTCGTGCATCTTGAATCTTATCAAGATCATGCTTACAATGGCTAGGTCTATGCTGGTGATTTCATCTTTCCAATAGATGACTGTGAATTATATGAGTATGTTGCACCTTCTTTATTTCTTTCATGCCAAGTCATCACACTTTGCAATGACAAAAAAAAAAAAAAACTTTCCTAAGTCTATGTATCTTGAATCTCATCAAGATCATCTTGGCAGAATCTGGATCTATCTCATAGACATTGACAACCACCTGAGTATGCCGTATTTCTATTAAGGCTTTCATAGCGATCCGTCTCTTAACACCAAGTCATTACACTTTGTAATGAAAAGAGACGTTTTCTAGAACCATTATTTATCCCACATGTGGGGATAGTGGATAACGGCGACTCCCACTGGCTTTGACACGGTTATAGGCTATTCACAAAATCCAGAACTTATGGCACATTTTGAGAATCCAAACCTTTCTGACATTTTAATGGAAATCTTTCAGCCCTTTCTCAAAATCCAATCCTATGGCATATTTTGAGAATCTGAATATCCTTTCTTGCGAGATGCCCGTGGGACGAAACCCGGGACTATTCACCTTTGTACCGGGACTCTCTTTGTGAGTCTCTATTAGTGTGCCGGTGATCCACACGCGCTCCACTAACGATTCACAATGTACCGTACAGTATTCTTTCAGATTCCATCCTCTATTGAGATTACTTCTCCCGGAATCAATTACTTGACTCTGAGTATCGTCTCACTCAACCAGATGTTCTGAAGGTATGTATTTGTCCATGTTGCTTTCTTTTGATGATTCAGTTACTCCCACTGGTTTTTAGACCAGGTGTAGAATCAACCAAATTTTTCACATAGACTGTGTCTCGCCCTAAGGTTCTCTTGTTTGGTAGCAACCGGGCTCACCAATGCTTCCCAATAGTCGGATTGTGAATCCGTACTAACTATAGTGTTTTACCACCAATCGGTGTGTCACCCCAATCATAGCTACTTATGATGGTGATCAATACTACTGGTCAAGAGAAGATTATGTCAGTTGTAGAACAGAAATTTGATTTCTGCTCCAAGCCTAGTGATGACTAAAGGTTCTTCCACTTGGCTAATCCTGAACTCATTCAGGACTGTCCCAACTCCCACTGTTTCCTTAAAACATGAGTTCTTTCTAAAAGAGCTATTCTTTTAGAGTTGTAGCGGGATAGCCAACGAAACGACATTGCTGATCAGGTTCAGGCTAGTCATGAGGTTCAGACGAACACTACAGGACCCTGGAGTTTCACTGTGCAAGTAGGATAATCCCAGCTTTACATATCAGACAGTGTCAGCAAGACCTACTTAGTCTAGGATGTGGTCGGAATATGGTTTATATAGACTGACTGGTATAGAGTTCAACTTATTTAAAACTAATTTGCAATGTATCTCATACATCGAGGATCGAACTGTTTCGACCAATGCTCCATTATCTTCCTCAAGACACATTATAACCATTAATGCTCTTGGAAGAGAATGAACTGTGAAACCTTTTTCTCAGTTTATGTTATCGCTCAGGTTCTGTGAAACTTGTACTTCCTTTGAAGTCCTTGGAATTTTCAAGGTTTCAATTCAATTGCTTATCCCGATAAGCAATGTCATATTCATCATATTGCGAAGTACAAACAATTGTGTTCTATGTCTTTTACATATCTATGTAGACTAATGACTTTGTTAACTTTGTTCAAGACTTGCAATCTTCAGTTGACTCTAAGTCAACTGATTCCAAAATCCTATCCTCTGGATCTTTGGGTGATTCATTTCTTGCCACATGTGCTTTATAAAGAACTTAATCATCATCTGACTCCAAGTCAGATGATTCCAAAGTCCTGTCCAACTGGACCTTTGGTTGATTCATTTCTTGACACATTAAGAAATCAATTCATCAAGTGACTCTAAGTCAAATGATTCCAAGGTCCTGTCCAACTGGACCTATGGTTGAATTGATTCTTATAACTTTTGTATTAACAATCATAAATGACAATAGGTGTTAAAAGAAAATATGACAATTTTATTAAAAATAAAATCCTTGAACAATGTAATAGACAATGTCAAAAATGTATCTAAAGACTAATAACAATATTTAATATCTATCTAAACTTCAAAACTGCACGAGCTGGATATCCAATCCATATGTGCTCCTATGCACCAGAGTCCCGTGCCTTCTTGATTCCCTGCATACAAACCAAAATGCGACTGTCACATTATGTATCAAGAAATCTTGGAACAGGAGTTTTGAGGTTTTTAGATATACCTGAGCTTTCAAAAGAGTTGGAGCGTCTTCCAATCTTTCCGTGACTGTATCCGATTTAGCGGATTCCCAGTTTGAGACATGTCCAGTCGATCTTGACCGTTTCTTGTTACGTCTCTTTACTGGACTTAATCCAGAAGTAGCTGAGCCATTGGAGCTATGCATGTCCAAGAGTGACTCGTATAAAGTCAACAGTGGACGCATTTCCATGAGGGTCTTTTTCTGGTTTTCCTTTCTATACGTCTGAATGAACAGATCGTACTCATTTGTCAGCGAAGCGAGCAGGATGTTAACACTCTCCTCCTGACTCATGGGATGACCAAGTTTATATAACTCGCCTATGTACCCTTCAATCTGAAGAACATGCGAATTGATGCTACTTCCTCCCTTTAGCTTGCACTCTGCAAGTCTTCCGAGGATTCTAGCTTGTTCCTCTTCAACTGGTTTTTGGAACCTTTCCTCCACCAGTTGCATCAACTCATATGGCCCCAAGGATTCAAAATCCTTGCGGAACTCGGGGTTAATGGTTGATAGCATGAGGTCACGAATCTCTTCGGATTCATCATAAGGACCTTTTATGATGACTTGTTCCGGTGGAACTGGGATCGGATACTCGGTGAGATGTAGCTTGCCAGCAATGCCGAGACCCAGTCTCCAATTGCGAAGCCATTCTTTACAGTTGAGGCCAGTCAGCCTTTCCATATTAAGCAGGTGCAATCTGACGCTTTCAGAAATGGGTGAAGGAGGAGAAGGAGGAGAATTGACACTTGACATCTATAAAAGAAATAGAATTTATTAGTTTAACTGTTCCTTTTAAATAATTACCCAATATATTATTTATTAAGGCTAGGATCCAAAATACCCCAACTATGGTGTGAAGAGGGATGCCGTAATCACAACATAATGGTCATTAAGGTAGATAAACACTTATCAATTTCATCTTATGAAATTCCTAGTTCTGATGAGATTCATTAAACTTTTAAATGGCATGTTTAATCTCGGATGTGCCCCACTGTTTGTGACTGGGATGCCGAGGATCACAAACTGGATGTGAATAACCATGCAAATTAGCTTGGTACTCTCGGGTTAATTATCATCTCTAATTGATGTGCCGGTAAACCACACACGCTCCATCAATAATGATAATACCCGGGAAACCCATTGCAACTCTTTATGAACCCCTATTGGCGTGCCGGTAAACCACACACGCTCCACCAATGTTTCATAAAGTGCAATGTGCAATTTCATGGATTAGCACCAATTCACATTTTCCTAAAGTAACTAGATATGGGATTTTATTAAGTGTTCTAGTACTTTGAATCATTAACTTTTAGTGATTATTAGGTGGTCCTATCATACATGTTCGGCTAACGACCCTCCACTGATCAGGCGAGCGGTGGGCGAGAGTGTTCACCCATTAGACCGCCATTTTATAGGCAGTCTCCTTATACCCACTTTATAGACCAGCTTCGTGAATGAGGCCTACTAATGATTTGACTAACCATTTTAATCTTATACATATAATAATAACTCCCTAATTATAATATATATAAGATGTAATTTTTAAACCATTTAAAAATTGTTTCTGGTTTATCTTTTAATTTATTGCCAATTTAAACTATTAAATTTCAAATTAAATTAAACCTTAAAATGGATTTTAATTATCTTTTAATTAACCAATTAATTAAATTAATTAAATTTGATATTTTAAACATTTTAAAATATTTTAGGATTTATCTATTTAATTTTTGCCAATTTAAAGCAATTAAATTTTAAATTAAATTAAATCCTTGAATTATCTTTTAATTACCAATTAATTAAATTAATTCAAAAGTAGATAGGTTTATCAAATTAATCAAATTAATTAAAACATATCCTTATCCCCTAATTTTCGATTTTTAGGATAAAGGGTTTTAAGGTTTATCTTTTAAACAATTTAAAGTTACCAAAAATAGAATACCTTCTAACCTAATCCACAAAAAATCGCCAAATCATAGGGGAGGGGCTAGGGTTTCTAAAACAAACCCTAAATTTCGAAATTGGCCACATTAGGGTTTATAAACAATTAAACCCTAATTTTCAGGAAAGCAGTTATAGCAATTTAACAAGAAAACACACCAAATCGCTCTGATACCACTGAAAGGTTTTCTGCAACTATGAACTAAAAATCCTAAGTTCACATGCAACCTATATAGATCTAGGTTTTCTTCTAATTAAACATATAACATATCCTAGAAAGCCAGAAGAAATTAACTAAAAGAATAAAATAAGAAAAACTAACCTTTTAGGATTTCTTGGAAACCAAGCAGCACAAATGTCCTGCCTCAAATGAAGTCACACCCTTAGCTGAGGTCTTGGCCGAAAATTCCTTGGGAGAGAGAGTCAAATTTCGTGGCTTTAGGGTTAGGGAGAGCCTCCCTATTTATAGCCTCCATGTGGTGATCAGATAATCGTTACAGATAAGCCTTTTTGAATTCGAATTAAGATAAACTATTATTTTAATCATTCAAACACCATTTATCTATAATATATATATATATTTCGAAAATATATATATCTATATATATATTTTCGGCCACCACATGGTCACTAACACTGCCACTTACTCAACTATCGAATAATTACAGTTTTAGTCCCTGCACCTTTAATTAATCAATTTAACTGCCAAATTAATTCCAATTAATTCCAGAAAAATTTCTAATTAATTATTATAGTTTCTAATTAATATATTAACACTTAAATATATTAATAAACTATTTATTTAATTTCTATTGATTTATTAATCACATAATAAATCAACCTTTCTCTCTACCGGACTTTCTGCCAATCCTCCAACTATGAGGGCAACCCAAATGGACTATGCTACTATTAATTAGGTAAATACTAATTATTAGTCATGGCTTAGACACCTAATCCAACAGAAAGCTTAGAAGTAGCTATAGCAGACGGCCGATATGTCTGGGTTTCTGAACATATGGAAGGTTGTCAGCTTAAAATCTACGGGACCGTTTTCCCTATAGATTTGAAGCCGATGACTACCAACGAATTTGGCGTAATCGTGGGGATGGATTGGTTAGCGACAAATTATGCTAACGTGGATTGCAGAAATAAAAGTATTACAGTGTTATCACCGGAAGGGGAATGGATGAAAATTCAAGGTGAACGACCTCGGTTACGAATGCCAGTTATCTCCTTTGCTCAAGCCCGAAGCTGTATCAGTAAAGGAGGGATGTCCTATTTGGCTTATGTGTCGGTAGCTCAACCGATTAAAGTGGGGGTAGCGAATATGAATGTGGTGAACGAGTTCCCAGATGTGTTTCCAGACGAACTTCCAGGGTTGCCACCAGATCGACAGGTTGAGTTCACGATTGAACTAATTCCGGGAGCTGCTCCTGTTGCTCGAGCTCCATACCGTTTAGCACCCTCAGAGATGGTGGAACTTCGGAAGCAGCTGGAAGAATTGTTAGACAGGGGTTTCATCAAACCAAGTACATCGCCGTGGGGAGCCCCTATTTTGTTTGTCAAGAAGAAAGATGGGTCAATGCGCATGTGCATTGACTATAGGGAACTAAACAAGATCACGGTGAAGAACAAGTACCCGCTACCCAGAATAGACGACTTGTTTGATCAGCTACAAGGCGCGTCCTACTTTTCCAAGATTGATCTGAGGTCAGGATACCACCAGTTGAAGATAAGGGAGTCAGACATTCCGAAGACGGCATTCCGGACGAGATACGGTCATTACGAGTTTTTGGTGATGCCTTTTGGGTTAACCAATGCTCCAGCCGTATTCATGGATCTTATGAACCGGGTGTGCCGACCGTTCCTTGATACCTCAGTGATCGTGTTTATAGATGACATCTTGGTGTATTCGCAAAGCCAAGCCGAGCATGAAGTGCATCTGCGACAAGTATTGGAGTTGCTTCGACGAGAAAAGTTGTATGCTAAATTTTCCAAATGTGAATTCTGGTTAAGGGAAGTTCAATTCCTCGGCCATGTAATCAATGCTGAAGGGGTGAAAGTAGATCCAGCAAAGATTGAAGACGTGATGAAATGGGAACCACCTAGAAGTCCCACTGAAGTAAGAAGTTTTCTTGGTTTGGCAGGCTATTACAGAAGATTTGTCGAGAATTTCTCCTCAATAGCTGTCCCGTTGACCAAGTTGACTAAGAAAGGTGAAAAATTTACTTGGGCTAAAGAGCAGCAAGAAGCATTCCAGAAACTGAAACAAGCTTTATGTGAAGCACCGGTGTTAGTACTACCACAAAGTGGAGAAGAGTATGTAATCTACAGCGATGCTTCAAGAATCGGCCTTGGGTGTGTTTTAATGCAAAAAGGTCGAGTCATAGCATATGCGTCCCGCCAGTTAAAAGATGCTGAAAAGAAGTATCCAGTTCATGATTTGGAATTAGCCGCGGTGGTTCTAGCGTTGAAGCTGTGGAGACATTATTTATATGGTGTAAAGTTTGTCATTTACACTGATCATAAGAGCCTGAAGTATCTTTTTGACCAGAAAGAGCTCAGCATGAGACAGCAAAGGTGGATGGACCTGTTGAAAGACTTTGACTGTGAAATTCAGTACCACCCTGGTAAGGCGAATGTGGTGGCAGATGCTTTAAGCCGAAAAGAAGCTCCTCTGAAAGTTACATCCGCGTGTATGGGTGTAGTGAGCAGGTTACCAGGATTGATTCGTTTGGCACAAGAGGAAGCGTGTAAGCCGGAAAATGTAAAAAGCGAAAGAATGGTTGGATATTTGAAGCATCTGGAAGAAAATTCTCAGAAATTGAAGACCTTCAGAGGCCGAATATGGGTCCCAAAACAAGGAGAAGCGCGGAATTTGCTTCTGGAAGATGCCCATTATAGCAGATATGCAGTTCATCCGGGCAGTACCAAGATGTATCGGACGTTAAAACCGATGTATTGGTGGCCTGGAATGAAAAGAGATGTTGGAAGATTCGTGGAAAAATGTTTGACTTGTTTGCAAGTTAAGTCAAACCATCAGAAACCGTATGGAGAAATACAGCCGTTGCCGATTCCAGAGAAGAAATGGGACCATATTACCATGGATTTTGTGACTAAGTTGCCGCGGACGCCGCGAGGTTATGATTCTATATGGGTAATTGTGGATCGATTGACCAAATCGGCACAATTTATACCATATAAGGAAAAGTACAGAGTAGATCAACTGGCGAAAATCTACATTGATGAAGTATTTTGTCGGCATGGAGTACCAGCATCGATTGTGTCGGACAGAGACAGCAGATTTACTTCCCATTTTTGGCAGAGTCTTCAAGAGCAACTGGGTACGAAAGTGCTTATGAGTACCGCATATCACCCGCAGACTGATGGCCAAAGTGAAAGAACGATCCAAACTTTGGAAGATATGTTGAGGACTTGTGTCATTGACTTCGGTGGAAGCTGGGAAGATCATTTGCCTTTAGTGGAATTCGCGTATAATAACAGCTATCATTCCAGCATTCAGATGGCCCCGTATGAAGCATTGTATGGAGCACCGTGTCGTACTCCGACCTGCTGGACTGAAGTTGGGGAAAAGCCGTTGGCTGGACCCGAAATTGTAGCGCAGACTGAAGAAAAGATCAAACTGATACGCGAAAATTTGAAGGTAGCTCAGAATAGACAGAAACAATACGCAGACAAACGGGTGAAACCGATAGAATTCCAAGTAGGAGATATGGTAATGCTCAAAGTATCCCCTTGGAAGGGCTTAATTCGTTTTGGGAAGAAAGGAAAGTTGAGTCCTCGTTTCATTGGACCTTTCCGTATATCCCAAAAGGTTGGAGCCGTGGCGTATAGATTGGAGTTACCTGATGAACTTCAGGGTATACATGATGTATTCCATGTGTCCCATTTGAGGAAGACGTTGTTTGATAAATCTCAACAAGTACCTCTTGCTGAAATTGAGGTTGATGAAAAGCTGAGATACCCGGAACGACCTGAGCGAGTGTTAGACCGCAAGATAAGACAGCTTAGAAACAAGAAGATCAGTATGGTGAAAGTCCTTTGGCGTCATCACAAAGGTTCCGACATGACGTGGGAGACCGAAAGTGAGATGAGGGAGAAATATCCTCAACTTTTTGTATGATTTCGGGGACGAAATCTCTTAAAGGAGAGGAGAATTTGTAACGCCAAAAATGTAATTATTATATAAGTATAATAAAAGGGCAAAATGGTCATTTTACCTCAAAAGGGTAATTTGGTCATTTGGACAGAAAAGGACTTGTTATGTAATAATATTTTAAGTCTTGGACTTAAAATGTTATAAAAGTTGATTATTTGTCATAAATTGTGTTAATTGTGGCAATTGTTCAAGAAATGCAACTTCAAGGACCAAAGTGTAATTTCTGGAAGTATATAAGAGAATAGTTGTGCAGAAATTTGGGAGTTACGGGATGTTTCTTGTGGCTGAATTTCTGCAGAGGAATTGAAGAAGTTTGAAGGCTTGAAGTTTGCAAACTAGTTCTTGGTTTCAAAGGGTAGAATTGGAAGAATTTGAGGTAAATTTCCAAGCTCTTGATTGTTGTTCTTGGTGAGTTGTGTAAAACGCAAAAACTGAAATTTCAGTTGTGTGTGAGTGATTAGAATGATTAGATACTTCCATTAAGTCCTTATAACAAAGACTTAACTCAATCAAATGGAAGTAGGATGTTATAAATGATAAAATTGAAGAATTGGGGTTGTTAAAACTAAGAACCCTAATTCTTAGTATGGATGATTGAGGGTGTTTTGATGGTTAAAAACCTTGTCAAAATGTAAGGTTTTAGCCTAGGAACAAACCCCAAGTGATTAAGAACGAAAATAAGCACTTAATGGACGAAATCTGCAAGCTACAGTGCATAAATCGCGACTGGCCAGGAGGTCTGCCCAGGTGCCAGGCGCAGTGCGCCTAGAAGCCAGGCGGGGTGCGCCCAGGCGCAGTGCGCCCTGATCCTGGCGCAGTGCGCCTCCAAGGCAGTGGCCAGGCAGGAACTTTGAAACGCTAACTTTTGCTTGGCTTGTCCGATTTAGCTCAAATTTGGACAGTAGGCTCGTTATGGTCTGAAAAGTTTGGGAAAATTTTTATATCGAGTTTTCGACCCCTCGGGGGCACTGTAGACCGATCCGAATGCCTCGGTGAATAGTAAAATTCATATAAAGTTAGTAAACGGAAAGTTTATTAACTAGGCATTGTTTATAACATTGTTTTATTGAACTCTAGTGTATTAGAGTTAAATGAAGTGGGTATTAACCTATAATCATTTTGAAAATGAATGAAATTATAGGTTCGGGACAAAATCATACGGACTTCATTTCAAAGCAAGGAACGATTAAAGCTAGTTGTAGCAATCCTTCAGGTGAGTAATCTCACTGTTATCTGTTGTGGTAAATGTTATATGAGCAGCTGCAGATGAAAATGATTTGAGGGACAGAAATGACAGAATTTCATGATTTAAGATATGACAAGACCAGATAAGCCGTGAGTCTGTTATAGACAAGAACGGAACTGTGAGTCAATATATCTTTGTAAACTGTTATATAGACAACAGCGGGCTTACCCGTGAGTCTAGGCAAAAGCGGGCTAACCCGTGAGCCGCAGTTTATTTTGACGAGCCAGATTTATATAGACAACAGCGGGCTTACCCGTGAGTCTAGGCAACAGCGGGCTAACCCGTGAGCCATGGCAACAGCGGGCTAACCCGTGAGCCACATTTGATCTTGTATTGTTGTATTGTGTGATAATACATACTTGACTTTGTATAGAGAAATTTTATTCTTATACATGTTATTGTTGTTTTGATTACTCATTGGGCTTTGTAGCTCACAGTTTATTGATATGTCCCTGCAGGTGAGCGTGACCCTGCTAAAGGAAAAGATAAAGTCCGTGACTGAGGGCTTAATGTTGAAGTGACGACCCGGCTTAAGAATGTATAATATTTATGTATTATACTTCGTGATACACTTGTACTCGTATCTTGTTAACTAATACCCCTTACTTATGGTTTTGATTGTAAAATATTTGTTTGAAAAATGAAAAATTTTTGGGGTGTTTTTGTTAAATAAGTCGGGTGTTACACGAGACCGGGCAAAAAAAGCCGGCAAGAAAGCGGCTTCGGGTTCCGGTTCGGAGTCAAGCGTTATGGAATTGTTTGGCGAAAAATTCGACCGATACGTCCAATTACAAAGCGAAAAGGTCGGGATTATGGGTCGGGTCGAACAAGAAATTGTCAAAACGCAACGGCAAATTGTCCAAACGTAACGGGAGTTACAACGAAACGCCGATATCGACTTCTTGACAAAAAAACCATCCGACTTCGAGGGCGAGGATTTGAAAATTTTCTTGGCGATGCGGGAAAGTGTCCGCGCTAAATATCGCCCTAGGAACGACAACGACAACGACACCGACACCGATGACGACAACTAGTTTACGTTTATTTTTATTTTTAGTGTAATTTTTATTTTCTAAGTTAGTTTTTTTTTTTTTGTAATTTTTATTTTTAATGAAATGGTTTTTAATTTAAAAATTATGTTCTAATTTATTTTTGAATTTTTTTTAATTAAAAATATGATGTGGTGTGATGAAAATGTGATGGGTATAAAGGGGGTAATGTGATGTAGTGTGATGAGATAAAATCTTATGTGGCGATGACGTGACGCCCATTACATTTGGGCAATGTGATGAGTACTCCCATCAGCCTAAAGGTGAATGCCACCTTGAACACTCCTACTGTCCTACAGGCGGATTATGTCCGTACTTGAACCCGAATTATCATTTATGAAGTCTTATCATTTTACTGATACGACAAGAATGTGAAGGCATATATTGTCTAAAGAATATATAGGGCCATTTTATCTAAAATATGTGTTTTATTATTGCATACTTCTTTCTTGTATAACATTCTACTACGTAGTTGTTGCACTTTGTATTGTATTATTGAATATCGGGAATCCTTCAAAACTCCTTGTCTTTTTATGGGTTTACAGTTAATTTACTCCATCTTTTATCGTTGGGTAGAAAATATTGTTTTTATCAGAGTTACGTATTATTGTACAACTAAGTTGTACCTTAGTAGTTAGTAGTACATGGTCATTATAGTAATATAACGGTATGAAAGAAACTTTCGGTTCATATTATTAATCAGTTGGAAAAAGATATGTAATTTTTATCGGTTGAAACTCTTTTAGGTACCATTGAAATTTGGTCCATCTTTCATTAGATTATCGACGTACAAGTTTCTTTCAGGATCTTGTACTCTAGTTTCTAAAACAATGAAAATTGTTTATTTGTTGATTTATCATAATTATATTTTCTAAATTATCACTAAGTTTGTTTCTAAATCCATTTTGATTTACCTTCTTTAAATGAACAAATTACGTTTATATTTGGTTAAAGAATGTTTATGCCATTTTAATATTTTTATTCATGCATAATTAACATTCTTTCAATTGATAGAAAATATTTTATTGATAGCCAAATAAATTGTTTTGAGAATAAAAACAAAATAAGAAAAATAGATTTTGCAGATATAAAAAAAAAAAATATCAGCTAATATCAGTATTCTAAAAGGCGCGCCATGACGCACGTCAAGGCGTGCCATGGCGTGAGGCGCGACTCTGCCGTCCTGAAAACTGTTAGTATGGGTTTGGGCTTCGGCCCAATGTCGTTTAGGGTTTAGCTTTGGTGTCTTTATATTCGTATATAATTGAGACATCAAGGACAAGCTTAGTATTTCATATTATTACATGGTATCAGAGCCAGTGTCCCGCACCCTATAAACTCATTGAGCCTGCGTCTCTGAGGGGGAGTGTTAGTGTATCCCACATTGGTGCGACACGGTCTTATGAGTTTGTATATATGTTGGAGTTTTCCCTCTCTCCACAAGGGCTCTTTTGAAGAGACACTTTTGGGCTCCATATATATGTCTTTTGAACCCATTTTTTTGAAATTTTGGGCTCCACAAAGAAGAAGAAGAAAGCGGGGTAGTTGATATAGATGGGGTTCAAACCTATGAATTGTTCTTATTTTGTTTTATTTATTTTTCAGTTTCATCGTCCCTCCCGATAAAACTGCGGGGGATGTTAGTATGGGTTTGGGCTTCGGCCCAATGTCGTTTAGGGTTTAGCTTTGGTGTCTTTATATTCGTATGTAATTGAGACATCAAGGACAAGCTTAGTATTTCATATTATTACAAAAACCTGCATGGTGTCGTTGCTAGGCGTGGCGCGGGATAAGGCGAGCCATGGCATGCCAAGGCGCGAGTTTTTACTATCTGCGGCCAGTTTTTTCTTCTATTTCTTGCGTTTCTTGATTGGGCATAAAACATTTGAGTTTTAGTTAACTTTTGGTTATTAGTTATTGATAAAACACCTCTAAAAACATGATATATGTGATATAAATCTATATTTACATATAATATAATTATACATTCATATAAAAATACCGCCTTACATAACGCCTTGAAAAACGTCATGACTCGTCAAGATTCGTAAAACTTGAGGCTTGACATTGCCGCCACGTCAGGCCTCGCACCATTTAGAACCTTGGCTAATATCAATTCATATATATATAAATAGCCGAACCGGTTCGATGTGCGCGATCCCGGCTTGGTAGCAGACTAGCATCTATTAATCCAATCCTTTTATACTATAGTCCCTAGAGGCTAGAGTGCGTTTTTACTGGACTTTGTGGGGCCAACGTTGGACCCATTTCACGTGGCTCATGCCACATGGAAAGCTTTGGTTACCTAAAAATCCTCCTAATTCCTTTTAACCAATCAAATACATCCTCTCACGTGGCACATTGGTCCCACAGCACAGCGCTAATTTTATATTTAATTAATATTTTATTATATTATTATAATGTCATTTAATCTCCATTATGGGTGTTTTGTCTTCTTTTGTTTCTTTTCAATAAACAAGGGCAAACCTATAGTAATCCACGTCTTTTTCCTTTCTAATTTTCCTTACCCAAAATAAACACATTTTAAATATTCAAATAAATATAAATTCTTTAGATGTATCTTTATCATTATCTTAGATATTCTAAATTAACTATACTTTTACATTAATTTGAAAATTTTATACTGAGGTTATTAAAGTATACATCGTTTCAAAACACATGAAACCGTTAGATCGAAGTTTAATCGATTATAATTTGCAATAATCGAATATATATATATATATATATATATATATATATATATATATATATATATATATATATATATATATATATATATATATATATATATATATATATATCAAACTATCTACTCAGAATACACATTCTTGATTACTTTTTCAAGAACTGCCCACAAAACCCTGCCCAACCCCCCTCTCTCTCTTCATCTATCTACAACTTTGAAGAAGAAACAAAAAGGTTTTTAGCAGATAAAAATGGCTGATTCTTCGGCTTCATATATTCACATGGTGAGTCCTTGTTCTTAACCTGTGCATCCAGTTATCACATACATACATACATATATACATAAATACATACATACCTACATGCATGTGGGTGATCTTACATGTATCATTGAGGGCTTAATTACATGCGATTTTGATGAATTTTTGCAGGTGCATCATTTGATAGAAGAGTGTTTAATATTCAATATGACCAAAGAAGAATGCATGGAAGCCTTATCTAAACATGCAAACATCATGCCTGCCATCACTTCTACTGGTAACCATTGTTTTTAATAGCAAAGCTGAAAAGCTTATAAAAAATAGTAAAAAAGAGAAATATTGAAAAATGGGTCATTAGTTTAACTTTGGAGCAGGTGAAAGCTTATAATTTATAATTTGTTTTAAAGATTTCAAAATTGTCTGCATTTGACTAAATATTTAGGGGGGATGGCGATCGGTTCACCCTCCGGCCGTGGTTCCTTAACCGTGGCAGATATTTCAAATTCATATGCGGACATTTTTCGGAATATAAACTGTTTACTTTTGATAATACTTATTGGACTATTGGAGTAATATAATATATTTTAATCGCAGTATTTTGTTTTGGTTGGTAGTAGAAATCATAATTCGTAACATGGAATCAATGCAGCTAGTTGATTAATTGTTTATGGAATACATTATAATTTATTTGACAGATTTCATAAATGGGTTTTATGATAATTGAAGTTAGATATTGTTGTTTTCTTATGAAATTTCAGTTTCATAATCATATAATAATATTCTTTAAAATGGGGGATATAAATATAATAAGAGTAAAAACAAAATTATAATTTCCTTAGATTATTCAAATGTGAGTCTCAATTTTGTATTTTCCTCAATATTGTTTTTCGCATATTCATACCGATGTACAAACGGACACAACTTTTTGCACACTTAAAAGTACGATAAAGATATCAATATTTTAATAATTCATATACGTACTTCACTAATTCCAAGCAAAAAGACTGGAAATCCAGTATTTGTTGTAGTGCCATTTACTTTCCATGTCTTCATTTCCTTTTGCTAATGCACATGTTGCATGTGTTATGTGAATTTAGTGTGGAGTGAGCTTGAAAAGGAGAATAAAGACTTCTTTGAGGCATACAAGAACACAAGGAGTATTCGTCAAGCACAAATGGTTTCTACTTCTAACTCCCAAAAAGTTATTCCCCAATAAGTGCTTTAGATCACCTGTACTTATGTTTTTAAAGTTCGTATTAGTTAAGATTTGATTAAATATCGAGATTTATAGATGCTATTAGAGTATTAGATGTAAATCGTCTGGGTTGTATTCAAATGCTTGAAATAAACCATCTTAAGGTTGGTTGAGTGGTGAATAATCTGGGAGAGTGGGAGTTGTGAAGTTTGTCTCGGGCTCAATTTTTACCGGTTTCAACTCTTGGGTAATCACCTTCCATAGAACGTGACAACGTGTACTGTGTAGGTTGGTCAGATGAGATTAATTTTTCGTCACTTAAAAAATGTACCAGATATCGTCATATAAAGAGAGTAACAAGTGTGATTTTTGATAATAAATGAAAGATTATGTCGCATCGGAAAGTGTTGTACTCATAGCGGAGACTATGCATTGGTTAATAATGTTCTAGAATGATAATACGATGGTAAAATGCTTGAAGTTCTTAACCGAATTGAAAAAATCAAAGCGACAAAAAAAAAACGCATATTTGAACGATCGAAATGTTATTCCACGTGTATTTTCTATTGAATATTGCGTTTATTTTGCCAAAGCCTTATTCCGCGTTAGCTTATGAATTTTCAATTTGAGATTTCTTATTTAACTCAATAAGCACTTTTGAGTAAAAGTGTTTATTAGCTAGGCTGTAAATGAACTAAAAGTTAAGCGAATCGTTCGTGAATTGTTCGGCTGGTAGTTCGTTTATGTTCATTTATTTAATGAATGAACGAACATGAAAACAAATTCATGTTCGTTTAGTTAAACGAACGAACATGAACAACGATATTGTATGTTCAATTATGTTTGTGAACGTTCGTTTATGTTGTTCGTTTACGTTTGTTTATGCGTGTTCATTTATGTTTTTTTATATCCATATATGGTCAACTGTGTTTGATTGCATTACAATATTATATGTTCATTTATGTTTATATATGTTCAATTGCGTTTATTTATCTTTGTTCACTTATTTTTGTTCGTTTATGTTCGTTTAGCATGTTCACGAACATAAACAAACGAACATGTACAAGGTAATTTGTTATATGAACGAACATGAACAATAAAACTCGTTTGTTTATCCATTTATGTTCGTTCGTTTGTTCGGCTAACTTAAATGAACGAACATAAACAAGCCTCGTTCGTCTACTTTCGGTTCGGCTAACTTAAATGACTTTTGGTTTTTTGACATAAAAAGACAAAAATATTTTTCATTAATAATAAACCAACTTATTTTTTTACCATTTTTGGTTATTTTACATGTATAAATAACTACAACCAAACATTTTTTTAAAAATTGATTTATCAATTTATTGACTTTTGCTACCACAAAAGCTAATCCAAACAATTTTTATAAAAACTTTTTTTGCTAACACCAAAAGTCAATAAACACTTTTGTAAAAAAAAAATTGAGTTCAAAAAGCACATGCAAACACCCCTTAGTTACTTTCATATGATTAGGGGTGTGAGAAAAAACCGAAACCAAATAACTGAACCAAACTGAATCATGTTTAGGTTGTTTGGTTCGGGTAATCGGATTATTTGATTTTTGGTTAATTTGGTTTGGTTAACCGAACAATGATACCTTATTCGATTTGGTTTTGGTTGAAATTTAATTATTTTGGTTAAACTGAAAAACCAAAAAATATTTAAATTAGTATATATATTTTAATACTTTTTTCTATAAATTAATATTTTATATCTTAATTCTTATATTCATTATTAGAAAATTTTCACAACTCATTAATAAATTACAAATAACTATATAAGACGAATACATCCCAATTAGTCATAAAACACAATTGCCCAAATTCGATATACTAATTTGAGATTTCATCGCTTTTTTTTACCGTCTTTTTTCATCTTCATAGTTTTTATAGACATACCCTGATACACATAGTCATATGATATACTTTATTACTTTTAACTTTTGAGAAATGAGAAGACGCATCAAGAAAAAAAGCAACGACATCTTCATACCTGTAACATAGTTTACTCCATCCCTTCCAATTTCCATGTCTATATCTCGAATTCTCCAATCTCCAATCTTCTTTTTTTATCATCTTTTTTTCTTTTTATAGTCTTTATTTAGTTTAACCGATAAACCAATATGATTAAACCAAAAAACCAAAAGCCGACCGGATAACTCATCTATATTTGATTTTAGATTTTAAAATGTTCGCTTAGATCATCTGGTAAAAGATTCGGTTTTCCTAAGGCTTTTCAGCAACTTTTAACACTATCTATGATACGAAAGTAATTAAGCCACTATAAGAATATAGCCATATAATTTAAAAAATATGAAATATACTTTAGTATTTATTAATATGCTTCTGCGGATAATTTTCATTATTAAATTTTGCTGATATTTTGGTTGATATATTCTATTAATAGTCGGATGTTATTAAATAATACTAAACTAGTGTTTCGACCGTCCGTACGATGCTGCGGAAGCCCGATATATTGAAAAACGCAGCTCGACAAAAAACAAATTATATAACGGACAAAAAATGTAACTTTAAAATATAATAGGGACCCGAATCATATCTTACGAAATACCAATAATATAACTTTATAATAAATAGGGATGAAAACAACTAATTCGAAATTAGTTGAGGAGAAAAATGTAAATATAAAATTTACTATAAGAAAAACCAAAATTGCTATTTCTAAATAGAATTTATTTTCATTTTGTATCAAATGTTTTAACAATTATACTATGATCTGAATCTAGTAATTTTGGTTCTAGAAATAAGCAAAGGAAATGAACACCCAAACTTCCTCACAAACGAAAGTTGATAATTAATATATATATATATATATATATATATATATATATATATATATATATATATATATATATATATATAATACCATTAAAATAATCAAGAAAAAAAATTAAACAGTTTGTTAAAGTTTAACGACTAAAAATATCAAAGTACAAAAACTAAGATTTAGATGGTGTTTTCTTATTTAATAAACTTAATACATAAAAAAACTTAGTGTTTAAGGTGTATATGGTTGTTTCTATTTTTACTTAATGTTAATAAAATATTCTAATGTTAAATTAAAAAATAGGTGTAATTAATACTAAATCATGATTTTATATTTAGCTTTTGCAAGTTGCTTTTTTTAAAAATTAAAATCATATTTATATCGAAAATTACGAGTCTTTTGCAAGTTGTTTTTTTTAAATTAAAATCATATTTATATCGAAAATTTCAAGTAATGAAATACATTGTATATTGATTTATTCACTATTTATCATATGTATACATATCATTCAAATTTCATTACTCATTATTTTTATTCGATCTTTTATATATGTCGATATTTATTGTTTGAATCTAATATAAATACTTGAACTCATTTTAATTTTTTTATTTAAGTTATTCATCATGATGTTTTTTATAAATTTTTGATATGAAAATATATAATTTTAATTTATAACAGTTATTAGATAGATTATCATTTGTTATATTTAAATATTTGAACTCATTTTATTTATTTTTATTTAATTATTCATCATGTTGTTTTTATAAATTTTTTATATGAGAATGTATAGTTTTAATTTATAACAGTTATTAAATAAATGATATTATTTATTTATATATATATCAACAACGCTATATCCATATTGATATCGTTATATATTCGATATTATTTGTCAATATAAAATTTAATACAAAAAAGAAACAAATACATATTTCCTTAGGTCCTGTTTGCTTTTTAAAAGGGAAAATTTCTGTAGTCAGCTGACCACATCTATAAAAGTAGAGGATGACCAAATGTCTGTATTCTGTAAGAAAAAAAGTTGTTTTTTTTTTAAAATCTGCAAACTGCTAAAGTTACTATGATTTAAATAAACTGTTTTTTAACTTAAACGACATTTTCAACACTAAAATTTGAATAAATTTAAATTTAAAACACGTTGAAATAATTCTAGACTTCTAGTTATACAACCACCGCAACCATTGAAAATATTGTGTTATCCGCTTCAAAATACAAAACCGTTGAAAGAAAATCGTTAGATATAAAAAACATTAAAATAAATTATAATCTTATTTTATAATGGTTATAGATATAAAATCTGTAATTCTTGTGTTCTAACGATAATAAACAATTTAAAAGTTAAAATAAATATTAATAAGTTAAACAGATTATTTCATTAAAGATATTTTAATTAAATTATTTAAATATCTTTAATAATACATTAGAAGGTGTAAAAGAATTAATAAATATAAAATAAAGAAAGAAAAAATATAAATGCAAATTGAAAATGTCGTAAAAAATAACTTTTAAAAAGATAATAAAAAAATCAAATTACAAACCAATACATAAATTGACGATCTTTTTTTTTTCTAAATCAGCGTTTTTTCCATGAAGACGCCCACAATATCTTAAAGACCTTTTTCGATATCTTCTAAAAAAGCCAAAATGACCTAGAAAAATAACGATCTTTTAAAATAACTTATTTTGTTTATATCTAGGTAACTTTTTTTTGTACATATGAATAACGAACTTGTTTAAAATGTTCATATATGATCATTATTACCGGTTGGTGTAGGTAACCTCTTACGTGTCGTAAACGTGGAATTATCTAATGACACAGGAGAATAACGAACTATTGGTTTTGTTCACATTTGGGTAATTTTTTTACACATATGACCAACGAACTATTGGTTTTGTTTACATTTGGGTAATTTCCATTATTTCTCATCCGTGTTATTTATATTTCTAAAACATATTTTTGCATTTTAGAAGTATACATACGATTCTAGAAATATAAATATGTATGCATTTATATTTTAAGAAGTATAAATATGTATTTTTACATTTTTAGTAGTATAAATATGTATTTTTACGTTTTTAGTAGTATAAATATGCTTTATAAGTATAAATATAGTATAAATATATTTTTATTAAAAATATGGTTTAGAAGTATTACTAGGGGTGAAATAAATGAAATCAAAATACGTTTTTAAAAGTATAAATATATTTTTAAAGTATAAATACATATTTTTATGTTTTTATAAGTATACATTTTTAGAAACGTATTTATAATTCTAAAATATAAAAAATATGTTTTAGAAGTATAAATACTAGATGTGAAAAAATGGAACCAAATATACGTTTTTAGAAGTATAAAATATTATTTAGAAGTATAAATACATTTTTAGAAGTATAAAATACATAGTTTTATGTTTTTAGGGGTATGAAGTACGTTTTTAGAAAAATGTATGCGTATTTATTCTGTATTTTATACTTATAAAACATATTTATATTACTAAAAACGTAAAAATACATATTTATATTTATTAAAATATAAAAAACACACATATTTATATTTTTAGAAACATACTATACTTCTAAAATGAAAAATATGTTTTAGAAGTATAAATAACACGGATGAGAAATAATGCAAATTACCCAAATGTGAACAAAACTAATAGTTCGTTGATCATATGCGAATATGAACAAAATCAATAGTTGGTTACTCTCCTGTTTCATTACATAATTCCACGTGTACGACATGTCAGGGGTTACCTACACCAACCTGTAATAATTGTCATATGTGAACACTTTAAACAAGTTCGTTGATTATATGTGAACAAAAAAATATGTTTTAGAAGTATAAATTACACAGATGAGAAATAATGCAAATTACCCAAATGTGAACAAAACCAATAGTTTGTTGGTCATGTGTACAAAAAAAGAAAAATTACCCAAATATGAACAAAATCAATAGTTGGTTACCCACTTGTGTCATTACATAATTCCACGTGTATGCCACGTCAGAGGTTACCTACACCAACCGGTAATAATGGTCATATGTGAACACTTTAAACAAGTTCGTTGATCATATGTGTACAAAAAAAATACCCAAATATGAACAAAACCAAAAGATCCTCACCCTTCTAAGTCATTTTCCCTCTAAAAATAAAAGAATGCACAAACTTTTCGATGTCTACAATGTTTTAAATAATGCAAAATAAATGTCTATCCGTCGATAAAAATGATTAAAGAAAAGCTTTTTTTAAAGAGAAATATTCAATAAAGTATTATTATTTTGGCTCAGTTTATGAAAAGGTCCCAAATTAATTTTTATTAACAAAAAAAGACAGAAAACTGGCTAACGTTGAGACTTTTCCGTAAACTGTGCGAAAATATTAAGACTTTATTGAAGATAACACATGTAGTTTCTGTCGTTTTTTATTAATAAAAATTAATTTAAGAATTTTTTATTAATAAAAAATTTAAACTTTTTTATAAACTTTAACAAAATATTAAAACTCTAATGAAAATTGCTTTAAAAAAAAAAAAAAAAACCATCTTAGTTTCTCGAAACAAAAGTAAAGATAACAGATTAACAGTACAACGAGACCCGCCGGCGGTCTAATGTTTCTGGGTATCTGGGACACGTGTGGTTGCATGGCAAGCCTTGGTCCGTAGGCAGTTGACACGTGCAGACACATGGCACATATGTTTTCACATGACAGCCATTCAATTTGGCTTTAGTTCAATTGTTCCGTAAAATTTTTGTCGTCCAAATATTAATAGAAGTTGAGATTAATAAAGTATTCTGATAAAACTTGAACTAGTATTTGGTTATTACATATGGTCCAAATAAACAATTATTCAAATTATATGATTCATCCACTTTCAAGTAACCTCGAAGTTACAGATTCCGTTAAATATTTTATTCATAGGAGAACACAAATTAATCACATAATATGTTAATGTTATGACTTATGAGTGCAAGCAGTCAAGTGACGTTCAAATTCTTAATTAAGAAAACGTAGGAACCTAAGTTATCTACAACAATTTCGTCATTTTCACAAGTACGCAACTTTTATCAACCTTGAGGTGTCTTTTGTTATAAAGATACTTCACTTTATGTCTAAATATTGCAAATTAAGAAAATATTTCAGAAATTTGAACTTAAAAAAAGGATAATGATATGTAAGGATAATGAACTTTTTTTCCGTATACATATTTAGACACTTGTGTTTTTGTTTGTCTACATTTAGTCACTTATGGTTTTTTATACACATATAACTATTAAACTTGTTTTTGTTGTGCACATATGACCATTAAATATTTTCTTTGTACAAATATGATCATTAAGTTATTGGTCACATTTGTACAAAAAAAAAAAATAAGTTTAATGATCATATGCGTACAAAAAAATATAAGTGACTAAATATGAACGATTTTTAAAAGTTCAATGGTAAATCAAACACAAAAATAAGTTCAGTAGCCAAATGTGAACAACTTCAGAAGTTCGTTACCCTATCAAGTAATCATTCCTAAAAGAAACGGAATTCGAATAACACTTTGTGAGCCAAATTCGGCCATGGCTTGTGACAATTCTCCACCACAATTGCCGTAATATGTCCTGCACTAAAATTAAACCTTATACTACTTTAAATAGTTGAACAAAGAAGTGAAAGGAGAATGAGGGTTGTGTAAAAGTAAATAATAATGAAAAGAAGGTTTGAAGTGAAAATTATGCAGAGTTCAACGGGTTATGCAGAGTACCATGATGTTTCTTAGATCTTTGGATTTTGTTTTTAAGCGTATTAGCTTTGCCATTCAAAAAGGGCTAGCGGCGCAGCTTGTTGCCCGTTTGCCCAACGTCTCTATGTAATCGAATTTAGTATTGTTTCCGAAAATTATTGTTTTATTCAATCAGCTACATGACTATACATAGCCAGTTACATAAATAGAAAGCAAAAGACTGGCTAACAAAAATCAAAACAATATACAAGTTCTATTACACCTTCATTTGTAAGATTTCGATAAAAAATGAAATCTTACATCGACGTGTTTACTCATTTTGTGTTCTTAAACAATTTGATATTGGAGCTATTGTCACAAAACACTCTTGTGGACACTTCAAGGTCTTGAGCAACCTCCTCATCCACGTCGCTTGACATGCAACATATGTTGTTGCCATATACTCAGCTTTCGTGGTTGAAAGAAGTTACCACCGACTACTTATGATGACCAAGCAACAACACCTTCTCTAAGTAAAAATACATATACGGAGGTGCTCTTTCAATCACCCAAATCTCTTACATAGTCACTGTGTGTGTACCTAATCAAAGACACTTCTCAACTTCTTCTGTAGAATACTCTAAAGTCTAGAGTTCCTGCAATGTAACATAAAACCTGCTTCGCAGCTTGCAAATGCAATTGTGTAGGATTTTCCATGAGTCTACTACTCAATTTACAACAAACACCATATCAGGTCTCGTCATAATTAAGTAATGATGACTCCCAGTCTTATTTCAGATCCATCCTTCACCAATTGTGTGCCATCCTTCACCAGTTGTGTGCCACGAACATTTTTCCTTCACCAGTTGTGTGCCTGGAACAATAGGATTCTTCACACAGTTGTCGTCACACATCCCGAATAGTTTGAGAACTTTCGATGCATACTTCTTTTAGCTTATACAAAATGCTTGGTTTTTCTGCTGAGACTTCCACACCATGAAAAAAATTCATCTCTCCAAGATCTATCATTTCAGATTCCTCCATCATAGACTTTACTAAGCGCTTGAATAGGTTAGCATCATTACAAGTAAGAATAATATCATCGCCACAAGGAGAATTCCACTATTATTACCATGTTTAATGAAGAGTGTGTATTCAAAACCCCACCTTTCAAATCGTTCCTTGAGAATCACTATTAGAGAAAAGACTTTTAATGACATATGAATTACGACAGACGCTGATTTTATGACACACAAAAATACGTGTAACGCCAAAACTTATTTTATTATGTAATTATAATAAAAAGGGCAAAATGGTAATTTTACCTCAAAAGGGTAATTTGGTCTTTTGGACAGAAAAGGACTTGTTTGGTAATAATATTTTGAGTCTTGGACTTAAAATGTTATAAAAATGTGATTTTTGTCATTTAATTTGTAAATTGTGGCAAAAGTTGGAGAAATGCAACTTCAAGGACCAAATTGAAAATATTGGAGGTATAAAGATGAGGACTTGTGCAGATTTTTGGCATTCACGGGAGCAAATCTCTTGAACGATTTCTGCAAAGATTGAAGGTCTTTGAAGGCTTGGAACTTGCAAGTTGGATTATAGCATTTACAAGGGCATAATTGGAAGATTTGGAGGTAAGTTCTTCAAGCTATAGCTAGTTGTTCTTGAGGAGTTTTGTAAAACTCAAAATCTGCAATTACAGTTAAGATGAGTGTTTTAATTGATGAAATACTTCCATTAAGTCATGCTAGTAAGAGCTTAAATCAAGAAAATGGAAGTAGGTTGTTATTTTGGTTGAAATTGAAGATTTGGGGTTGTTAGAACTAAGAACCCTAATTCTTCATATGATTGATTGAGGGTGTTTTGATGGTTAAAAACCTTGTTAAAATGTAAGGTTTTAGCCTAGGAACAAACCCCAAGTGATTAAAAACAGAAATAAGGACTTAATGGACGAAATCTGCAAGCTACAGTGCATAAATCGCGACTGGCCAGGAGGTCTGCCCAGGCGCCAGGCGCAGTGCGCCCAGAAGCCAGGCGGGGTGCGCCCAGGCGCAGTGCGCCCTGATCCTGGCGCAGTGCGCCTCCAAGGCAGTGGCCAGGCAGGAACTTTGAAACGCTAACTTTTGCTTGGCTTGTCCGATTTAGCTCAAATTTGGACAGTAGGCTCGTTATGGTCTGAAAAGTTTGGGAAAATTTTTATATCGAGTTTTCGACCCCTCGGGGGCACTGTAGACCGATCCGAATGCCTCGGTGAATAGTAAAATTCATATAAAGTTAGTAAACGGAAAGTTTATTAACTAGGCATTGTTTATAAGTTATAACATTGTTTTATTGAACTCTAGTGTATTAGAGTTAAATGAAGTGGGTATTAACCTATAATCATTTTGAAAATGAATGAAATTATAGGTTCGGGACAAAATCATACGGACTTCATTTCAAAGCAAGGAACGATTAAAGCTAGTTGTAGCAATCCTTCAGGTGAGTAATCTCACTGTTATTTGTTGTGGTAAATGTTATATGAGCAGCTGCAGATGAAAATGATTTGAGGGACAGAAATGACAGAATTTCATGATTTAAGATATGACAAGACCAGATAAGCCGTGAGTCTGTTTTAGACAAGAACGGAACTGTGAGTCAATATATCTTTGTAAACTGTTATATAGACAACAGCGGGCTTACCCGTGAGTCTAGGCAAAAGCGGGCTAACCCGTGAGCCGCAGTTTATTTTGACGAGCCAGATTTATATAGACAACAGCGGGCTTACCCGTGAGTCTAGGCAACAGCGGGCTAACCCGTGAGCCATGGCAACAGCGGGCTAACCCGTGAGCCACATTTGATCTTGTATTGTTGTATTGTGTGATAATACATACTTGACTTTGTATAGAGAAATTTTATTCTTATACATGTTATTGTTGTTTTGATTACTCATTGGGCTTTGTAGCTCACAGTTTATTGATATGTCCCTGCAGGTGAGCGTGACCCTGCTAAAGGAAAAGATAAAGTCCGTGACTGAGGGCTTAATGTTGAAGTGACGTCCCGGCTTAAGAATGTATAATATTTATGTATTATACTTCGTGATACACTTGTACTCGTATCTTGTTAACTAATACCCCTTACTTATGGTTTTGATTGTAAAATATTGTTTGAAAAATGAAAAATTTTTGGGGTGTTTTTGTTAAATAAGTCGGGTGTTACAATACGCCATTAAAATAATGCAATCTTTTGTCAAATCTGAAGAATTTACGACAGACATGATTGCCTGTCGTAAATTATGTCATCTTTTGAATAAATTTATTTGTCGTGTTTTACAGTCGTAAATCAAAATAAAAAACACGTGTTGTACTTTGTAATTTTTGTCTGCGAACTTCAAAAAAATCACTGTCTTCTTTTAGTTTCCTTCTTTTTAGTTTCTATGCCAAATCATGCTTCCTTTATCTTTAGCCTTGGTGCTTCTTCCTTTGTGAATCGATTAGGTCAATCTGGTATGAAGTTTCACTAAGATTAGGTTAATCAACTCTACTTAAATTGTCTCTCGTTCATTACACATACATGATTTAAGGTTTTTGTTAAGTTTTAATAGTTTAGATGGTTCATAGCATTTGGTTAATTCTATCTATAAATGTAATTTGTGCATAGTATAAGGAATTATTATTTATATATTGTTGTATTTTAGACTTGACAAACCAACAAGACAACGATTAGTATTTTTTAATATCAAATTCTTAGTAAAATCTATCACGATTAGTTCAACAAATAATATAGAGAATTAAGCATCGATTCTTTGCAAATAATAAATCCAATTATTATTATTGTTGTTATTATTACTATCAAATTTCGTCTAGAAATCAGATTGATCCTTTTTGATTAGATGTGGTTAAAAGAAAGGTAGAACGAGAATGTCTCGTTGTCAGACAAAATAAACGATGAGACAAAATAAATAAAACCAACCTGAAGATTGTTGATTGTTGACTTACAAGACTGGATGAAATAACTCCTGACCCTAAAGGTTTTTATGGCGCTCGTTGGTTGTAAGCTATCAGAGTAAAACCCCAGAATTTAATGTAGAATATCTTTTGTTTCAACAACTATGGAAGAACCAATAAACGCAAAACGAATACTCAGAAATCGTAGAAAGTTGGATATTAGAGGGAGAGCCGAGAGATAGAGAAGGATGCGTTTTTTAGGTGTGGAATAAATGAGACCTGAGATGTCCTATTTTGTACTAAACTAAAAAAACCCAAAAGCCTCAAAATTTGAAATTTGAAATTCAAAATTCAAAATTCAAATTATGGATAAATCCATATGTGACATGTCGCATTCGTCGATACGGTCAAAAATACAAAATAAATACCTTACAGCCCACTAGTTAGCGGTAAATAATGGTCAAACCGTGTTGTCCGTGGTTGACACTTTGTGTTTAGAATAAACCGTGCTATAGTGTCACTCTATAGACGATGAATATCAATCACATTTGACCCCGAAACTTAAAAACAACTAAAATTATAGGGATCTATGCCAAAGCAGTAGATCGAACACCAACAAATATCATACAAACTATGAAACCAGAATCCCAAATCAGAAATTAGATCTATATTCAAATGTGTAACGACAATCAAACGAACATTCATAAAACCGAAAATCAACTATTACTCATAAAACTGAAACCAAGAACAATCGTTCACTAACCGAATCTGAATTTTTCAGAGCCAAATGCTTCTAAAATCGGAAAATTATCCAACATCTGTGATCGACGGTGTTCTACAATTAGAACCCTCGATAACACAAAAGTAAATACGAACAGAAATTGAAATAAAAATAGAAATTAAATCAACTAATGGATCTAAATTGATATGCTACAAAATCCGAGTCAAAGAAGCTTGCGTTTGACTCTACAGGTTAATTTTCGCTCCCAAAATCTGACCATGGAGCCTCTATTTATAGTTGAGAGATCTGACTCCCCGCGTCGCGTATAAACGATGTTCGCGTCGTGGGTCAGCCTTATCTCCTGCTTTCTTGCTTCTTGAAATTTGAACTCATCCAGATTGCGTGTTTATCCACTTGACCGTGTCACGTGGAGCTTTCATCCACGCCGCGAGTATCACTTTGGTATTCTCTTCGTTTTTCATCACCAACTTCACCAATTTTACATTATAAAGCCTATATTTACACTTAAAACACAAACAAGCATTTGACACTAAAAGTGGGTGATGTTAGTCTTTTTACAATAATAAATCAACTAAAACTCAGCTCAATAACGCGTATAATGTCTAACATTACTATGCGTTATCAACATGCCAATCCGAAATTCAGTCCATCCCTTAACTTCTGCTAAAGCCTTTGAAGACTTAAGGCAATGAAAGACTTCTAAATCCTTCCTAAGGTTCTTCGCCCCACAAATGTTAGACAAGAAAACTAGGCAACTTGCTAGTTCTTTTATTATTTCCAACATATATTTCATTATTTCCTTAATGAATTTAGTAACCTTACGAGAGGTTAAGCACACTAGGTTTTGTGTGTCTCTCTTACGACGACCATACAAAATTCATTCTTAATCCTTAGTCAAGAATTACCGCTACTATTGTCTTATAGCTAATCCACAATCACGATCAAACATTGCTACAAATCCGATTTCTTTTTGGTACAACAAAGACAACACAAATTGTTGTTGTAGCTTTTTGCCGCCGTCAAGACCCCTTTATCACCGCACTCTTAATTCTTGTGTCACTGCCCACGTTAAGTCCCCATTATTTCTAGTAATTTTATTATCTTCATAACTTTTCTTCACATTATTGTCAATCATGACTATTGAATCTCATTCTACATTTGATAGAACGCTCTCTTTTTTCACCTAACACACTCACTCATTTTGTTACTAACGTATACCTTAGATTGGTGGGAAACCATCAAAGCTTATTTTGACAAATCTTCAATCTCTAGCCTAAATATCTCCAAAACCCTAAGAAAATCACCATCTCTTATCCTTTCTCTCAAAAACATCCCAAATGTTGAAATGGGGAGAACTCCCTAATTTACACATGTTATCTTTCATGAATCGACACAAACGGTCCCAAAGGTTTGTTCCTCCTACACACAACACCCAAAAGGCTAACTTATAATGAAAATTTCAAACTTTTTAACCTTTGCCCCAAATAATTGAATTCATCTTCATTTAGTTCATTGACTAAGTCAACAATAACACTAGTTTGGTCCTTTGGCGAAAAATGGACATTCTCACTTGAATTTCTATAGTTAGGTCCTTTTATTGATTAAAGGAAATGGTCTAGCATAATATAAGTTTCTACTTCAATTCCCTCATTATATTATCAATCTTCTAAGTCCTTGACAAGTCAAAGCTAGATATGCTAAGTTTGGTAAAACTGAGAGTTTTAGTCCCTACGTCTTAATTTCTCATTTTGGGTTCAAAATGTGTTTTAAATATTTAACTCATTCATTAAAACTTTATTTTGGCTCTTTAAACTATAATTCTTGTCATGACGCAAAATTTTAATTTATTTAATTTTATTTGATTATTTCTTAAAATAATTTTTTTATTGATTTAAGCCCAAAACTTTTAGGCCAAAAATACGAATGTTACATGCACTGCCATGTGCAGTTTGAGTTTTTTTTTTGAAACCACAAAACCGCACTGTAAAGGTCCTAGACCGTGTTACGCGATGCAGTTTGGTGCGGACAATTCGTGCAGTTTGAATGAGGTTTGTTAAACATGAAGTGTCTTTTGCATCTTTGTGACTATTCCTAATCGGTATTGCCCTAATCCCTATGGTTTGATACTTGTGTCTTTGCAATTTAGATTTTGACGAGTTGATACTATTAACTCGTGTTCTTTAGTTTTAACTTTTAGGTAAATCCCATTATATATAATTTGTAATTAATATTAATAATGCGGTGCAATGCGGTTTGAATCGTTACTTTGTAATAAACCGCACTGTATCGTACGGTTTACAAAATTACGAACCGCAAACCGCGTCGAGATGGTCCAAAACTGTATTATGCGATGCGATGTAGACAATTTATACGGTTTGGTACACCCGTAATATTATGTTCATCAGTGATAACTATTAATATTGTCATCAATAAAATAAAAAGGAAAAGTTAATGAATAGCCATAACTAAAAATAATTAATAGTTTACCATGTTGGGTTACCAAGATTGGTTGCTCTTCGTATTTGACATAGGGCAATAACTTAATGCTATCCTATTCTTAAAAATAATTGTTTTGTCGTAACCAAATTTAGTTTTATTAGGAATGGAGAAATTTATATGTCTTTTTAAATCTTAAAATACTATATTTCTTCCGTTTAATTTTTAAATATTATATATATTTTTTAAACTTTCAAGATATTATATTTACTCGTCTTAATTTTTAAATATCATATTTATCTTTCATAAACTTTTAAATATAATATTCGCCAAAATACTTATTTCTAAGATTTTATAATCATTTTAAATCTTTATTTGATCAACTAAACAATATCAATGGACAAAATATTGGAGAGGATGCGAGGAACCCTGATGTCAGAGAAGAGATGATAATAATTAGGAGGGACTAGCAACTAGGGTTTAGGGAGTCGATTTTAGATATTTTAAACATAGATTTATAAGAGGGTAAAATAGTCAATTGATAAAAATATAGATTTATAATTATTATAAAATGTTTAAAAATGCTAGAAATAAGGATTTGAACAAATATGATATTTTGAAAGTTTATGAAGAATAAATATGATATTTAGAAATAAAGGTGGACAAATATAATATTTTAATGTTTAAAAATGATATATATAAAATTCTTCTTATTTAAAATAATAAATTTATAACTTTTTTTTTTCATATAGTGATTTGCGTTTCATCGTTAATTGTTTCTATATTTAGAACATATGATTTAGTTTGTTTTGGAATGAAATAATTAAAAAAAAAATTATTAGAGTTTTCATAGAATAAAAAAGAGATCATTAATATTTAATAGATACTAATATTTATGGTAAAAGGTTAAGTCACCAAAGCATTAAAGAACTGGAGTTAGATTGGGATTAACTATTGTATACGTAGATAAGAGAATTTTCAATTTTAAGGAAGGTTTAGATTCGATTATGTTATAAACAATCTTATAACAAGTTAAAAATCAGGTTTATATAACATAGGTGGTTAAAGGTCGACCAATTTAACAAGCTGGAACTGAAACTGACAAAAGAAAGGCAGAAATTTAAACGATATACTTCGAATTTAGTCATGAAATTTATACCTATTAGACTCTCGAGTCTCGAGACAAAATTGATTATTTTTCTTCACGAAATAGCCTCCATAAATGGGCCTGATTCAGTGATTTGTCACTAACATTTGGGCCAATATAGTTGAGCCTCGCCTGTCATACATAGATTGGTAATTGGTTGACCGCTTACCGTATACCGAATAGAGGTGCACAAAATCCATTTTTTTTAAAACTAGTTTTAAAAGAACCGGTTTGGTTTGATTTCGGTTTTTCAGAATCATTTTTGGTTAAAGTTTAATCCTTTTTTCTCTGAAAATATCAAAACATATCTAAACAGGTTGGTTATAAAAAAATCGATTTTTAATATGTGTGTGTGTAATAGAATAAATCATACATAAGTTTTTGTGTGTGTTGTGTCATATGTGTAAAGAAATAGAGGGTTTTGTTTATTAATTTATCATAGGAAGTGTAATAAATCATATATATATAATATGTGTGTTAAAGTAAGTATATATATATATATATATATATATATATATATATATATATATATATATATATATATATATATATATATATATATATATATATATATATATATATGTGTGTGTGTGTGTGTGTGTGTGTGTAAAAGAATAATTCATACGCAAGTTTTTGTGTGTGTTGTGTCATATGTGTAAGAAAACAAAAGGTTAAATCATACTATTGCTTGTGGCTATCCTACTGTGGTATAGGTGGTAAGAGGTTGAAGCCAAAGGTGGTCTATAAAAGAAAGCTACTAGCCATGCCAAGATTTAAATGAGCTTTGGTCCTGAAATGGTGTAAATTTGAAGGCTTGTTGGTCCGATTTGGTCTATTGGACTGAGTTAGTAAATGGCCCAAATGTGAAGGCTTGTTAGTCTTGTTTGTTTTATTGGACTGAGTTGGTAAATGATCCAAAAAAACTGGTTAAAGAAAAACCAGTAAAAAAAACTTGATTCCGCAAGAAGGAAGAACCGGTACTAACAAGTCGATTATTTAGAGTCAGAAACCGGTTGAGGGTAACCCGGTTAATATAAAAACCGGTTTTGTTGCATTCCTGGTTTTTATAAAAACCAATTAAGGTTTGTGCACCTCTAAATTACCGAACATGAAGATACATTATATATCATCTTTTATATATCTTAATAATATCACGTGAAGAATATTGATAATTTTCTAGTGGTTTTATACACTGTTTATAAATGATAGGTGGCAGGGCCGACCCTAAGGAGGTGCGACTGCATAGAACCCACATCGTGAAGGGGCCCGAAATTTCATTTTGTCACTAATTCGTCGCTATTGTCACTATTCCATTGCTAATTAGCACAATTTTTCTGTTTTTAATTGGTTGATTATAATTTGTAATTGTTTATTAAGTGTCGAACATTATCGTAGTATTAATAAATTTTGTTTATATATAAAAAAGTATATCTATGGGCCTCATTTTTACTTTTCATGCAGAGCCTTGAAAATCAATGAACCGGCCCTGATAGGTGGCATTTTAAATAGCAAAATAGATCCAGTCAAATGGTAAGGTGTTTGATTAAGCTTTGAAACCAAGGAGTCTTGTGTTGACCTTGGTAAAAAGAAGTAGCTTTTGTTGACCTTGGTAAAAAGATGTATTAAAAATTTTGATGTGGTTAAAGATTATCCTGATGTTTTCCCAGACGACCTTCCAGGTTTACTTCCTGACCGTCAGGTGGAATTCGTGATTGATTTAGTACCGAGGGCAACCCCAATTGCCTGTACTCCATACCGGTTGGCACCAACTGAGATGGAGGAATTAATGAAATAGTTACAAGAGTTGCTCGATCGTGGGTTTATAAGACCCAGTACTTCCCCATGCGGCGCACCGATACTATTAGTAAAGAAGAAAGATGGAGTGATGCGGATGAGCATCAATTATCGGAAGTTTAACAAAATCACGGTGAAAAATCGGTATTCTTTACCGAGAATTGATGACTTATTTGACCAGCTCCAGGTTGCTTACTTCTTTCTAAGATTGACTTGAGACCGGGGTATCATCAACTCAAAGTTCGTGAATCAGATGTGCTGAAGACCGCGTTCCGAACCCGATATGGTCATTGCGAGTTCCTAGTAATGTCGTTTGGTCTCACAAACGCTCCAGCAGCCTATATGGATTTGATGAACCGGGTATGTCAGTTTTTTCTTGATAAGTTTGTTATTGTCTTTATAGACGACATCCTAGTTTATTCACGGAGCCGTGATGAACAAGAAGTGCTTTTGCGCCAAGTCTTAGAACTCCTTTGTCGCGAGAAGTTGAATGCAAGATTTTCCAAATGTGAGTTTTGACTTCTTGAAGTCCAGTTTTTAGACATGTGATCAATAACTAAGGTGTAAAAGTTGATCCTATAAGACTAAAGTTGTGATGAAATGGGAGGCCCCACAAAATCCTTTTGAGATATGAAGTTTTCTTTATAACACCCCTTTTCTCAAACCATATTTAATTTCTCAAACCATATTTAAAAATACAAATACAGTTTCAAACATATTTTACAACTCGTGACTATAAAATAGCCACTTAAATTTTTGTTTTATTTTACAAACTTAAACTCGACGGGTATTACAGACTCAATACAGATAACCATAATTTAAACTTACAGTGTACAAAACGGTCCCAACTGCAACCTTTGCTCCCTTCACCTAAGTACATAGCATTTCAAAAACATAGTATACGTGAGACATAAAGTCTCGTGAGTAATATGGGTTTAGACCCAAAACTTTTCTATTCCAAACTTGAAATATTAAAGGTACACTGCTTAAAACTGATTTATATCATAAATCTCAAAATGTCTTACTATCTTTACTTTTAAGCATTAAAACAAAAATGCTTTCTTTCTCAAAACTGCTTTCTTTCTCTTTTTCTTGTGACCAACTGAAACTCATGAATTAAGTTATTTTACATAATAGTCGTACAACGTGTCAAAAGACAGTTTTACCCTTTACAACTTTTTCGCGGGTTTTACAGTCACCCCTCCTTAAGCGGATTCCGTCCTCGGAATCTTTTCGTAATCTGTGAAATTCGGATATCTTCTCTTCATTTCTTCTAGCGTCTCCCAAGTTAGGTTTGACCCTAATGGGTGCTTCCACTTGACTAGTACAAGGTTAATCTCCTTGTTCCTTAGCTTCTTAGTATGCATCTCTAGAATCGCTTCAGGTTCTTCAATTAGTTTGCTAGGAGTCTCCACTCTTAAGTCTTTGTATGGTATTACTAACTCTTCTTTACCAAAGTACTTTTTTAAGTAGCATACATGAAAAGTATCATGTATTCCACTAAGTTCGGGTGGTAATTCCAGCTTGTACGCTTGTAACCCAACTCTCTTCAGGATTCTAAAAGGTCAAATGTATCTTGGGCTCAGCTTTCCTCTCTTGCCAAATCTGACCACTCCCTTCCATGGCGACACTTTTATCATCACCAAATCTCCTTCTTGCAAGTCATATGGTCTCTTCTTTAGATTTGAGTAACTCCTTTGCCGATCTTGTGCTGCTTTCATGTTGGCTTGAATTACCCTAATCTTCTCATTAGTTACTCTAACAATCTCTGGCCCTGTAAGCTTAGTCTCACCCGCCTCCAACCAGCATAGAGGAGTTCTACACTTTCTACCATACAATGCCTCGAAGGGTGGCATTTTAATGCTAGAATGGTAGCTGTTATTGTATGCAAACTCCACTAATGGTAGGTGTTCATCCCAACTGCCTCCAAATTCCATCACGCATGACCGTAGCATGTCTTCTAATATCTGGATTGTTCGTTCACTCTGACCATCTGTTTGTGGATGATACGCTGTACTTAGCTGAATTCTCGTCCCCATTTTATCTTGTAAAGCTCTCCAAAAGTTAGAGGTAAATCTGGGGTCTCTGTCTGACACGATAGACAACGGTGCACCATATCTTCTTAACACTTCATCTGTATACAACTGGGCTAACTGCTCCAATGGAGTAGTTTCTTTTATGGCTAGAAATAGTGCACTCTTGGTCAATCGGTCCACTATGACCCATATACTATCATGACCTCTTCTCGTTCTCGGTAACCCGACAACCAAGTCCATGGTTACATCTTCCCACTTTCCTGCTGGAATATGCAATGACTGAGCATCCCCATGCGGGACCTGATGTTCCGCCTTGACTTGTGCACATATAACACACTTGGAGATGTACTTAGCTATCCTCTTCTTCATTCCAGGCCACCAATACTGTCTTTTCAGATCTTGATAAGTCTTGGTACTCCCTGGATGCATGGAATACTTTGACTTATGCGACTCTTCTAGAATCAGCTTTCTTAATCCTCCTGTCTTGGGTACCCAAATGCGGTTCTTGAAGGTCTTTAATCCTTGACTATTAGTCTCAAACTGAATGTCTTTTCCTAGTTTTTCATCTTTTAAGTTTCCACTTTCTTCAACTTTCTGCTGAGCTGCTTTAATCTGCTCTATAATACTGGACACCAATTCTATGCGCATCGACCTTGCCTTGATTCTTTTCTCAGGAGCTTTTCTACTTAATGCATCTGTTACTACATTTGCTTTACCCGGATGGTATACAACGTCGCAATCATAGTCACTGATCAGCTCTAGCCATCTACTCTGTCTCATGTTCAACTCTTTTTGAGTGAACACATACTGCAAACTCTTGTGATCGGTGAATAACTTGCACTTTGTACCATACAAATAATGTCTCCAAATCTTCAAGGCAAATACGATCGCTGCAAGTTCTAGATCGTGGGTTGTGTACTTTTTCTCTGGATCTTTCAACTGTCTGGAAGCGTATGCTATAACTTTTCCTCTTTGCATCAATACACAGCCAAGCCCCCGATGCGAGGCATCGCTGTACACTTCAAAATCTTCTGTCCCATCTGGTAATGTAAGGACAGGCGCGTTACACAACTTCTCTTTTAATGTAGCAAAAGCTCTTTCTTGTTCTTCTTGCCATCTAAATTTCTCTTCTTTTCGGGTTAATCGTGTAAGTGGCACTGCTATACGGGAGAAATCTTGGATGAATCTCCGGTAATACCCGGCAAGACCGAGAAAACTTCTAACTTCTGTTGGCGTCTTGGGTGGCTCCCATTTCATCACTACTTCAACTTTTGCTGGATCAACTTTTATACCTTGGATAGAAACAACATGTCCAAGGAACTGCACTTTTCGCATCCAAAACTCGCATTTGGAGAACTTTGCATATAGCTGTTCTCGCTTCAAGGTCTCAAGTACTGCTCGCAAGTGACTCGCATGCTCTTCTTTATTCTTTGAATATATCAGTATGTCATCTATGAACACTATAACAAATCGGTCTAGGAACGGTTTACAGACCCGATTCATTAAGTCCATAAAAATCGCTGGTGCGTTCGTAAGACCGAATGGCATTACTAGGAACTCGTAATGCCCGTATCGTGTACGGAACGCCGTCTTTTCTACATCACTTTCTTTTACCCTGACTTGGTGATACCCAGATCTCAAATCAATTTTTGAGAAATAATCTGCTCCTTGCAACTGGTCGAACAAATCGTCTATTCTAGGCAACGGGTAACGATTCTTGATAGTAATCTTGTTCAATTCTCTGTAATCAATGCACATTCGCATTGACCCATCTTTCTTCTTCACAAACAGAACTGGAGCACCCCACGGAGAAGAACTAGGCCTAATGAAACCTTTATCTAGTAACTCCTGCAACTGGGACATTAATTCCCGCATCTCTGTTGGTGCTAACCGGTACGGTGCCCGGGCTATTGGGGAAGCTCCTGGAACAAGATCTATCCGGAATTCAACCTGCCGTTCTGGTGGCAAGCCTGGTAATTCATCTGGGAAAACTTCTGGGAATTCTTTTACTACTTCTATGTCTTTATACGTCTGTTTTACTTTGTCTTCAGTCAACACATAGGCCAGGAAAGATACACACCCTTTCCTGATACACCTTCGGGCTTTTGCCACACTAATGAGACTTGGCACATGCTTTCTTCTTTCCCTATATACGTACACCTTAGCTCCTAGGGTTTTAACAGACACCCTATTCTGTCCACAAGCTATCTTCGCATCATTTGCACCAAGCCAATCCATTCCGATTATTACATCAAAGGACTTAATTCCAATGGGAAGGAGATTAAGTCGGAACTTCTTACCATTAATATCAAGTTCACAATCTCGATACATATGCTGAACTTCAACGAATTTCCCGTCCGCCACTTCTACCTCAAAAACTAGATCTAACAATTCTAATGGGACTTTTAATCTAGCTCCAAACCCATGGGACACAAAAGAATATGTAGACCCGGAATCAAACAAGACATATGCAGGTGTCGAGTTGATTAGTAGTATACCTGAGACCACATCGTGAGTCTCCTTCGCTTCTTCCCTGGTGATCTGAAAAGCTCTAGTCTTCATCTTCTGGGGTTCTGTCTTCTTCTGAGCTGTTGACACCACAGTTTCTCCTCCCTTGTTTGGGCAGTTGAAACTATAGTGCCCCATCTGATGGCATGAAAAGCACTCCACTTCACTGGCTTTCTTGGCTTTGCAGTCTTTCGCTTTGTGACCAAGTCCGCCACAATTAAAACAGGCGTTTGATCCCGCTCGGCACTCGCCACCGTGTTCTTTCCCACATTTCTCACACTTCTTTACACTTCCCTGTCGACTCTGACTTGAACTCATCTTCCCTTTCTTCTTTATGTTCCCACTGCTACTAACTGCTTTTCTTTTGTCACTAAAACCAGGTCCTTCTTCCTTCCTTCTTTTTCCAACATCTTCCACAGTTCGGGCAGCATTGATCGCCCCATCTAGCGTTTCGGCTTTCTTTACTTCTAACTCATAGTTCCATGGCAAACCCCGGACATAGCGGTTAATTCGGGACCGCTCACTGGGGTAAGACTCCCCCACAAAAGGTAACATGTCGCAAAACTTCTTCGTATATTCGTCCACCGTCAAGTCCCCTTTCTTTATTGTTAAGAAATCTTCGTTCATTTTCTCCAAATCTCGCATGGGACAGAATTTATCTTTGAGACACGAGACAAACTCCGCCCATGACCAACCATATACCACATCTTTTCCCAAACTCTCGTATTTGGTGTTCCACCACACCAGAGCATCATCCTTCAACTGCCGAGAGGCGTAATTGACCCGATCTTTTTCTCCACATTTACTTGCTTGCATCACTTGTTCGATCTCTCGGACCCATCGCATTGTCACCTTCGGCTCAAAACTGCCATGGTATTCGGGCGGTTTACAAGCCATGAAGGACTTAAAGGAGCAGCCCTTTTCTTCCTTCTTGTTTTCTCCGCTACCTTCTTCCTCGGTTGCCTTTTTAGAGACTTCTTGCGAAGATTGGGCTCTGGGTTCACCCATTCGACCATCAATTATGTTGTTCACATCTTGTCTCAACTCATTTCGTAAGTTATCAATTAGAAACTGAATTGCCTCCATAGTGACAGGTTGTGGTGGTGGGTTTGGCTTAGTCTCATCATTTCGAATAACATGTGGTTCACTTCCTCTTGAGGAAGTATGACTGCCCTCACCCCTGTCAGCTTATCTTCTGCCTTCCATTACTATATAGATGAACAAATTATCGGTTTAATACACAATTCTATATAGTATTTCGTAAGCGGTAGCATGTTATCTCCTTATCTTGACTGCACTTTTATAACAGTCATACTCACTCTATGCCTCCTATATTACTAAGGCAACTTACTACTACTCGTGCTAGTTTAAGCCTAGGATGGTATTCCAACCTAATTCGCTTAAACTATGGCTCTGATACCAAAACTGTAACACCCCTTTTCTCAAACCATATTTAATTTCTCAAACCATATTTAAAAATACAAATACAGTTTCAAACATATTTTACAACTCGTGACTATAAAATAGCCACTTAAATTTTTGTTTTATTTTACAAACTTAAACTCGAGGGGTATTACAGACTCAATACAGATAACCATAATTTAAACTTACAGTGTACAAAACGGTCCCAACTGCAACCTTCGCTCCCTTCACCTAAGTATATAGCATTTCAAAAACATAGTATACGTGAGACATAAAGTCTCGTGAGTAATATGGGTTTAGACCCAAAATTTTTCTATTCCAAACTTGAAATATTAAAGGTACACTGCTCAAAACTGATTTATATCATAAATCTCAAAATGTCTTACTATCTTTACTTTTAAGCTTTAAAACAAAAATGCTTTCTTTCTCAAAACTACTTTCTTTCTCTTTTTCTTGTGACCAACTGAAACTCATGAATTAAGTTATTTTACATAATAGTCGTACAACGTGTCAAAAGACGGTTTTACCCTTTACAACTTTTTCGCGGGTTCTTACATTCTTGGTTTGGCAGGTTATTATAGACGACTTCTGGAGAATTTCTCATCTATTGCCACCCCGTTGACTAAACTCCCTAAAAAGTGTGAGAAATTTCGATAGTCCAAAGCACAGAAAAATTCTTTTCAGCGGTTGAAAGAAGCTTTGTGTGAAGCCCCGGTATTGGCCTTACTTCAAGGAAATGATGACTTTATGGTTCATAATGATGCTTCCAAGGTGAGTCTCGGGTGTGTATTGATGTAAAGAGGTCTGGTGATTGCCTATGCTTCAATGCAACTAAAAGATGCTGAAAAGAAGTATCATACTCATGATCTGTAGTTGATTTATTTTATGTGAGCTCTGAAAATATGGCGGCATAATCTCTATGGAGTGAAGTTTAAAATATATACAGACCATAAAAGCTTGAAGTATTTATTTGACCATAAGGAGTTAAATATGTGGAAAAGAATATGGATGGATCTGTTAAAAGATTATGATTGTGAAATTTTGTATCATCCATGGAAAGTAAATGTGGTGGTTGATGCTTTAAGTCATAGAGAACGTCCCATTCGGGTGGTGTCAACTCGAATAGGTGTGGTGAGCCGAGTACCCCAGCTTATCCGGGAAGCACAAGTTGAAGCATTGAAACTTGAGAATGTAAAAGGTGGAAGAATGGTAGGCTTCGTAAATCATCTCGGTGAAAACTTACAACATGTTAAGACTTTTTAGGAATGGATTTAGGTTCCAAGAATTGGTGAGACACAGAAACTCTTGTTGGAGGATTCTTATTCACTAGATATGTTGTACATCATGGTAGTACCAAGATGTCTCAAACTCTAAAGACTCAATACCGGTGGATAGGAATGAAAAAAGGTGTGGGACGAATTGTGGAAAGATGTCAAACCTGTTTACAAGTGAAAGCTAACCATCAGAAGCAGTATGGGAACATTTAACCGTTGTGTGTACCAACGAAGAAATGGAATGAAGTCACAATGGATTTTGTGACTAAGTTACCTCAGACTCAACGAGGGTATAATGCAATATGGGTGATAGTGGATCGGTTAACAAAGTCTGCAATGTTTATACCTATTCGGGAAAGTTATACCGTTGAAAAGCTGGATGGAATTTACATTAAATAGATTGTTAGAAGGTACAAGATGCCTATCTATATGGTATCGGATGGAGATAGTCGATTTACTTCTAGGTTTTGGAAGTGTTTTCAGGAGAAGATGGCTCAAAGGTGCTGATGAGCACGACCTATCATCCGCAAACAGATGGGCAAAGTGAGCGAACAATACAAACATTAGAGGATATACTACGTGCTAGCGTCATTGACTTTTGTGGCAACTCGGATGATCATTTACCACTAGTAGAATTTGCTTACAACAATAGTTATCACTCCGGTATACAGATGGCACCGTATGAGGCATTGTATGAGCACTGTGTCGTACCCTACATGTTGGACTGAATCATGTCAAAAACCACTTGCTAGACCCAATATTGTGTTACAAACCGAAGAAAAGATAAGAAAAATCTAAGAAAACATACAAGTAGCTCAAAATCGTCAAAAGTAGTATGTTGCAGACGATTGAAACCTTTGGAATTAAAGTTTGGGGATATGGTGATGTTAAAGGTTTCTCTTGGAAGCGCATTATTCGATTTGGAAATAGGCAAAAGTTAAGTCCCATATTCGATGGTCTTTTTCGAGTGTTAGTAAAGGTGTGAGCGGTTGTGTACCGTCTCGATCTTTCAAATGAATTGTAAGGTGTTCATAATATGTTCCTTGTGTCAAAATTACGAAAGACTTTATTTGATGAGACGCAAAAGGTGCCTTCGGGAGATATTGAACTAGATGAAAGACTAAGGTTTTAGGAACGACCGAAGAAGATTCTAGACCGAAAAGAGACCAAGCTACAAAACAAAAATATTAGGCTTGTAAAGGTCCAATGGCGACATCATAAGGGTGCGGACGTGACGTGGGAATCTGAAGAGGAATTCAAGGCTAAATACCCACACATGTTTGAGTGATTCCAGGGACGAAATCTCTTGAATGAGGGGGGGGGGGAGCTGCAACACCCCAATAATTACTTACCGATATATATATATATATATATATATATATATATATATATATATGTGTGTGTGTGTGTGTGTGATGTAATGTTTGCAAAGTAAGGACTAAAATTGCCATTTTGGCAAACTTGTTAATCTAGATGTCATGTATAAATATGGGAGTTGATCTTTCTCTCTAGTTCAAGAGAGTACCAGAGTGCACGAGACATGGTAGAAGTGAGCTCGAGGAGGTGTTGCATACTAGTTCTACTTCGGGTGATTTTTGGAAGTTTGGTGAGTTTGACAAGATTAAATCCATCTCTATTAAGTGCTCAATCACGAATCTGCAGTGGTAAGGTTTCTTCCTCTTGTGTTCATGTAGCTGTAATCTTGATATGAATGGGTTTTAGTTGGAGAAATTGTTGAAAACGAAAGAAAAGATGAAAATTTGAGTTTATGAGTACATGCTGGTGTTGCTGCATGTTTAAGGCTAAAGTTTAGTGTTACAAACATTAAAATAATGTAAAAACAGCTTATGAATGACCTGGAAGTCGACCCCAAAGGATATAGACCGAACAAGACACAACAAAATTGAGTTTTTGAGCTGGACAGAGCCCTTCTCGTTATAAGGCGCAACTGTAGCGTCAAGTTCTTGCAGCTCGACTCGTAGCTTGTTGGTCGCCCCTTGAAGGGTCATTTTGTCATATTTTGAGCTAATTTGAGATACAATATGTGTGGGTTAGTTATGAGTTGAATTATAATATTTAAGATCTGATTTATATGGTCATAGTTGTCGGTAAGTTAGGGTGATATCGGGATTTACAAAAAGTGAACTTAGCCGACCCTATGTAAATCGAGGTGAGTAACTTAATGGTGTTGGTGTAAATATACTTGGTGAATGTTTATGCAAAATTTATAGGTGTGATATATTATGTGAATGTATATGGTGAAATAACTTCTAATGAGATTGGTGAAAAATCTCATTATATATATACAAGAGTTGTAACACCAAAGGGATCGGTGAACCTTTATTTATTGGGGTTACAGTTGGTGTGAAGCCTAACCCTAATGGTGGTATATAGTAGGACGAGTGTGAAATCCTGTTGTATCCGTTTATTTGGTGTTTTCCATTTGAGGCTGGTGAAAACGCTATGATTTATGAAACTAGTGAAAAGTTTCAAGGCTGGTGAAAAGCCTTCTTTCCCTTCTAGTGTCACAATACATGGTTGGTGAAAAGGCTTGTATTGGACGATTATATACTTTAATTGGCAAAGCTTTTTAATTGGCGTTTATATTATTGGTGGTTTAACATGCGATTATATATATATATATATATATATATATATATATATATGTATGTATGTATGTATGTATGTATGTATGTATATATGTATGCATGTATGTATGTATGTTTATATGTCTGTATGTATGTATGTATGTTTACATGTATGTATGATGCGAGTACATATATATATATATATATATATATATATATATATATATATATGTATATGTATGTATGTATGTATGTATGTATGTATGTATGTATGTATGTGTGTGTGTGTATATATGTATGTATGTATGTTTGCATGTATGTATGTATGTATGTATGTATGTATGTATGTATGTATTTGAGGTGTTCCTTTATAGTATTGCCTTTTATGTTACTCACTAAGCATGTAGCTTATGTGTGTTATTTGATGAATGACACAGGACCCGATAACTCTTCTGGTAAGGCGATACGGGAGGCATAAGGGTCCAGTTGCTAAGTTGTTGTGCTTATGTAAGGCTTGTAAATCTGGCTTCATCGTGGAACTATATCTATGTGTGTTAAGTACGAGATCTTTTGATATAAATTGTATAAACCACGTCGATGTTGTTGTACACCTTATGCATGACTATATATATATGTATGTATGTGTGTTTTAAAAAAAAAATAGTCTACACTGTGTTGAATGGCCGAGTTTTACAACATTCAATACAACAAATACTGTGACGCTATCACTAGTTCTGACATATATACAAGCTTCATCTTCACTCCTGACAAAACCAAACTTGTTTGTTTTTTTTTCATCGAAGCACTAATTCAAGCTTCAAGATGCTTGCTTTTGAGTCTATAAATAGCTCTATGAAGGTTACAAACTTTATTTGGATATTTGACATGTACAAAACCCTTAGGTTGTGTCAATGTACACATCGTATGTCTGTTTTCGTTTAGGAAAACGATTTTTACATTTATTTGCTATACTACGTAATCATGAAATCATGTGATGACAATCAATAGCCTTATATGACTTTATCATTAACCCTCGTGAAAATGTTTCTTCAAAGTCGTTCAATTGTGTTCGAGTATAACATTTTGTGACCAATCATACTATTATAATCATCAATCCTTGAGATATTTGATCCCATCGGGAGGCCTAAAACATAATATGTAATTGTGTAGATCACAACCTACAACAACCACCATTTGATTAACTTCATGTGTATTAACCCCAACACCTAAAAACTTGTTTTTTTTTGCAAATTTATTTTTAACTTGGAAGCTAAGTTAAACTACACAATATTCACAATATTCCTAATATTATCTTGAACCACTCTCCTAAAAATAACATTATATGCATAAAAGAAGTGAAAAAATAAACAACTCCCCATTTCCAATCTTCACAATTCACACCATAGAATAATACATTATGATTTTATCGCTTCCTGTAAGACGATACGTAGATCCTCCACAACTTTATCATAACTATCAAACACATTCTAAAATTGACTTATTGAATAACCTATAGAAAAATTCATAAAGAAAAACAAAGAAGTATGTGTTTTCAAAGGATAAAATTGAAAACTTGAATTGTCCTTATTTACTACCCTCCAAACTCAAAAGCATAGAATAATGTCACAAACAATATATCAAGCTCGTTAGTAGTATTATTCAGTTTTTATTATTTTCAAAACTAGAAGGGCTTAAAATGTAAAAATGCGATTTCGTTTAGTCATCTTGGGGTTTATAATTTCAAAGCATATTCTGACATTTCACCATTATCGCCGTGACCAGGGTTTAGCCTACACTTTCTGCCTCTCAACGACCGCCACCGCCGACGTCGTCACCACCACCGTAACCCCAGCGAACCAATGGAATTGGCTCTTACAAATGCCACCTACCGCCACCACCCACGCCCGCTATCTCTCCACGCCCACCGCCGCCCCTCCTCAAAATCCGTCGTGTTCCCGAAAACAACATCGTTTTCATCGTTAACACCCATCAGAACATCCATCCGTAACCCTAATTACGAAACCCCTAAACCCCGAATGACAAAAATTGCAAACCCTACCTCACTGTCCTTCCTCAAAACCACCTTCATCACCGGTGTCACCGTCACCGCACTTCTCTTCTCACGTTTTACCCTCAAACCCGCAATCGCCGCTCCCATTTCTTCACCTCCACCGCCCGCTACCGTAGAACCCGCCGAATCCAACTCCGAACAACTTGAAGAGGAAAAAAACCTAGAAGAACATCTCTGCTCTCACCCTGAAGACATCAAGGCTTTGAAAGCCCTAATGGAATTGAAAATTAAGAACGGAAAGGTTCAGGAAGCGATTGGAATTCTCAATCAGGTGATTAACCTTGAACCTGAAGATAGCGAATGGCAATTGCTCAAGTATCATTTGCATTCATACGGCGGAGATCACGACTCTGCGAAATTAGGGTTCGAACAGATTCTAACCAAAGACCCTTTACGCGTGGAGGCTTACCATGGCCTAGTAATGGCTGCTTCCGCTAAAGAATCCCCCAATGATCTGAAAGACGTTGAGAGAAGAATCATTGAGGGGATTGAAAAGTGTAAGAAAGAAAAGAAGAAAGACGATTTGAGGGATTTCAAGCTTCTGTTAGCTCAAATTCGTGTAATCCAAGGCGAATATGACGATGCTTTGAAGATTTATCAGGAGTTATCCAAAGAAGAAGCTCGAGATTTCAGGCCATACTTGTGTCAAGGGATTATATACACATTGTTAGGAAAGAACGATGATGCTGAGAAGAATTTTGAAAAGTACAGGAGGCTTGTTCCTAAGGGACATCCTTATACCAGATATTTTGATGATAATATGGTCGCAACAAAGGTTTTTGCACAGAAAGTGGAGAACGAAAGAGCTTATTCCAAGAGTTGATAATATTAGGTTCCAAATCATGTATAGCAAAGGTTCTATTTTGACACTCTGCTGTGCTTTTTGTTTATCGTTTTGTTCTTATGGAAATCATGGTATGTTACTTGTTACTTGTTAGTAGGCTTAATTGTTCTTGTTCCAGTTTGGGTTAATTGGAAAGCTATGATTTGAGTATGGTTTAAGTTTTGGTGGGATTATGTTTAGTGAGTAATGTAGCTTTTTTTATCATGTTAAAAGAGGAACCCTGTTATTTCTATTCATTATATGTTATACCTGCTTTTTAAATCTTAGAAAAAAGAAAGTTGATTGTAATTCGGTCTCTTGGAGCTTCTATTTTGTCAAAAAAAAGGGGTAATGCGTTTAAACTAATAATCCGAAAGATGAAATGAGGTCTTCGTTTTTGCTGTTGTAACAACTAACCGTTTTGTAACCACCTCTAACCGTGTAACTATCAATTTAATTTGGACCATCGATTTAAATTTCAGTCCAAAGGTTGAGGTTGCTTCTTATGTTTTTCACCATATTTATGCTTCTTATTTTAATCGGATTATAGAGCCTCCATTGGTCATGCATTCCTTATACTTCTTTATATTATTCGGATTATAGAGACTCCCAAGATCATATATAACCTTTACTTATTGACTGTATGATCAATTCTAACAATTAAAAATCCTAAAATTTAGGAAAATCATCAATTGTGAATCCCACTATACTAAGAAGTGATTGAATTTTTAAACGTACATCATCATCATCGATCTTCCTTGATGCCTCCATTGTCAACCCACTCCATCGGCGCTATCGTTAACCCATATCATTGGGCCTCCAGAGTCTGTTTCATCGTTGATTGAAACCACCACCATTCAACGCCGCCTACATCATATGTCACTACCAGCTACCACTGTACCGTGTACAACTGCAAATGACCGCCTCACGCGACCACCACACCTCCGCCTCATCTTTGTGAGACCACCCTTTTTTCCACTTCTCGTTTCTTTCCAGCAACTTAGTCGGTGCCTCATTCACCAACTGCTGCCGCCATCTCCGCCCGCCTAACCATTGGTGGACAGCCACCGACGACCACAACAGGCGCTTATTTCTTCAAGGGGCAGAAGTGTCTTCAATAATTGTATTTTTCAAGCATCCTTCAAGAATGCTTTAATTCTTCAAAAATGCTTATATTATTTAACTAAACGAATGATTGTGCGTTGCGCTGATTAAAATTACATGGTTGGGATTTTTTACAAATATATGTTATTGGAAATTATCATTCACATTATATATATATATATATATATATATATATATATATATATATATATATATATATATATATATATATATATATATATATATATATATATATATATATATATATATATATATATATATATATATATATATATAGACACACACACATCATCATCATCATCATCATCATCAAAGTGACATCACTCAATGACCTTTACCGACAATTTTGTAGTAAATAAAAGAAATATAATCTCAATTTAGTATTATCTTAATTAATCTAAAATTTACTTGTTTGACTATTTTTTAAATTTCGATCACAATGATTATTTAAAATATCAATCATTGTATGTAATGTAACGTTGTGTAATTTATAGCTTTATTTTACCATTAGCTATTATTACTAATTAAACTTAAGATAGTTTATTATTATTAAAACGTTATGAAAGATCAACCATGTCGAAAGTTATGATACCACTTAATATATTCATTACAGAACTAATTATTATATTAATTATTATTGTTAACTAATTTCAAAAGTTATAATTTATATATAGGCAGAAAATTTTATTTTTTTGCTCTTATTTAATATTAATTAACCAAGTTATAATCATTATTAGAAAAAATTTGAAAAGCCACGAGAGTTTCAAATTAATATGGTGTAGCTAAATTTGCTTATTTTATAACAGATACTAGCTATATGTCAGCTTGTTGCACAAAACAAAAATATTTGGTAAAGAATATTAACATATCATATATGAACCTGAAAGCATTAGATCTAAACGAAATATGCAAAAGTAATCATAAATATGTCATCACAATACGTATCATGTATTAATTATACAATTTTCGTCACAAAACTCAATCATAATATCATAATCACCTATTTGAAGTAAATAGAATGTTATCCACATGCTAATTTAACCAAAATCAATGTTACATCAAATAGTAATTGATGCGGGCGCTAGCGTGGAGGATCGGACCCTTACGTTTCTAGGGGCGTATGATCGTATGGCAAAAGGGACTTGATGGAACTAGCCATAACTTTGGCTACAAGGATCCATTTTTGGCCTGCTACCAGCCGAATCAAAGCTTGGAGCGAGGAGCATAGAAAACACTTTCTGGATAGAGTTATGGACTTTTTAATGTTTTTTCGTAATTTTCTGGTTTTGTTTTTTGGGTTTGTGTTTGGCCCATGGCTCTGTTTAGGCTTGTTGATTCTTATTTAAGATTTGGTTGTGTGTCCTACCTATTCAAGCTTGATTTTATTAAACTTGAATTTTCATTCCAAATTTATTGTTCTTGATTCGAACAGAATTTGAGCCTAGCCACAATATTTGTTGAATCAACATGGTTTAGAAGATGTTTAAATTGGTATTTTGTAAATCAATAGGATTACTATGAGTTTGTGTGTTTGTACCCTACATTAGTAACTATGTATTGTATATAGATAGTGTAATGTTAAAACATAAGAAAACGTGTTTACATAAATTAGCTCGACATCTAAAATAAAATAGAAAATAAAGCATAATCATAATATTACAAAAGTTACCAATAAGAAAGGATTGTATCATTATAACCCTTTTTTCTTCGCCAGTTTTGTCAAATGCAAAGAATAATAGCATTTAAGGATTGATTATTTATCTTACATGATATAAAGTAAATGACCCACACAGAGAAGCTTAATTACATTCGAGCCATTACATTTTACTATTACCCTTTCTATCATAAAAAATAACAATGTACTCAGACTTAATAAATTCACAAAATCAAACATAAAAACTCTTTATCAACATAACTAACTCTAATTTATATTAACTAATATAAAAAATCTTGACTATACGAATAAGATAAAACATAATCACTTTTTTTCTCTTGAATAACATCATAGTATAGATTTTCATGAATTTGATAAACATATAACAACATGTGAAAAATTAAATTTCTATCTATTTCTTTTTTAATCCTATGTACACTTAAACTCCTACACAAATAGAAATATACATGTAAGTTAGCAAATACCAAAACTAAAACACAAAATTTTGAGAGATGTTAGCAAAAAATATAAATGTATTTTCAAGTATTCTTTTCCTTCGTCTCATTCTTTGAGCATATCAACTTGATTTATCTCAATGAAACTATATATACCTCTATATTTACCAAAATTGCTATTTAAATACAATAAGTTAAAAAGAACTATTGATTTGCAATAATTACATAATTAAAGTTGAGGGATTTTATTTATTATTAACTAATACAATAAGTTAAAAAGAACTATTGATTTGCAATAATTACATAGTTAAAGTTGAAGGATTTTATTTATTATTAACTAATATAACAAATCAACTAGTTAATTATGATAAGTTAAAGATTTTAAGAGTTTCAAACGAATATGGTTAAATATAGATGACCTATATTAAATCACATAGAATTTTAATGACTCTATCATAAGATTTATAAAGATAAATATAAATGAAGATATTGATTTAATCAATTATAATTATATTAATTAAATAAAAAGTTTGAAATTAATATATAAGATATAATTATCTATATTGAACCATATGTTTTTATTTTTATATATTAGTTGAAAGTCAACAAGTACAACCAATAAAATACGTTTATTAAACAAAAATTTCAAATTAATATATAAGAGCTTAGTATTCATATTGAAACACATGATTTTATGTTTATAAAGATTATTTTAAGTGTTCGTGAGTTTTAGGATTATATACTTAATCTTAATCGAAAAGTAGATATAAAGCCATTGTAAAACTCATTTCATACACATGTGTTTTCCTTCAACCAATAATGATTATAAGATCATTATTAGTCTATTAAACATAATAAAAACTATTAAATTACTCTAATAATATATAAACAATATATAAATCAAAAGCTTTAATATCGTAACTTACCTTAAAACATGAGAAAAATATTTAACCAACATAAAAATTGTTAAGCTTTTCTTTGCAGGTTTAAATTTGTTTTTTTCTTTGAATTTTGTATGTTTTCATATGGCGTGTTTACTCAAATGATTGACTTTTATATATTAATTGAAAAAGTATAATTAATTAAAATGTAAACTTTTCATTAAATGCTTAATTGATTGACTTAAATAAGTGAAAACATGTTCACC